>PVHT020000173.1:14935856-14995860 GCA_004024745.2 Catagonus wagneri
TACCATTTACTCACTGTAGCAGCAGGAAATCAAGGAAAGAAAATAAACAGGGTTTGAATTGTGGGCCTTTAACCTGCTAGTCAGACAGTTTCATTCTGTATGTATTTGTGTGCTGGTAAATGGTGAAGGGGAGGTAAAAGGACGGGGGCCTTGTGGGATTCTTGGGACTCCCACAGCTACCAGTCCAGCTGTACAAACATGCACAAGCTTTGTTAAGGTACAGTGGGCAACAGGCTGAAACTGCTGAGCTATCTGACCTATAAATCCCTGCAAAAGCTCCAGTTGAGAGGAAGCCAGAAGTTATGTGTAAATGTTTTATCCAGCCAGAAGCTAGCTATTGGTCATTTCCATCTCTCTGTCTCTCAATGGATACTCTGACTGGCTACATTTAAAGTAGCTTGTTTAGATATATAAATGACCACATCTTAAATTCTACATTTCTCTAGGCCAAATAAGAAAGGGAATAAAGACTCAGAAGCTCTCTGTTCAAGGCTTTACAGCTTGAGGCATCTGTTCCAAAATTATGACCAATCAATTTAGGCAGAGCAATGGAAATTTCTGTTATTTTTTTTCTTTAGATTTCTTTTTCAAACTCTGTAAGTGTATCACTTTAAAATTACTATGAATCTACATATCTATTTTTAAATTACTCAGGCTGGAGGGATCTGAGATACCCCTTCAATATGATACCACTCCTAGTGCCCTAGTTTTTCATTTTGCTTTCAGCCTCATTCACAACAGATAATCTTAGCATGGCATTTTATATCTGGAGTATAAACAATGCACGGATTCTAAATTACTAACCCCAAGGAGAACCTTCCTAAGATTTTCCCCTCTTTTCTAAACATTTCTGAACTCTACGTGACCTCCTTTTATGAAGCCTCTAAATGGCATCTAAACACCTTAAACATTATGCACTTAGTAAACTATACAGATTATTAAAAAGCTGTAGAAAATAACACAAAACAATGGCAAGCGAAGTAGGCTAAATTTAAGTAGAAAATGGCTTTTCTAAACATTTATAAAGCCAGAGAAGTCTCTGTTGAAAATACCTGGAAGCCACTTTGGGCTTTCCAAAATCCTAGAGAGACAGAAAAATACAATCCACACTAAAAGCAAAACACACACAACAACACAGAAGTGTATATGCCACTCTGGGCTGAATAATTTTGGTAGCACTCAAATGATATTAAATATTCAGAGATATTAAGCAAAAGTGGCATTTTTCTGAAAAGCCATTTTGTGAAAGTCTAAATATTTACTTCAATAAATGTTCACTTACTCCTTACTTTATATTAGGCAAGAGATTAAGGGTGTGGATAGCAAAAGGTGGGTCCTGGCTCTTGCTCTGTCACCAGAATATGCACTCAGGTAAAGAAGACAAAATAAGCACATACGTATAAATAACACATACAACAAAAAAAGAGAAATGTACCAGAAAAGTAAACTGCCTAACAATGGAAATTCAAAGGTGACAGAAAGTACTTACAGATAAAAATTATGCCTTGAACCTTGTCATTTTCTCGAAAATTCTTATGAAGGATCACGAACAATTACCATCACATTAAAATAACGAAAATAAAACAAAGGTATAGAGATGACTTGTGGCAGAAGAGACCAAGAGTGGATAAAGTAAATTTCTATTTAAAAGGGCTGTAGCTCAGCAAATGCAGAATCCTGCTTCCTGGCTCCCATTGATAAGGCGGGATCTGCATATCTGATAAAGACTCCATTTTATAGGACCTCTAGGAACCCAGAAAAGTCTAGTAATATCAATGTTGTATATGAGCTTTCCCTAATTAAACTGATACAAAACTAATAAAAATTTTTCTTGCCATCATTTCTTTCTAGTTAGTTCTAAAAGGCAATAATCTTCATTCTCTAGATATCTCCGGTGATCCAAGAAACTGCAAATACACTCCTGATATATTTGGGCTTCAGTAATAAAACAAAATATATAGCAATTCTGACATTCATAAAGGAATATGATGTTAGTGATCATTACTTGTGGTGGTTGCGCCTTGACTATAGTTTACATATTGTCTCTGGCCATGTCTCTGTGAAACAGGAATGACATAGACAATATACTGTCTAGTGCTCAGGGCAAATTCAGCAGAAGAGTAATAGCATGAAGTTAATAAGGACAAAGCTCTGACCAGTATGACAGTGACCTTGAATTTCAACTAGAAACCTCACTTTATCATTCTTTTGCTTCTTTCTTGTGTACACAAAAACTTGCTGCTTCAAAACCACAGATTTCAAATACAGAATTTTATTTGATTTAAACAACTTGGAAGATTCAAATAAAGAAGAGAGAACACTCTTAGCTCAATATATAAAAAAGGAGGGACTAACTTTAAAACTATAAACAGAACAGATATATCAAAACTAACCATAATCTTCAGTAGAAAAATTACTGACCTGGGATTCAGGATTCTCACTTGCTCCAATGAGTCTTTCTGTGATCCAAGGAAGTTACCCAAGTGTATTTGTTTTGTTCATCTGTAAAAGAAAAGCAACCATTTTCACTCCCGACTTCATACGGATATGAGAATATTTTAAAATAAATTGTAATATTACTAACATAATGTTTTATAAAACTGAAACTGATTGCTAAAGTACTAATATAAAATAATGAAAGGGGAGAGGGATGGACTGAGGGTTTGGGATTGGCACATGCACACTGAGGTATATGGAATGATTGGCCAACAGGGACTTGACTGTCTCACAGAGAACTCTACCCAACATTCTGTGATAATCTACGAGGGAAAAGAATCTGAAAGAGAATGGATGTGTGTGTATGTATAACTGAATCACTTTGCTGTAGAGCAGAAATTATTACAACCTTATAAATCAACAATACATCAATGAAACTTCCAAAAATGAAAAAAAATGGAGCACGTTAAAACGTTATTGGTCATCCACTCATGAGCAAACATGATTAAAATCTTTTAAATTTCATATAATTTATCATTTAGATTTACTAAATATTCCAAATACCAAAGATACACTGTTATTTTATTATTTCAAAAATTGAAATTGTGATGCCCTCCCCCATTTTCGTATTCTAATTGCAAAATTTTTGTCAGACATTGTCACAGCGAGTAGTTAAGAATTCTGATTTAATGACTTTAAAGTTTTTATTTTGCTTATTTTTCTCAACTAAGACTAGGGCAAATTTTCAATTAAATCCTAAACTCAGTTACTCTCCTACCATCTTCCTGGAATTCAAACTTGGTAAGTGGTGTTGTCGGGATTTTTTCAATATTAGAAAATATAGATTAATATTTGATTAGCATAACTGATGAGATACTCTGCAATGCCTCATAACATCAATATCTGCAATGCAACATGATATATAGTGATGGTAGTTTCTAAAACCTCTGACCAAGAGAATATTTATCTTAAGAAAGCATTTTAAAACGCATTATATTTTAGACATTAGGAAATATATAATTTTGTTGGATTTTTCCGTTTAGATATTAACCTGCAGTAATTCTCTCAATTTCACAATATAAAATTATTAGTTGCAGTTATCTCATCTTCTCACCATTATACGTATTTTCTTTGGGCATATACCCACCCACCCCCCCAACACACTCTTGCCCCTCTACCCTCCACACAATCCCACCACATATACATAATTCGTGTGCATACATTCAAATGGCATATATGCATATATATATATTTTTGTTTCAAATGGCAGAGCAAAGATTCATTTACTAAATGATAGTTTGAGAAGATGGGATCTGCTATTTCTTGAACAACTATGTGCCGTGAATTTAGAACTTTAGACATCTGACATATCATTGAAGCATCATGCAAATCACGTGAAGTAGGAAAACTGTTCATCTACTAAACTACCAAACCGGTGGGTAGTTACAATCATAGAATGTCCCTATGGGGTCCTGCTTCAATCAGATCACTTCTGCTTTTATTTATCTGTATATGTGACCATGCAAGATTTCATTTGAACAGAGATTTTTGTGGCTAATGAGTTAGAAAACTACTATTTTATACTACAGACCTCCTGAGCATCTGGGATTGCTCTTTTCTAATCCTTATATTTATGACTGAAAAGTCAGTAAATCACTGCTGGAAATTCATAATAGCCACCTTACTCTTTCAAGAGGGAAAAAAAATTTTGCTGAAAATATGAAGTTCCTTGCTTAGGAAATTTTGTTATACGATCTACTTACAACTTTACGGTAAACAATGCAGTTAATATCCATGTTTCCAGGAGACCTTTAACCTGTACTTATACCAACATAATGGCACCCTCAGTGTGAAAATGAGAAGAGAGAATTGAAACACTTACATTTAAAAATGCACAGTGACATGCAACACTGTCTAATCATGATAAAACCATCAGATCTAAATTGAGGGCTACAATATCTGACCACAACTCCTCAAACATGGTGAGGTCATCAACAACAAGGAAAGTCTAAGAAACTGTTACAGCCAAGAGAAGCCTAAGGAATCATGACTATTAAATGTAATGTGAGATCTTGGATCTGACCCTGGAAGAGAAAAGGTACAAACTGAGGAAGTCTCAACAGAGTATACAGACTTCAGTTAATATATCAATACTGAAACAGTAATTTTGTTAACTGTACCATACTAATGTAAGATATTAATAATGGGAGAAATTATGGGGAGATTTATGGTAATTCTCTGTATTAGCTATTAAATTTTTATATAAAACTTGTCTAGAATAAAAAAATTTTTAAAATGTAAATATGCATTTACTAAAAAACACGTTTTTTAAAAATTTTGATTAATCAGGAATCTAGGGTTACTACATGAAGTTCTTATAAAAGAGAAGGAAATATGTTGATGTTTAAAAGAGATCAATTGTAAATTATGTTTTCTTTCTGAGTAATTTGTTGATTCTTCATTTCACCTGTTACCATAGGAACAAACAAGATTGCAAATTAATTTTTTTTTTTTTGTCTTTTTAGGGCCGCACCCACAGCATATGGAGGTTCCCAGGCTACGGGTCGAATTAGAGCTGTAGTTGCCAGCCTATACCACAGCCACAGCCACAGCAATACTGGATCCGGGCCATGTAATGTGACCTATACCACAGCTCACAGCAACGCCGGATCCCCAACCCACTGAGCAAGACCAGGGATCCAACCTGCATCCTCATGGATACTAGTCAGATTTGTTTCCACTGAGCCAAGACGGGGACTCCTGTTTTGATTTTTTAATTACCCTAACAATGCAGTAAGTAAATTATCTACATTTCATTAAAACACATTTTGGTACTGAGGAACACCAACTTAAAAAACTTTCTCAAAACAGATATTTCTGCATAGAAAAGTAGTGAATCAAGAAACTAAATAAAACAACCCTAGGTTTTAGAAGTACAAAGAAAGAGCTATCATATATCCATGAAATATTTTTAAAATCTATGCCCTCCAAAGTTGGCATCAGAAAATGATGTTATTTTTATTTGAAGTGTAAAATCTATATTATTTTCTTATTATATATGCCCATGGAATGCTCAAGCAACTGGTCAGCCTAAGAAAATGACATCTTCTGAACTGACTGTCATCAGATGCAGGAGGCAGGGTGAGTAAAATCTTAACATTCATAAAGTGTTTCTGGTGAAGGAACCACTTATTTTCTTGGAAAGTGGAAGAAATACATATATTCAGTATATCCAAAATGAAATCACTTTGTAAATTCGTTTTAGAACAGACACTAAATGTATATCATTGAACAAACTCAAACCTGGAAGGATACACCAGATGTCTTTTGGGTTATCCTCCGGACATTTGGCAAGACTTTGGTAAAATACTGAGAACAAAAAAAAAAGTCTCTACTCTTCTCTAAATATTTCCAACATTGATAATTCACCCAATTTGGAGGTGTTATCAACCACAAAGTGCTGCTTCCTTATATCCTCCTAGCATCGCTGCATTATGAATCCATGTCTGCTTGTGTAGTTCTCCATTAACAGAGAGCAAAGTGATTCTTGTTGCTCTTCCAAAAAAAGAAAGAAAAAAAACATCTTTTTTTCTTAAGCTTCAGCTCATATTTAACAAATGTTAAAGCTGCATTACTAATTGCATAGATTAAACCATAGAACAACACACCATTGTACACATAACAGTTCATTACCATGACAGAATCATTACTAACAGAGTTCTTCCTGTGTTGGATCATGCATTGTCTCACCTCCAGGAATTAACAATTTGTAAAGGTATCCTAAATCTTGACTGGTTACCCTAAAGCCTAGAAGGAGCAGGGTTACTAACCTCTCATCACAACAGGCACAGAATTTTGAACTGCTCGTGTCACTTCTGTAGTGTCAATAAGTAAAATAACAGCAATAGCAGATGGAGCAAAAAAAAAAAAAGTCTCTAAAATCCAGCTTCTGTTTAAAGAGGGAAAAACATGTAGAGTAATAGATGTGGTGGTATGTGTATGTTTGAGTATGAAGAACTGAGAAAGGAGGAGAATGAAGTTTAAATGACATAAAAGAATTTTTAAGAAAAAAAAGAGTTGTCACCTTTCTTTTAAAAACACACACACAAAAAAATCTAGAAATGGCATAAGGGAAAGAAAGGCATGAATTACTATCCTTTAATCAAGAGGAACATGCATGCTCTTCTTTGACCTCGAGAAAATACTGTATTTATTTTTGTCTGCCCAGGTTCTTCTTAACCGTTCCTAGCTACTGTCCTGAACTCAGCTATGCACATCTCCATGGGGAAGACTTCATTCTTTTAGATAAAAAGGAAATATCTCAATATCTAGAAATGATGAGCATGCTTTAGAAAGGTGTTGTAGAACAGCAGATAATAAAGTGTTCAAGTTCAAAAATACATTAACATTGTTCAGGGTCATGTTTAATATAAGAGATGATGTTTTTCTTGGGGAATTTTAGCTGTTCTCAACCATTCACACTGTTTGAAGTACTCTCTGAGAGCCATCGAGCCAACTCAGCTCATAATCTTATCCTTTGATGTTTCACCATGACTAGGCTCCAGGAGTTGCCTAAACAAAAAGATGACACGTCCAAATGATGTGTGTGTGTTTTTTTGGTAGACTCATAAAAATATGCTGGAAGTAGAATAAAACACATATATGCTTACATTTCTATATTCCTTTTCATGTGTATTTGTGCTTCAAAACATAGTTATGTCTAGTTTTGCCTCTTTGGCAGACGCCAT
Organism: Catagonus wagneri; assembly: GCA_004024745.2. NCBI lineage: Eukaryota > Metazoa > Chordata > Mammalia > Artiodactyla > Tayassuidae > Catagonus > Catagonus wagneri. Next base: position 14,943,041 of record PVHT020000173.1, read on the forward strand.
TATTTGCCCACCCACCAAGCATTCTTATTCCCTTCCTGGTTGCTAGACTGCTCCAGTATTTCGCAGGTATTCAGTCTCCTATAAGCTTAAAGAAGGTCGTCCTTCTCCAGAAGTGAATGCAGATCAGTCTTCCCCAGCAAATCATTGTTATTTCCGTAATAAGTTTAGGGGCAGGCATTAGATACAAGCCAGGTCAATGAAACATAAGGGAATTTAAGCAGTTCTGGGAAATTTTTTTCCTTTAATACAAAAATATAATTACTCCTGATTTTGGATGGTATATAGTGGTATGCTGGAGCCAGAAAACACTGGTTCATGATTGTAATAATCTCTTCACAACACTACAGTCAATGACATCACACTGGAGCTTGGAATTGGCCAAGGTTGGGAAAGTTACAAAATGGAAATCATCAAATGCTGAAAATTGGTATGCTTCTTATTTGATCTTGTATTCCATAGAGTAGGCCATTAAACATTCACTAACATACCACCAACTGTACCCTCTGGAGATACAATGTTTGGCTCTAGTGACACCATCTTGTCACCATGAGCATGAAACCCCTGATACATTGAGACAGTGAAGACAGGACAGTACAGGTGAGAATGTGATTGTGATGCAGAACACCTGGGTCCTTTTAACATTCTTCAGCTACCCTCTGAAGCACTTTGCTTCCAGACTTCTTATGTTAGCTAATAGGTCCTCATTGTTTAAGTTATTACTACTGGACATTTGTTACTTTAACATTTACAGTCTGTGAAATTAGAACTAGAACCTCAATTCCCACTGTATGGCACAGGGAACTATATCTAGTCTCTTGGGATAGATCATGATGGAAAATAATATGAAAGGGACTATATATATATATACACACACATATATATGACTGGGTCACTTTGCCGTACAGGAGAAATTGGCACAAACTGTAAAGCAACTATACTCTAATTTAAAAAAAAGGAAGGGAGTTTCCGTTGTGGCTTAGTGGAAATGAAATTTGACTAGCACCCATGGCGTGGATTGTATCCCTGGCGTCCCTCATGGGTTAAGGATCCAGTGTTGCCATGAGTCGTGGTATAGTTAGTTAACAGACGTGGTTCAGGTCCTGCGTTGCTGTGGCTGTGCGTAGGCCAGTGGCTACAGCTCCGATTCAACCCCTAGCGTGAAGCCCATAAAAAAAAAAAAAAAGAAGGATAAGCAATGAGGTCTTACTGTACAGCAGAGGAAACTGTATCTTATCTCAGGATAGAAAATGATGGAAGACAGTGTGAGAAAAGTAATATATACGTGTGTGTGTGTGTGTGTGTGTGTGTGTGTGTGTGTGTGTGTGTGTGTGTGTGAGAGAGAGATTGGGTGACTATGCTTTTTAGCTGAAAGTGGTGTAACACTGTAAATCAACTATAATTTTAAAAAATAAATAGGACCTTGAGATTATCATACTAAATAAGCCAGACAGGGAAAGACAAACATAAGACATCACTTACATGTGGAATCTACAAAGGATACAGATGAACTTATTTGCAGGACAGAAAAAGACAAGATTTTTAAAACAAACTTATGTTTAAGTGGGTGAAGTGGAGGGATGTGGAGGTGAGGGATGGGTTGGAAGTTTGGGACTAGCATATGCACACTGTGGTATATGAAATGGTTGGCCAATGGAGGACCTGCTGTATAGTACAGGGAACTCTACTCAGTAGTCTGTGATAATCTATACGGGAAAAGAATCTAAAGAAGAATGGATGTGTACACCTGTTTAACTGAATCACTGTGTTGTACAGCAGAAATTATCACAACATTGTAAATCAACTATACTTCAATAAAACTTTTTTAAAAATAGGATAGGCGTTTCCATTGTGGCTCAGCAGTAACGAACCCGACTAGTAACCGTGAAAACGTGGGTTCCATCCCTGGCCTCGCTCAGTGGGTCTAAGTACTTGGCGTTGTAGTGAGCTGTGGTGTAGGTTGCAGATGCGGCTCAGATCCTGTGTTGTTGTGTCTGTGGCACAGGCGGCAGCTGTAGCTCCAATTCAATCTTTCTACTACAGAAATTCTATATATGTTCTAATGGAATTTCTATATATAGAATATGGAAAAAAATTTTCATTTTACCAAATATTTCATTTTACCAAATGAAAAAAGAAATGAGTAGAATATTTATTAACACCACTTTCACGTTATTTGAAGCTTTAAATTTAAAGGGGTGGCATTTAGTGAGAACAAGATAAAACAGCATCCACTATTTCACTTCCAAATTAGGAACATGACTACTAACATTTTCCTTAATTACATGATTAGGGACACATTTAGTGTTTGTAAAGCAAGATGATCTGAAGGAAATAGAGCCATAGCCAGAGCAGCAGGGTTAGCACAGCTAACCACTGAAATAACATTACAGTAATCTTTCTGACCACACAGGGACTACTAGGACCCAATCAGATCCAATTCAGACTAGAATTTAAGTGATGGGATTTCCATCGAGCTGGGATTTTGCCTTGAATATGTTATATTATGTCCTCCAATTCCTTGGGCAATGGGATAAGGACAGTGTGAAATGAGTGTTCTGGTTTCATCTGAAACCAATTACCATGAGTGGACCCAAACTGCTAAGTCTGCTGCGGAGCAGCCGCATCCCAAGTACAGCTGGGAATCAGCCGGTGAGTGCTGTCAGGAACTCTCCCTATCAATTGATTCCAGGCCAGGATGTGATTGCCTTTCACCTCTCAAGCATCACTTTGCCATTGCTCCAAAACTGTTCCAAATGGCAAGAATTCACATAAAATTAAGTAAAGAAGGGGAAAGGAAAGACTGGGAGGGAGAAGACTTGGAAAGACCAGGAAAAAAAGAACTTGGCATAGGACTGTAATGAACTTATTTTGCTGGTGAATTCTCATTTATCTGGGCTCCATTTTATATTGAATGAACTATTCCTCTTCCCTCTGCCAGAACAACTCTTCCTTCAGAAGCAGAACTCAAGTGCCATTTAAGTAAATTCTCTTAAAACAATAATTATTGGTTTATTAATTATAAATTTGGATTTCCAGTTTTTCTCCCTTGCTCTGGTCAGTTCTTAGTTTAAACTAAAGTTCCTTAGTCTCATAAATACATAACTTTCTTCTCCAGTACTTGTTGTTGCTTCCATTTCACAAGTATGGGTGAAATGCACAAGTTTTATGTTTTCTAAAAAGTCTTTTCAGGTAGTATTTTTTAAGAACAGTAGATTTTAGCATACACTACAGGAAATGCTATCCAGGAAAGACAAAAGTGTTAATTTGTAAGTATACTTAGCAAGTAATAGGATGGTGAATAACCTAACAAATGATTGTAATTTCCCAAACTTTGCTGTACACAGGAATTATCTAGGGATCTTTAGAAAATACTGAACCTGGTTTTACTGGCATATGGTCTGATTTAATCAATAGTTCGATATGATCAACCCAAAATAAATGGGAAAAAAGTTGAAAGCAGAGATTAGTGAAAGAGAAACAAACACCTCCAAAAATACTTGATCAAAACCCAAATCTGTTTGACAATATTAAGTCCAAACCAAGACTGTTCAAGAAACTGAAGTACAATAAAGTTTCTTTTTTCAAAAAACATAAAAGACTCCTGCAAAATAAATATGACTTTGCCAATAAGCTGAATATTTAGCTATAAAAGTAAGTTTCCTGGAAAGAACTTAAATTATAAAAACAGACTCAAAAATATAAACTCCCTCAATGCTGAAATCTTAGTTTGTAAGTACCATTCTTGACAAATATGAAATAGGGTTTCTTAGAGAAATTGCTGTTTCCAGGGCTGTGGTTAATAAAGATACAATAAGTCTAGAACATCTTAAGGTACCAGAGAGTAAAGTGCTCAAAGATGATGAGGACATGTTGAAAGCACAGAGGATTCAGCTTAAAGGGGTTCCTACTTGCCAAATCTGGAAATCTATTTAACTGTAAGACTAAAACTAGCATAGAACAACACTAGAAAACAACAATGAAGTAATCTTATTCATAAAAGTGGATGAAAAAGTAGCCATAAAATATTATCAAAAGATTTCTACAATATTAAAAATATATCACAGCAATCATCTTTCTGCTCCTACTTCTCCATTCCTGAGTTTACTCTTAAAATACCAGAGTAAGCCTTTTAAAACATAAGTAAGATAATGTCACTTTTCCTCCTCAAAATACTGGAAAAGCATACCATGTCACTTACAGTAAAAGCCAAAAATTTTACAAAGGACTATAAGACTCTTCATCATCTGCTCCCTTCCTCTTTACCATTTACTTCTCTTTTATCCTACTCTTTTTCCCTCTCATTCAACCACTCTACCCACCAGGCTGTTTCTTAAACATTATAGGCCTTTGCTCCTATTAAAAGCATGATAAAAGGATAGAGGTCTGAAAATGGTAACTACGTTTGTTGATACAAAAGACTATTCTTCATATTTTTCTTGGATCTTTTAAATGTAAATTCATATGTTAAAACAAATATAATGTCTACATATTGTGAGGTTTATACATATGAAGAAGTAAAATATATGAAAATAGCAAAGGACAGGAAAAAGCATAAATATAATTACACTTCCATAAAATTCTTAACTTATACATGTTGTAGTATAAGGTAGACTATAGGAAGTTAAGAATGTATTTTATAACTACCGGAAAAACTGTTAAAAATATAAAGAGGAATTGCTAAAAAGACAAAAGTTAAAAAGAAAACAAAAATCACATAATAAATCCAAAAGAAGACAGAAATGGAAGCACAGAGAAAAAATAATGTATGTGGAGCAACTGTAATTCTCATACATTAGTGGTGGAGATAAAAATTATGCATCACTTTAGAAAACAATTTGGTGGTTTTTAACATGATGTTGAATGTATATTTACCATAACACATAGCAATTCATTTATCGTAAGACACATGGTTAGTTAGGTATTAATCCAAGAAAAATGAAAACATATCCACAAAAAGGTTTGTACCAGAATGTCCACAGCAGTTTTAATCATAATATACAAACACTAGAAATGACCCCAATGTCTATTACTAGGTAAGTGGATGTAAACAAATTGGTATATTCTTAAAATCTGTGTACTATTAAGCAATAAAAAGTCAAACTGCTGATATATTCAATAATATGAATGACTATCAATGGCTTTGCTGATCTAAAGCAGCCAGAAACAAAAGAAGAAATGTTGTATGGTTCCATTTATATGAATTTTGGGGTCAGTAGACTACACCATAGGGTGGAAATTAGACTACAGGTTGCCCCCAGGGAAGTGGAGGTAGACTGGAATGGGGACTCAAGGGAATTTACCCATGTGAACTTGTCACAGAGACGTTTTCATTTATAAAACTTCCTCGTGGAGTTCCCCTCATGGCTCAGTGGTTAACAGACCTGACTGGCATTTATGAGGATTCAGGTTCGATCCCTGGCCTCATTCAGTGGGTTAAGGATCTGGCGTTGCTGTGAGCTACAGTGTAGGTCACAGACAGCTTGGATCCCGTGTTGCTGTGGCCCTGGCTTAGGCTGGCGGCTACAGCTCCGATTGGACCCCTAGTCTGGGAACCTCCATATGCTGCGGGTGCAGCCCTAAAAAGAAAAACGAAAAATAAAAATAAAGTTTCCTCAAACTTTTCATTTAAAGTCTGTCAATTTATTTTGTACAAATACTCAATAAAAAAGCAACAAAAATACTGTACTTGTTTTACTTGACTTTTTTAAAATATTTAATGTCATTTATATACCAACTAAATGTCATGTGCATACCATACTACAATTATTTCATCATGAAATAATGAATAATTTTTTTTTTTGGCTTTTGTCTTTTTAGGGCCGCACCCGCAGCATGTGGAGGTTCCCAGGCCAGGGGTCTAATTGGAGCTGTAGCCACTGGCCTACACAGAAGCCACAGCAACGCAGGATCCGAGCCACGTCTGCAACCTACACCTCAGCTCACGGCAACGCCGGATCGTTAACCCACTGAGCAAGGCCAGGGATCGAACCCGCAACCTCATGGTTCCTAGTCGGATTCGTTAACCACTGCACCACGATGGGAACTCCGAAATAATGAGTAATTTCATCATGAATAATCGTACTAAAATTATTTCATCATGAATCATCCTTAAAGAAGACCTTAAATTCTGTGATACCACTTCATAAGTAATGCACTCTCTTACTCTCAGGCACTCTTCTCAGAAAGGGTCCTGCTAAATGTACATAGTGTTCACATTTAATACAGATCAAAATATTTATAATATTTTTAGTTTTTAATTTGGATAATTTTAGTGAATATTGTTTCACTAGAATGTTAGGTATATTAACATACATCTGATTCAAATGAAACTTTGGGGCAGGAACAGTTAACTCTAGATTCATTCCGATATAATTAACACTAATTTAAACGGTTCTATAACATGTATGTATCATTCAATGTTCTGAAAATAACATAAACCAATGCTGTTTTATTTAATCAGTAAAGGAATGCACTGAAGAATAACTATGTTAGTCCATTCTTGCAAGAATCAGACACCAAGACACAATTAAAAGTAAAGGAATTTTATGAGGGAAAATAAACCTTGAAAGAAAATGATAAGGATCTAGATCAATTTCGAGGGCCATCAGACCTTGCAGCAATCTGATGCCTGGTGATAGAAAAAAGTGGGGAAAGACTGGATGGAAGCTTCTTGGTACAGTGTAATTAAAGATCACAAGGCCATCAGTTGCCCAACAGAGCACCCGTCTTAGAATTCTTGCTTAGCTCAAATACTGGCTTGGTGCAGCTTCCGCAAAGCATGGCCTGGGTACAAACTCAGTGATGGATTTCAGACTATAGCAGCTGGACACTTAACTAATCAAGGTTTCTATAGTTGGAAGATGCATATGAGACACATTGTCTTAGCTACCACAAGTAACAAGAGGATTGAAGAACAAGTCTCAGGGCTATACAACTCTGGAAATCATACTGCAAAACTGTCCAGTGAAAACACAACAGACTCACCTCTGAGTACTGGATAAAGCAACTTACATTGCTAATACTGAAAATGCCAAATTCAGAATGCTACCATTAGCAAAACAGCCACTGCTGCTTATAGGGCTTGAATTCTTTTGCAATCTCCAATAGAGGACATTCAAGTACTACTTGCATCACTAACACTTGATTCACAGCCTTGGGCTGGTGAATCTGATTTAAGAAATCTAGTCATCCGTCTGTTTTCTATCTACCAAGGAATCTGGGAAAGCAAGTTTCAGACATTTCCTACTTCTAAATTGGGAGGGGGGTGTTATTTCTCGCAAATACTCAAAGGTATAAATATTTTGAAAGATACTTGCTGGGCCAGCCAAAATAATAACCAATTTCTAAAATAATGTCATTAAAAAAGATGGAAATAATATTTCTAAAATTGTCAAATGTACCTGTATTGTTCACATATATTGTTCAACAATTTTTATCTACACAAAATTTAAAACACCACTATATTCATCATTCAATAGGTCAAGGCATTTACTGATGCCTACATTTAAAAAAAAATGTTGGGAAGAATGAACATACGACTTATGTCTAAAGAGAATTGGAAGGCAACACATTTGTCAAACATCTGGAATTTTCATTGAAAACTTTTCTGACGTGAATATTTTGACTATATCTGTAACCCTAATAATGCCAAAAGAAAATTCCCAGGTGCCAAATATTTCCCAACTTTGCTGATGTGTTTTAAAGACTCTACAGGTTAGTTGTTATACCCTATAGCTTTAAGGCCTTAATTTTAAAAGCTGCATGTAATTTTGCTCAAGGGCGATTTCCACAGCCAATTTGATTAAGTGCAACTTAAAAATTTCAGGCAATATATCTGAATGCACTGATTGACCCAACCACAAAGAGGGTACTTGCAAAAATGAACATAACTTTTTACCCTTGAATCTTCAAGTTTTCTTCTCATTCAACTCCCTACACTTTATTACTTTTTATTTTTCATTCTCGGCTTTACAATACAATGTTATTGATGCTAACGTACAGAAAAAAATCTCAACTAACCTATACTATAAATGGCATTTCAAACATAACAATTATATATACACACTGCAGATAGGTAGCGACTACAAGAGGAATAATTTTCTAGAAATGCAACAAAGATATTTCATACGTATAATTAATTGGACAAATGTAGAATAACTTACTGAACTATATTTTGAAGTTTTGTGTGTAAAGCTATTATGACAAATTCTGATAATAAATAATTTTACAAAATCAGCTACATTTGCTGTTTTTTTCTAAAAACAGAAAACTACAACTACCAGAAAATCATTAAAATTTAAGTTACAATAGTCTGAATTTATGGCTTTTGATAATTAGAATCATTTAGAATTATATGTATCATACTATAAGCTAAATAAATTTATTATGGAAAAACTATATCATTCTTGTTTATTATCTTCACATTCAGCAATTTTTAAGAATGACATGAGAATGTATCTAGCAACTCTCAGTTGGATATACATAGAGTTCTTTCTCCCACTTCAGTCGGGTTCATAATAAGCAACGTTCAAAATATTTTAAAATAAAAATCAAGTTCAATATAACCACTGAACATATATTTTTTACCAGAAAATAAAATATTCACCTTTTTATTTTGAAATACATATTCATTCATGAAGCCCAAATATGAGAAACCCACAGCAAACATTATTCTCAATGGTGAAAAGCTGAAAGAATTCCTACTAAGATCAGAAACAAGACAAGGATATTCGCACCTTCACTTTTATTCAACATAGTTTTGGAAGTCCTAGCCATGGAAGTGAAGAAAAAGAAATAAAAGAAATTCAAATTGGAAAGGAAGAAGTGAAACTATCACTGTAGGTGACATGACATACATATAAAATCCAAGATGCTAAGAGAAAACTGTTAGAGCTCATTAATGAATTTGGTAAAGTTATAGGATACAAATAAATACTAAGAAATCGATTGCATTTCAATAAACTAATAATGAAAGATAATAAAGAGAAATAAGAGAAACAATCCCATTTACTATCATATCAGAAAGAATAAAATACCTAGGAATAAACCTACCTGAAGATAAAAAAGACCTTCACTCCAAAAACTATGAGATACTGATGAAACAAATAAAAAATGACATAAACAAATGGAAAGATATACCATGTTCTTGCATTGGAAGAATCAACATTGTCAAAATGACTATACTACTAAAGGCAATCTACAGATTCAACACAATCCCTATCAAATTACCAAAGGCATTTTTCATGGAACTAGAACAAAAATATTTTAAATTTGTATGGTAACACAAAAGACCTCAAACAGCCAAAGTAATTCTGAGAAAGAAAAATGAAGCTGGAGAAATCAGGCTCTCTGACTTCAAACTATACTACAAAGCTGTAGTCAACAAAACAGTACTGTACTGGCCTCAAAACAGAAATATGGATCAATGAAACAGAATAGAAAGCCCATAAAAAAAAATCCATGTGCCTATGGTCAACTCATTTACAGCAAAGGAGTCAAGAATATACAATGGAGAAAAGTTTCTTCATTAAGTGAAAACTGGACAGCTACATGTAAAAGAATAAAATTAGAACATTCACTACAAAATAAACTCGAAATGGATTTAAGACCTAAATTAAGACCAGCTACTATAAAACTCTGAGAGGAAAACATAAGTAGAACACTCTGTGTCATAAATCACAGAAATATCTTTGCAGATCCACCACGCAGACTAATGAAAATGAAAACAAAAATATACAAATGGGACATAATTAAACTTAAAAGCGTCTGCACAACAAAGGAAACCATAAACAAAATGAAAAGGCAGCCCACACAATGGGAGAAAATATTTGCAAATGAAGCAAATGACAAGGGATTAATCTCCAAAATACAGCAATAACTCATACAGTTCAACATTTAAAAAACTAACAACTCATTCAAAAAATGGACAATGGGCAGAAGATTTAAAAAGACATTTATGCAAAGAAGATATGCAGATGGCCGAAAATCACATGAAAAGAGCCTCAAAATCACTAATTATTAGAGAAGTGTAAAGCTAAACTACCATGTAGTACCACCTTACATCAGCCAGAATGGCTATCATCAAAATGTCTACAAACAATAAATACTGGAGCGGGAAACCCTCTTATGCTTTTGGTGGGAATGTAAATTGTTACGTCTACTATGGAAAACATTATGGAGGTTCCTCAAAAATTTAAAAATAGATCTACCATATAATATGATCTAGCAATTATACTCCTGGGCATCCAGGGGAAAACCATAATTAGAAAAGATACATGCACCCCACTGTTCACTGCAGCACTACTTACAATAGCCAAGACATGGAAGCAATCTAAATTTTCATCACCAGAGGAATGTATAAAGATGTGGTACACATATATATAACGGAATATTACTTAGCATAAAAAATAATTAAATAATGCCATTTGCAGCAACATGGATGGACCTAGAGATTATTGTACTAAGTGACGCTAGTCAGACAGTAAAGGACAAACATCATATGATGTCACTTATATGTGGAATCTAAAAAAAAAAGGATACAAATGAACTTATCTGCAGAACAAAAACAGACTCAGAGACTTTGAAAAGAATCTTATGGTTACCAAAGGGAACAGGTATTATGGAGGAGGGATGGGGTTTGGGACTGGCATATGTACACCGTGGTATATGGAATGACTGGCCAGTGGTGACCTGCTCTATAGCACAGGGAAATCTACCCAATATTCAGTGATAATCATTACGGGAAAAGTATCTGCAAAGGAATGGGTGTTGCTATATGTAGAACTGAATCACTTAATTGTATAGCAGAAATGATCACAACATTTTAAATCAACTATAAATAAAATCTTAAAAATGAAAAAAAATAAAAAAACAAAATATTGAGTGTCAAATATTCAATTTGGCCTTTAAACTTTTTTTTTTCAAATAAGACTCTGAGAAGTGATATTATAGCAATTGAGAGTCTTACTGTTCAGTAAAGCTTGTCTTCCTCTCTTAAGGCTTGTTTAATCCCCAATTTGCCTTGTGCAGAAGGCATGGGCCCTTGAGTGACACGTGAAGCCAGTGATCACAAGTGGAGTCTCCTTATTTTAGGCCCACTTTTCACAGATAGGCTGCTGTAGAAACTTCTAACCAAAAGCAACACATCATTAGGCTGTATCTCAGCTCAAATAAGGTAGGGTACCCAGCTCCAGTGACATCTGAGCAGATTTATCTCCCAACGAGTATCCTTCTGTTCACCTTCTTAAACATCTGTGGTTGAAGCCACAGGTTTTGAGGAAGCCCTCTTCTCTTCCAGTGTTGTTGCTTTATCTTTGATCTCAACCTGACCTCAGCTGCAAATTCCTCATTTTTGAGTAGAACAAAATTTCTTTCGTCATTCTTTGATTTTATTTGGATGCTTGGGCTATTTCCTTCATTTTCTAAGTTCATTTATACTTAGGATTCTATCTCTACTTAAATTTACTCTAAACTTTGTAGCTATGGTACAATCTGATGCAGTCTGAGCTCATGGAAACAAGATGAAATAGATGGCCTGGAAATTTTTTTTTTTGAATGGGAAAAAGCATAAGGATTTCCTAAGATTAGTTTAAGATATAAATTCCAAAAGGCAAAATGATTAATTTTCCTGACCAGGCTCGAGAAAATGGAACCTGACCCAGTGAAAAGAAAAAAAAAAGATCTATAATAAATTTTTCCCGAATTGAACTAAAGAAAAACCCCACAAAAGCCAAAAAACTCTTCCAGATGAAAGTGTAACATGTTTCTAATGCAAATGTAGATTAATCTCTGTGACTATTATACATATGAAGTGCTTTAATAAGCCCTTTTTTGTATAAGAATTCTGTAACATTAACAATGAAGTAGTAATACTGTATAAAATTTTATTGTTAATATAAATGCTAGCTTTGATGTGATCTATACTAAAAATATTGAACTGCTACTAAATATGTTTATTTCATACTTATATAGAATGCATAGCACTACCCAACAATTCTTAAAGTTGTTCAAGTAAAAAAATTATTTTTAAGGGACATGAGGAAACTTTTGGAGGACAGATATACTTACTACCTTTATTGAGGTTATACTTTCACAAGTGTAACCTGTATAAATCAAATTATATATATTAAATATTTTCAGTTTTTGTATATCAAGCATATCTCAATAAAGCTGTTTTTTAAAAAGAAATAGGAATTCCCGCCGTGGCACAGTGGGCAAATGAACCAGCTGGTCTCTATAGTGTTGCCAGTTTGATTCCCAGCCCAGTGAAGCTGCTGTGCTGTGGCACTGCTGCAGCTGTGGCGTAAGCTGCAGATGCGGCACAGATTCAATCCCTGGCCCAGGAACATATGGATATGCTATGGGTGTGGCCATAAAGGAAATAAAAAGAAAGAAAAAGAAATAAACCATTTTTTTAATGCCAACAAAGTTGTATGTCAACTTACACAAACCACCCACTACTAATATAATAACTTCAATTCCCTACATGGGATCTTATAAAGATTCTTTCCCAGCCTATGAAACGTTGAATTTCTAGGAGACTGGTTTTTAAAGCCAAAGTTGACAGAAATTAAATTTGTGGCTCACTAAGTATAGCTATTTTCTATTCCTCTTCAAAAAGTCAAAGGGTGATGCAGCCATATGGGTTACAAATACATCAGCAGGCTAAATCTATTCCTGGAGCTCATTCATCATTATAACACCCCCTTGACATGGGAGGGTGACAAGGATTATTGTTCTTATTTTAAATCAGTTTGAAAATTCCTTGACTGAACTTGGTTTGAGGGTGAGAAAGCAACTGGACTAGGCTCTCACCCATGGTTTTACTTCAATGTAAATCTCTTAAAACTAAGTTGAGTGTTCTTTGCTACTAGAACTTGTACTGTCCAGATTATACGTAAGGCCCATTCTTATATGAAAAATCTAAATAACTGAATATATTATGAAGTACAACTATGTCCTTTTAAATTTACTATTAAAATTTTTAAGAAACTCAGATAAGAAGTGTATACTAAAACCATATAATTAAAATTGAGATTTAATTATTAGTAAGCATCATTTCATATTTACTTTATCAATCTAATCTATTCATATTTTTTCTTTTGCTTAAATGTTTCAAAGTAAATTACATTCATCATGACAGTTTATCTTTAAAAATTAAGGTATGTACATTTAGAAGTTAAGATATTTTCTAACATAACTGTATTTTATCAAATGTAGTAACATTAATAATAATGCTCTAATATCATCTAATACATCCAGTGCATATTTAAATTACCCTAAGGGTACTAGAGCTATGCTTTATAGCTAGTGTGTTCAAACTAGGATTAGTCAAGGACTACATATTTCATATGGTTGTTTTCTCTCTCTAAAAGCACTTTTAAAGGGCTACAGTTTCTCTGCCCTTTTAAAAAGATATTATCTTCTTGAAAATAATTGGAAAGTATTCCTACATACAGTCTTTTTTTTTTTTTTTTGTCTTTTTGCCTTTTATGTGGAGCCGCACCCGTGGCATGTGGAGGTTCCCATGCTAGGGGTCTAACAGGAGCTGTAGCCGCCGGCCTTCGCCACAGCCACAGCAACGCGGGATCCGAGCCGCATCTGCAACCTTCACCACAGCTCACGGCAACGCCGGATCCCTAACCCACTGAGCAAGGCCAGGGATCGAACCCGCAACCTCATGGTTCCTAGTCAGATTCATTAACCACTGAGCCACAAAGGGAACTCCCTACATACAGTCTTATTTTTGGGATTCTTTGGTTGCTCATTTTGCTGTTTGACTTGTTTTCCATACTTTGTATTTGCTATAAAGTGGTCTAAAGAAATGACACATTAGACATTTTTGGCAAACACACTTCTTTAGTGATGCTGGAAAGTCTCCATTTATAATGGAAAATTAGTTCAATAAACCTAAGGTTTTAATTTGTTTTTACAGGGATAATATAATCATTCTTGATTTTATGGCAACTAATGGCCTCAAATACTAGGGACCTTGGAAGATTTTCTTATTCATTAGGTGAAAATCTGGACCAAACCCTGGGTGTTTAAAAGCTTTCAGGGGCTGGGATATGGAACAAACATTGCAAAATTCTGATGTCAAGAGGTTTCCATCTCAGTTAATAAAATTAAAAGGATCAAAAGGGGTTCTGAGAAATCTGCAAAACCAGACTTGGAAAACATGCTTCTCACTCTGGATGACACATACACTCGATGGAAGTTTCATGACTAAGAGACATATTTCAAAAAAAAGAAAAAAATATCTGCTTAGTTAGGAGGTCATATGGGCTTACTCTTCCTTTGTCCAGTTACATACAGTCAAAGCCAAATGAAACTAACATCAGCATCTCCTCTACTATGCATCTGTTCCCAAAAGTACAGTTATCATGACTCTTAGTTATTAGAAAATCTTTATTTAGCTGATTTTGATTTGGAGAAGCGTTAGGAAATAGTTTCTCCACTTTTGATTCTTTGATTCTGAATCAAATGCATAAGCAAGAAAGAATAAAATTTTATTATCATGATGGGTAATAGAGGGGACTATGAACAAGTAAATCAGAATACAGAAGCAGTGCTAAGGAGTATTGCTATTCCTCTAAGCTCTAAGTAATACTCTTGCATTCTTGATTCTTAGTATTTAATTCATATAGTTTGTAACCATATTGAGACAAAATTAATCAAATATTTGTAAAGGCAAGAACTCATCCTTGATCAATGACTGAATTCTTTTGAACATTTTATTTCTTCCAGATTACACATGACTACATTTTAATCATGCTCTTCAATGTTCTTTATATCATCTCCACCAACATATTTTTAAAACTAACTTTAGTTCAGAGTTTATTTATTGCTGTTTGTAATTACTCTCTCAAGGTATCACCATAATGATGACATCTGCTTTACGAAACTTGCTTCTTTTTTTTTTTTTTTCAAAAAATAAGGGGGAACTTATGCAAAATTGCCAAGAACTTGGGTTTAACTGTTTTGAATTTCCATTTTACAGAGAGCCTATACATGCATCTACCACACAGATAGCAATTTAGGGATTTTACTACCCATTTCCAAAATGCTCAGCTAGTGAGGACCTTCTGCTTTCCTCATTTTTATAGAGACTATGAGAGTCAAAGAAGAGGCATCTGGTAATTTAGAGGTAAAAAGTATTTTTTCTTTGCTAGCTATACTAGGTCCAGCCTGATGAGTAAGTTGTGTTATTCCAATGACAAACTACATTTTATCTGTCTGTACAGACTTATGTTAAATTCTTAAAGGAAAATTAGGCAATATTTATTCAATTAACTATATCAACATAATAATTCATTTGTTTTTACCTTTTGACATGAAAAATATTCATTTCATATAAAAATATTAAGAAAATGATTTACTTGAGGGTATTGGTGTGAACTACTGAAATATAAATTCTATAGACAAATTGTACATATTAAAATAGGAGTTTCAAGTAAGCACACATATGCCTGACATTCATTTTCCAAACTTTTTTTTAAGCACCTAGTGCTATGCCAGGCTCATAGTAAAGATTCTCAGACTTTAGTGTTTGTATGGAAACTTGCTAAAGAAGAAAATTTCCAGCCACAGCCTTGAAGACTCTTTTAAGAAGTTCTGGGGTAAATCCAAACATCTGCATTTCAAACAAACACTCCAGCTGTTCCTGGTGCAGATGGTCAACAGCATGCACTGTGGAAACAACAGCCTACATGGACTCAAGGACTTTAGATGCAAATATAAAATATAAAAAAAAAAATACAAGTCACGTTAATGGTCAACATAAGCCACTATGGAATAATGACATGTAAATGGTATTATGTGTGACAGTATTTCAAGAAATCCCAAATATATATTACGTACAATTTTGTTATTCAATATGCTAGTCAGTAAAATGAAGGATTAATATGTACACAAATATATAAAGATATTTATATTTATAATTTATACTGATTATATACCATCATTTATTTATTTATTTATTTATTTATTTATTTTTATTTATTTATTTAGTCTTTTTAGGGCTGCATCCATGGCAAATGGGAGTTTCCAGACTAGGGATCAAATTGGGGCTATAGTCGCTGGTCTATGCCACAGCCACAGCAATGCCAGACCGGAGCCATGTCTGCAACCTACACCACAGCTCATAGTGACATCAGGTCCTTAGTGCATTGAGTTAGACCAGGGATTGAATGTGCATCCTCACAGATGCTAGTCAGATTCTTTTCCCCTGAGCCATGATGGGAACTCCTATGTACCATCTTTTAAAATGTGATTGTATGACTCTTCAACTCTGAAGAAATTAAATATATAAGCCTCTACTTATTTGCCACCAGATTCCTTTCAATTAAGTATTTTCATCACACTTAGAATTTCAACTAGAACTCTATTTTAGCCTGAGAGATATACTTTTTATTTGCTGGACCTAAAGTATGTAACCTCTATTTTTGCCAAAAATACTTGCAAATAGTATCATTCCAATATGTAGATTTTCCCTCTGTTTCTATGTTCATTCCTTTTGTATCAGTTAGCTATGCCTGGATGAAAAACTTAGTGGCTTAAATCAAAAACATTTATTTTGCTCATAGTGCTGTAGCTTGGTGTGAATTGCCTATGCTGTTCTCCAAGGGCCCACTCAAGTATCTGACCAGCCTGTTGTGGCTAGAAAGTATATGGTCCAAGAAGGCTTCACGGAGAGACCTAGGAAGTGGTATTCTGTCAGCGAGAGTGAAGGAGACAACTAGGATTCATGTGGCTCACGCTAGCTGGAACATAAAGAAAAGACTATTCTGTGAAAGCAGTTCATCATAGACAAGGTGTTGACATTTTACCAAGTACCACAATGCAGCAAAGTGTTTAGGTAAAACACTGAGCAATTAACAGTGTGCACATTATAGCAATTAGAAATTTGGGCCCTTAACTTGAAAAGACCATGAGTCCCAAATGAAATGCCTAAAAGTTTAGTATATGATAGGTGTAGCCTCTTAACGAGGATATATCCTGGCATATGTTCTTTTCTATTAAGATCTAAACTCATAAAAATTCATATCAGCAGCATCTTCTTATAATTTAGTAAAAAAATATATGGTCTATGGATAAATGAATAGACAGACAAGAGCTAGAAATATGGCTAGAACTAGAGCTGAAAAAGAGTGAGAAAATAAAGGACCAAGATAAAAAACATGAAACATACTATTTATTCCCTGGATTATTTTAATGTTTAACATAATTTTAACGTTAAAGTAAGGTGTTAATAGATCATATATAAGTTTCTGTCCTGTGTAATCAAAACTTAAACTCTTTATATAGATTGTATTCTCTTCCATTTACTCGAACACGGCCCAAATTGAAGGTTATGGTGTCTGACTTACTTCTACAACTGTGATAACTTGCACACTGCACGGTCCATTTTAATAACAATAATTCATGAACATTAATTCCCTTTTGTGGTGCATATTAGAGCAAAAGTAGAATTTCTGTAAAGGAATGAGTGCAAGCAATAACTTTTATGAAGGAAAATAAAAGATTTTTGGATACTCCAATGAAAGAATAAAATTGCTTTTCATCTATATCACTTTTCTTTTTTAAACTATTTTCCAGTAATTGTCATTTGGCCATTGGTAGAATTTATTATTACTAGACAGAGTCTTTATATTCCTACCTATGTTTGAAAGGATTTCTACTTCAGCCAAAATAATGTAAGAAAAGAGTATCAAGAGATTCATAAAATGTAAGCTCTCTAATTTTGAAACATATCAGGCAAATTACACACTATAACAAAATGTTCTATGACATGCCTTATTACAAAAGGTGTTTCAGAAATGGAAATCTGGCAGATCTATCTCTATACTGCTTTCAGGCATTCTTCAAGTGTCATCATGGTACATGTCAACTGAACAACCAAAAAGTTAGCTTCAAAATTCTTCAGTCCTGGATACAATTTGAAACTAGCCCAGTCCTCAAAAGAATTCTTCCATTTAACATTTTGAAGATATGATATAAATTTTAGCAAAGACTAAAGGAATAAGCTTTGAAGATAGATTTCAAAACTATTCATTCCTTTCATCTGATTAAAACATAAATTAACTTAAAAAATCCCTTTACTTAAATCTGTTATTGATGTAAGCACACACCAAGAGCAGTTTTCTACTATAAAAATCAAGCAACACTATGTTGATAATAGAGTACTGTCTCTCTGAAACAAAAACTGCATACACTCCTAAGCTTGTACAAGAAAAACCATGGGCATGTGATTAAATGGCACTCATAAGTAGATGGCGGCCACACACTACTTTAAAGTAGTCACAGATTAACAATATTTATTGAGAAATATAGAGAATTATTCTATATATTTTTGAAAATTATGGTAAAAATGAAGTCTGGAGATTAAACAAAGTAGAATAAACTTATTCAAAATACAAAGAACAAAAGAACTGACATAAACACATTAATGGCCCATTTCCTAAGAATTACTAAAATAACTGTACAAACAGCATAAGGAGAGAGAGGTCACAGAAGGTTTTATCAAAGTTTCATACTGACCTTTGAATAAAGGAAGGAGCATAAATGAAATAATGGTAGTAATGCTATAAGGGATGGAAGGGAGAGATTAGGAATATTTTGTTATTACAAGGTACTTGCACTACTTGTTAATTAGTATAAACTTATTTGAAAGTGGATTTGGATTAGTTGTAAAGGTACATTATAACTAGAGAAATGACTGAAAAAGGTAATAAGGGAAGTAAAATTGATGTACTAAGAAAGGAGATAAAATGGAAATTACAGAAAATGCTCAGTAAGAACCACAAAAGGCATAGTGTGGAAAAAATAGGAACAAACAACAAGGGCAATAAATAAAAAATAGTAACAAATATGGTGGATATTAATCTAAATATATCAATAATTACCATAAACATTGATGGCATAAATATACCACTAAAAAGATAGGTTGTCAGAATGGACCAAAAATCAAAAATCAAATCTATATTATCTACAAGAAATCCACTTGACATAAAAAGACAAATATACACTAAAATTAAAGGAATGGAGAACGTTATACACATAATATAAACCTAAGAAAGGAAGAGTAACTACACTAATTACAGACAGAGCATAGAGAGCAAGGCAAGTTATCAGGGCTAAAGACAGGCAGTGCATAATGTTAAAGGGATCAGTATTCCAAGAATACAGAGCAATACTTAAAGTGCATGCACCTAAGAACAGAGCGTCAAATGACATGAGGCAAAACTTGATGGAACTGCAAAGAGAAACAGGTGAATATACTATAATAGTGGAGACTTTTAACACCCTTCTCTCAGGAATGGACAGCAGTCATAAAATCAATAAGGACATAGCTGACTTCAGTAGTACCACCAGTCCACTAGCTATCATTGACAACTACAGACTACTACATCTGAAATAGCAGAATAAACATTCTTCTCAAGATCACAAAATATGCCAAATTCTGAGCCATAAAACACACCTTAAATTTTTAAATACAAATCATACCATGACTTCCCTCAGATTACAATGGAGTTAAGCTAGAAATTAATAGGAGAAAGATAGCTAGAAAATTTTAAAAACACCTGAATATTTTTCTTTTTAAATTTTTTTTGTTTTTAAAAGTTTCATTGAAGTATAGTTGATTTACAATGTTCTGATAATTTAAAAAAACATACTTGAAGATTAAACAACACACTCCTAAAGAACAGGAATCAAAAAAGAAATCTCAAAAAGTTTTTAAAATATTTTGAAGTATGTGAGAAAAATATGTAACTTATCAAAATTTGTATAATACATCAAAGGCAGTGGTTAGAGGAAGACTTACAGCGTTGGATGCATATATTTGAAAAGAAGTATCTAAAAGCAACAATTTAAGACGCTACCTTAGGAAACTAGAAAAAAGAAATGCAAATTAAAACCAAAGTAAGCAGAGGAATATAAATAATAAGTATTGGAGCAGAAATCAAAGAATTGAAACAGAAAATTATTAGAGAAAATCAAGAAACCCCAAAGCTGATTCTTTGAAAAGATCGGTAACACTGATAAGCATTCAACTAAGTTAACTAAGGAAAAAAAAAGATATAAATTAATAATATCAGAGGCGAAAGAAGGAACTTCACTACAGATCCCATGGACATTAAAAGGATAACAAAAGAATACTATGAATTTTATGCCCACAAATGTGATAACCAAGATGAAATAGTTCAGTTCTTTGAAAATACAATATGCCAAAACTCACACAAGAATGAAAAGACAGTCCAAGTAGACCCATATCTATTAAAGAAGTTGAATCAGTAAGTAATAACCTTTCAAAACAGAAAACACCAGGCACTAATAAATACACTGGTGAGTTCCACCAAACATTTAAGGAAGAAAGTATACTAATTCTCTACAATCTCCTCTAGAAGACAGAATCAGAGGGAATACTACCTAACTCATTCTATGAGGCTGGTATTACCCTAATACAAAAAACAGACACTATAAGAAAACCACAGAACATTATCTCTCATTAGTGTAAATGTAAAAACTCTCAACATAATATAGTAAACCAAATCAAACAATGTATAAAAAGAGTTATATACCACAATCATGTGGGATTTATCTCAGGTATGCAAAGTTGGTTCAACATTCAAAAATCAATTAATGTAATCTATCAAATCAACAGGCTAAAAAAGAAAAATCTTATAATCACATCAGTAGATGCAGAAAAAGCATTTGACAAAATTCAACACCTGTTCATGATGAAAGCTCTCAGCAAACAAGAAATAAGAGGGAATTTCCTCAATTTAATAAAACCTAGCTATAAAAAAACCTATAGCTAACATGGTGAGTATCTCAAAGCTTTTCTGCTAAGAAAACAAGGCAAGGATGGCCCCTCTCACCACTGCTTTTCAACACTCTACTGGAAATCTTAGATAATACAATTAAAACAAGAAAAGGAAATAAGATGTATACAAGTTGGGAAGGAATAAATAAAACTGGCTTTGTTCATGACATCACTTAGGTAGAAATCTGAAAGACTATATACCAAATCTCCTGGAACTATTGAGCAAATATAACAAGATTGTAAGATACAAGATATATGAAATAAGCAAATACAATAAATGACAAAAAAGCTACAGCAAAATACAAACTAAAGTTATACATGACTTCACCAAGGAACTGAAGAGAGAAAGTAAATAGAGAAGTCCAGTAGTGCTCATTAGGTAACACTCAGAAATAATGAGAGAAAGAAAATTCAGCTCAGGAAAATCAAAACTCCTTCCTAATATTTTCACCTTAAACAATTAATATAAAAGGGCCATACTCTCTATTGCCCTCACGAGTTTTTCTTTCTAGTTGAACTGAAGAATTCCTAAGTCTTTTAAGTATTATGGCAGAACTGAAATTTCCATATATTTTGGCGGTCAATAGCCTGATCAAGTAAGATTTCTCTTCTCTTTTCAGATCTAGGTATATCCGATTGATTTTGTACACAGAATCCCTAAACTAATACAGTCTGGATGAAATATCTTATGAAAGTATGCACTGAAATGAAAGAATCTGTTCCCTCGTTCTGGGAGAAGTGGTTCTCCTAAGATTTTGTTGAAGGGTCACATCCTCCACGGAGCTTTCCAAATCAACAGTGGTCATTCATTTCTTCAAAATTCATTCAAGATCTGATAACTTTTTGTACTAGTCACTCAGCATTTGTGTCAGATAGTGATGAAGAGCAGCATCTTTTGGGACAAAGGACTGGATTTGAATCCTGGCTCTGTTTAACACAAGCAGGATAATTTAGGGAAAGAATTTATGCTCCTCAAGCTTCAGCTTCATTAATCCAAAACAATGAGGATAATGGTCTTCTTAAAGATTTATTATTATAAATTACAGATTCCTACAATGCTTTTCTCAATATAAAGAATATATGATAAATGTTTAATAAGTGACAACTATGATTATTTCTTAAGTCATATTGACAGTTCTTATTTCACCAAGTGAATCTCAATGTGCTTAGGGGCAAGATTTATATCTGCTACTTATTATTAACAGGAACAGCCACTAACCATTGAGTATTTACCACTTTACATGAAATGTCTCATTAAAATCAGTAAGAGTCCTATGATGCGGTTATTATAGTCCCTGCTAATAGATGAGAAAACTGAGTCATGGAGGAGTGGAGAAACTTGCTCAAGGTCACAAGCCACGAAGTAAAGAAATTATCTCTAAAGCCTGTGCAACTAATAACGAAACATAACACAAAAAAGCAGAACCTAAGCTTAGCTATGTATTCAAGTAGCAATAAATCCTCAGAGACCTGATCAAAAAGAGGGAGATCAACACAGTCTGATTGTTACTATTGAAGAAAAAAATAACTGCTGATAATAAAGTAAAGCTCTCAGAACTAAGCAGTAGAATTGAGTCAGAGTCCAGATATCTAGTTCCTATTATTTCATCAACATGAGTGACCTCAAGCAAGGCCCTTCACGATCTCAAAAGTAAGAGGAGCAGTAGAACAGTGCTGTCATATTAGAATGAAATACTACCACACAGAGAATACCAAGAAAATGATATTATGTGCATATATTTCATACAGAAATAATGAATGTCAACCAAAGCACTTTGAAACAAATTCAAGATAAAGCATAAGTAGTTAAAGGACAGATTATTTACGAATTCTATTTAATAGTATCTGGCTTTGTGAAAAAATTAAAGATATTAACAAAGGATGCTAGAAGTCAAATTATGGAGAATGGAAATCTAAGTGAGTAGCAGGAGGGTCCTGATCTTACAGAAGGTCATAGGGCATTTCCCATTTGCCTGTCGGGTGACAAGTCTAAAATGTTAAGATAGTAACTAATGGGGAGTACAAGAGTTGAGAAGAAAGGAAAACTGAAAAGTGATGAGGGATCGCAGAGCAAGTAAATATGGAAATAAAAGGGCTGTATGAGGATTTTTCATTTTATATATTTTCATAAACTTGTTCATAGAGTTTGTTGGCAAAGAATATCCTTAAACTTCAGTGGATATATGAGTAATAAAAGAAACAATGCAGAAGGAACACTAGAAATATAAACAGTGCTTATTAAAATGTACTTTTTCTACTGCCTTAAGATAATGACACTCCATCTAGTTAACTATGTGATTAGGAACATCTTTCTGAAAATATCAGGAAATTGCTATATCAAGTATAATTTTGGACTTGTGTCCCAGCCTAACCAAAAATAAAAAAATAATTAGGGGCTGGAAAAGGAAATAGATAGCCAATTATATGCTGATTTGCTAATGTTATTTTTTAGATTAAATGCCACTTCAAATTACAAAACCTCTGGTACTTGAAGCTGTCAGTTTTCTGAGAACTTCTTGAGAAGTCTTGTCTTAGCAAAGAGAATGTTGAAACACAGAGCCCCTCAGGGGGCCAACCAAACTTTGACAGAGGTTTAACAGTCCTTGAAATTATATCCTCAAACCTTAGAAAGCCTGCTGATTCAGTGGGAAAAGATATAAGCTGAGCAAGTTATAAATAAACTCTTTTATCAGAGGCAATGGTGTCATGGTGACTTCAAAGACCAAACCACGGATAGTAGTTCTCTGATGTTCTGAAGACAGTAAGAACTTTATTATATTGGTCAGCCCATTTTTGGACCTAAAGCTGAAATTTGATAACTCTAATGGTGTTTTTCTTTTATTTGGACAATTTTGAAATGAATTTCTTATCAATCAAGGTCACTAATATGTATCATTAAATTTATAAGTAATAAGACATAAATATATTTTATGGAATATTATTATAGTTTCTGTTTCACAGGAGTCAAGTTTTCCAATATAAAATAACATCATGCATGGTGCTCCCCGTAGAAAAATTCTGTCTGAACAGCAAAGTTAAATTCTTGAACAGGCACAGAACAGATTACCTCTAGATTGACTTAAATAACCTGGGATAATTCAATGTACCTCTCTTGGTCCCATAATAACATGAAGGAAATAAAACACAAGAGAGAATCTAGCTAGTTAGGCTTGGTGAATTTAATTCCTGAACAGGACACTTAAGAGTCTTAGAGAATAATGAAGATAAATGTAATGTAATAATAGCCAACAAATATATTATTGCCAAGGTAAATATGTAAAGTTATCCCTTGTCAATATAGAGAGACTTTTAAATGTTAGCAGGAAAATAATATTCAAAGAACTTTTTGGAAGATATTCAAAATAAATTTAAAAATTACCCTTAGGACAATTTTTAGTCCAGCTACCCCAAAACATGGTAAGGAATTAAGCAATTATGTAGAAAGTTAAGTCACACTGTGCTGAAAATGTTAGCACATGAAGAGATAAACAGTGGTGCCTAACCAAAAATAAAAAATAGGTCCTATGAAAGTGATGCTAACAACCACCTAAGACATAAGACTTGAGGCTTTTATATCTACTAACATGTATTAGAGAGGAATTCAAAACTTTGATTCTAACATGATGTGGCTGTAACAGTCAGATAAAGTGAAGACTTATGTAGGATCTGCTTGTGACTCTTTTGCCAACTGAAGTTAAATGAACACTTAAATGCATATATGTGCACATGTGCATTTGTTGCAAGGGAAACTCTGTCAAAATTATACCTCAAAGGAACTCAAAAATGAAGAATGTTATCATTAGCAGAGGAAAGGAAATAAACTGAAGCCTTGCCAGTATCTAAGGAAATAGGCAGAAGGATCTTTACACCAAAGGATTTAGAACTTTCAATGCAGAGATATTAGGACCATTTATGTCAGACAAAGAGAAAAATACAGTGAAGAGTTGCAACTGTGCCTTATACTACAGAAAAAGTCCCTAATTATGTTTGCAAAGTTGTTGTTAAATATTGGGGACACACTTATGATTGCCACTCTATGCACATTTCTGAGGGCAGCATACTGTTTCTGCTAAATTACATGAATGTCACAACAATTTACAGAAAAACAGAATGAACAGAATACTAACACTCACAAAGAAAGCATACAGTATTTTAAACTAATATTTGTAATTTTCATGAAATGAAAGAAGTAAGTCACTTCTTAGCTTTCTTGAGATCGGTTTTCTTTCTTTGTGAGCTATCAATCTGGCCCACTGGGGTTTTAAAGGAGAATATCATAATGTAAGTAAACAAATAAATGAGATAATGACAAATGTGATGTCTTATGAAAGAAAATAAGCAAGAGACTGAGTTTTTTTTTTAAATAACAGACCTTAATCAATAAACACCCTCGCTAAAAAAAGTGATTCTTGGGCTGAGATCTTAACATAAAGAAAGTGAAAAAGGAAGAGGAACAATGCAAGGAAGGGGGAGAAAATTCTAAGAAGCAAGAAGAAACCCACAGACAATAAAATACTCAACTGAGAAAAGATGAAAGACGTCCCACTAAAATTTAGAATGAGACAAGGATGTCTACTCTCACCACTTTCATTCAACACAGTATTAGAAGTCACAGCCACAACAATCAGAAAGAGAAAGAGAAAGAAAGAAAGAAAGAAAGAAAGAAAGAAAGAAAGAAAGAAAGAAAGAAAGAAAGAAAGAAAGAAAGAAAGGAAGGAAGGAAGAAAAGAAAGAAACAAAGAAAGGGGAAAGAGAAAATACCCAAATTGGAAGAGAAGAGGTAAAATTGTCACTATAAGTAGATGACATGATACTATATGTAGAAAACCCTAAGGACTCCACACAAAAACTAGTTGAACTGATCAATGAATTCCATAAAGTAGCAGGATACAAGACTAATATTCAGCAATAGGTTGCATTTCTGTACACTAACAATGAAATATAAGAGAAGGAATATAAAAACACAATACCTTGCAAAATTGCACCAAAAAAAGAAAATAAAATACTTAGGAATAAACCTGAGGAGGTAAAAGACTTACATATTGAGAACTATAAAACATTAATAAAGGAAATTAAAGAGAAGTCAAATAAGTGGAAAGATATCCTATGCTCTCGGACTGGAAGAATTAATAGCATTAAAATGGCCACACTATCCTATCTGCATACTACCTGCAGGTTTAATGTGATTACTATCAAATTACCCATGACATTTTTTTTCTTGAAACTAGGACAAATAATCCAAAACTCTGGGAATCAAAAAAAGACCCATAATTGCCAAACCAATACTGAATGGGGGGTGGAGGTACAGAAAGCATAATGCTTCCAGACTTCAGACAATATTACAAAGCTATAGTAATCAAGACAGTGCGGTACTGGTACAAAAACAGATCAATGGAACAGAACAGAGATCACCGAAATAAAACTAGACAGCTATTGTCCATTAATCTACCACAAAGGATGCAAGAATATAAAATGAGAAAAAAGTCTCTTCAGCAAGTGGTGTTGGGAAAACTGAACAGATGCATGTAAATCAAGGAAACTAGAACACACCTTCACACCATGCACAAAAATAAATTCAAAGTGGCTTAAAGACTTAAACATTAGACATGACACCATAAAACTCTTAGAAGAGAACATAGGAAAAACATTCTCTGACATAAATAAATTATGCCAGTGTTTTCTTAGGTCAGTCTTCCAATTCAATAGAAATAAAAACAAAATTAATGGGACCTAATCAAACTTACAGGTACTATAGAAGTTTATGTATTTATGAGATTAAGAAACCTTAGTTTAAACTAAGAAATGACCAGAGTAAGGGAGAAAAAAATAGAAACCCAAATTTGTAACTAAGGACACTCTTTGACATAAATTGCAGTAACATCTTGTTTGATCCACCTCCTAGAATAGTGACAAAAAACAAAAAATAAACCAATAGGACCTAACTAAACTCAAAAGCTTTTGCACTGCAAAGGAAACCATAAAACCAAACCAAACCAAATAAAAAAAAACAACAAAAGGACAACCCACAGAATTGGAGAAAATACTTGCACATGATGATACAAACAACTCATACAACTCAAAAGCAAAAAAAAAAAAAAAAAAAAAAAAAAAAAAAAAAAAAAAAAAAAAAAAAAAAAAAAAAAAAAAAAAAAAAAAAAAAAAAAAAAAAAAAAAAAAACAAATAAAAAGACTCAATCGAAAAATGGGCAGAAGACTGAAACAGACATTTATCCAAAGAAGACATACGGATAGCCACAGGCACATGAAAAGATCCCCAACACTGCAAATTATTAGAGAAATGAAAATCAAAACTACAATGATGTACCACCTCACACCAGTCAGAGTGGCGATCATTAATAAGTCCACCAAATAACAAACACTGGAGAGGGTATAGAGAAATGGGAACCCTCCTTCACTGTTGATAGGAATGTAAATTTGTACAACCACTATGGAAAACAGTATGGAGGTTCCTCAGAAAACTAAATATAGAACAACCATATGATCCAGCAATCCCACTTCTGGACATATATCTGGATAAAACTTTCATTCAAAAAGATACATGCACCCGTGTTCACTGCAGCACTATTCACAATAGCTATGACAAAAACAACTTAAACGCCTATTGGCAGATGAATGGATTAATAAGATATGGTACATATATACAATGGAATACCACTCAGCCATAAAAACAACAAAATAATGCCTTTTGCAGCAACATGGATGCAACTAGACATTCTCATACAAAATGAAGTCAGAAAAAAATGACAAATACCATATGATATCACTTACACATGGAAACTGAAATATGACAAAAATGAACTCATCTATGAAAGAGAAACAGACTCACAAACATAGAGAAAAGACTTGTGGTTGTCAAGGGGTATGGGAAGGGAGCAAGACGGGTTGGGAGTATGGGATTAGCAGATGCAAACTATTACATTTAGAATGGATAAACAATAAACTCCTACTATATAGCACAGAGAACTACAACTAATCTTCTTGGATAGAACACGATAGAAAGTAATATAAAAAAGAAATGGTATAAATATATATTTATTATATATATGTTTGAATCTGTACAGCAGAAATTGGCTCAACATTGTAAATCAACTGTACTTTAATAATTAAAAAGTGGTAGCAACAAGACATGAGCACCCATACAAAAAGCATGTACAAAGACCTGAAGGCAGAAGAACTGAGAAACAGAAAGACCCATATGGCTGCAGTGAAGTGAGCCTGGGTGAAAGCAGCCCAGATATGTAGGAGAGCTAGGAAGAAACCAACCATCTGGTTTTGTGACATGTGGCAAAAAGTTAGAACTGTATTCTAGGTACCAAGAAAACTCATTAGAGGATTTTATGTAGAGGAATGGTATGATGGAGAATTAACATTTTAAAAATACTTCGATGCGGGAGTTCCCGTTGTGGCTCAGTGGTTAACGAATCCGACTAGGAACCATGAGGTTGCAGGTTCAATCCTTGGCCTTGCTCAGTGGGTTAAGGATCTGGCGTTGCCGCGAGCTGTGGTGCAGGTTGTAGATGCGGCTTGGATCCCGCATTGCTGTGGCTCTGGCATAGGCTGGAGGCTACAACTCCAGTTAGACCCCTAGCCTGGGAACCTCCATATGCCGTGAGTGCGGCCCTAGAAAAGGCAAAAGGACAAATAATAATAACAATAATAAAATAAAAATAAAAATACTTTGATGCTTTACTGAAAACTGATACACAGTAAAAGAGGTGAAGCTGCAACACAAACTTGTCAATTGGAAGTCATCCAGAGGAAAGAAGGGCTACTTTGTCATGGCCCAGTTCAGAACCTTGTCTTCATTCCTTAGCTTCCTCCTCAACCTCTCTGCCTCTTATCTTTCTTTTGCCCACACTAGACCATGCTGCACATTAAGGACCAATTTGATTTTTCCAATAATGAAACTTTCCCAGTTTAATTTTCTTTTGGATTACGTAGGTCATTAGCCTCGGAGCATCTCAAGAATATGCTTGCAACTATATGTGCTAAAATGCTAATTTCTCAAAATCATCTCTCAGTTCTGGCAACTGAACTTCTTACCATTCCTTAAGACACTCCGTGGCTGCCTCCATGATTTTGATGAATTGTTATTAATATCTAGAATTCCCTTTTTCTTTATCTTAGGCTTAGGCATACTTTATGACCCAGGAAGAATATCTCACATCCATGAAAATTCCTAATTTTCTTTTTTATTTTCTTTTTTGTAAGATTTTAATTTTTTTATTATAGTTGATTTACAATGCTCTGTCAACTTCTACCACAGCAAAGTGATCCATTCATATATATATACATACATACACATATATACATATGCATACACATGCATATATATGCACATGTACATATACACATATATACCTATACACATGTATATATACACTCTTTGTCAAGTTTCTTCCCCCTTTGCATTTCTATTTCACCTTGATTTTGAAGCCAGTATGGTATACATCATGAACTGTTTTACAATGAGTTTTTCACATAAAAATGTAACCTTGTTTACATGATGCTATGGGAAAACACACATGCTCTGAGTCCAGAAGACTTTGGGTCCGTATTCTGGTTCTGCCATTCATGAATCATATGGCCTTCATTAGGTTATTCATTAGGTTATTCATTAGTTTTATCATCTATAAATAATGTACAATGATCTATTAAAAAGGTTTATTGAAGTTCTACAAACTAAAAGTTATCATAAATTTTAAAAACACTGTAATATGACACATGATAACTGATTAAGTCATATTATTTATTCTTCCCTTTTGAGACCACAGACTGTTATAAACATCTTTGTTCCCTTGTAGTATTTATTTAACTGCTTACAGATCCTGAGTACCAAATACATTTACATGGTAAATAGTAAGTGTTCAATTAATGATTTATAACTATTGCTTCAATAATTTTGAGCACATACTGCATGCAAACTTCACTGTAAATCTTCTAACCTACTAACTCAAAAGAATTATTAGGACATTGGACCATTTTTACAAAGGGAAATTAATTAGTGTAATCAAAGAAGTATAACAATTAGTGTAATTGATAACCTAGCTATCAATAGGTTAATAGAGTTTCATATCAGAAGCCACCTAATTTTATGTGTGGGAGGAGACAAGGATCTGGATTATTGCCCCAAGTCCTTAAATACAACATAGTCCTACAAACTCCTTTTAAGATGAATAAACTAAGACACAAAAGATTAAAATTTCATGCCCAAGTGAAAAGAGTTTAAAGTTCTATTTTTTTTTATACTGTGTCCCTATCCATGCTCTTTTATTACAACATGAGAAGGGGAAAGCAAGCATAAGAAATCTATTTGACAATATTTTATATGAAAATCTTAAAGGAAAAAAATACCAGATGTTCTCTGATTTAACTTACTTCAAATATTATATTTCAAAATGTTCATTATTCCTAATTACTAAAACTATAAAGATGACAGTTCATAAATTCATATAAATGTGTGTAAAATAAAACTTTGAAACAAATAGAAATGTATTACGGTAATTAAGGAAGCTATGGCCTGGGTAACCCAAGATTAATTTATTTCTGGGTAAATTTCTCCCTCTACCTTTTTCTAACTTCTAAAATCTGAAGCAACTATACTTGTGCCACGGCAACAGTGGTGTCCAGTGATTATGTCCCTTATAATCACTCAAACTTCAACATAATTAGGAATCTAATTTGTTAATAAGTTGATTCCTACCTAAAAGTTCCTTGTATTATGGTACTATTTCTGGCAAAATCAGAGATCAAATGGAAATATTCTATAAGATTTCTTTAAGAAAAAAACTTATTTCCACTGAAATTATTCCTTGTGACTATGTACAAAAATCCAAATTTTCATTTATCTGTGTCTAGAGATACCGCTTTTCATACATACATGTTTTTGGTGAGCTCTCAATTTTCTCCTCACTGGGAGCCTCTATATTCCATCTGGAGTAGAAGCCCTATCAGCCTGTCTTCTTTTCAACTCACCTTATTGAAGGTCTCTTAATATCATCAATGATCCCAGTGGTGGCTTTCTGAACAAACTTTCTTTTGTGGCAGTTGTCAATTCTATTTAACATAACCAAAGATAAAATCTAAGCCACCCCTCAAAGAAACCCTACCAAGATCCTGACAGATAAATTATCTACCTTCATAATT
Organism: Catagonus wagneri; assembly: GCA_004024745.2. NCBI lineage: Eukaryota > Metazoa > Chordata > Mammalia > Artiodactyla > Tayassuidae > Catagonus > Catagonus wagneri. The sequence continues at coordinate 14,974,032 of PVHT020000173.1, forward strand.
TTGAACTGAAATAAAATAGGTAAGTTTTAATACCATTATAAACAATGTGAACTTAGGTGATGCAGTAGCCCCATCCAGAAATCAACAGTTTCACTTTCTATAGTTTACTTGCAGTCAACAGCAGTTTGAAGGTATTAAATGGAAAATTCCAGAAATAAATAATTCCTAAGTTTTAAATTGCACGCCATTCTGAGTAGTGTGATAAAACCTCATACTCTTCTGTTCTGTCCCTCCCAGGGTGTGAAAATGAAACAGCATATCCACACTGTATATGCTACCCCACCCATTAGTCACTTAGTTGCTGTCTCAGTTTTCGGATTGAGTAGAGCAGTATCACAGTGCCTGTGTTCAAGTAAACTTTATTTTTACATAATAATGGCTCCAAAGTGCCAGACTGGTGATACTGCCAATTCAGATATTCTTTTTTTTTTTTTTTTTTTGTCCTTTGTCTATTTAGGGCCATACCCCAGGAGATTCCCAGGCTAGGGGTCTAATCAGAGCTGCAGCTGCCAGCCTAAGCCACAGCAATGCCAGATCTGAGCCACATCTGTGATCTACACCACAGCTCTCAGCAATGCAGGATCCTTGACCCACTGAGCAAGGACAGGGATCGAACCAGCAACCTCATGGTTCCTAGTTGGATTCATTTCCACTGTGCCATGATGGGAACTCTAAGATATTCTCTTAACTGTGCCTAATTTATAAACAAGATTTTATGATAGTTACGTAATACAGGAAAAACATAGTACATATAAGGTTCAGTTCTATCCAAGGTTAAGGCACCCACTGGGGGTCCTAGAACATATGCCCTGCAGATAAGGAGGGAGTACTGTCCATATGAACAATGTTTACAAACTCAAAATAAAATTAAGAATAAACAAAATTTATCTCTGACCATAGCTAAACAATTTCTTATGAATATATTGGTATACATGAGGGATCCTGAACTATTATTTTTAGCACATTCTCCAGGTGTTTTACATTTCTAGTTAAATTTAATTTCTAGTTAAATTTATCTCATCAAATATTGCTTCAAAGTTCTTCTTTTTACAAAAGATAAATTAGACTTAAAATGTCCCAAACACTTACAGGCAAAATGTAAGAGAGAGCCTGAAACCAAAGGCTGTGCCATTTTTCTTCCACATAGAAAAAGAAAAGATTGCTCAAATCCTTTTTCTTGATATTTCCAAATAGGTAAAATGGAAGAGAGTATTGTCTGGCAATATTAACCTTCAGATTGTTCTACAAGATTTAGTCAAGGTATGAACTCATCATACATTTCCATAGTTAAAAATGCATTAGAGAAAAGGCTTTCAAAAGGTCCTACATGAATCTAAATATCCTAGAATGTAGGGTAATATATCTCCTTTCACATTCAATAAAATAGAATCACAAGCACTCAAATTGTTCCATATTTTAAAGTTCCAGTTTTCCGCATTACAATCTGACTAAATGATCTATTTAATTGGCTTAAAGATACTACAGGTTACATGCCAGCTATTAACTATATAAATTTGAATGAAAAGAAAATAAACTTGGCAGCTATTTTTTTACTTTTTAAAAAGAGTTCTCTGTATATTTTGGATAATAGTCCTTTATCAGATGTGTCTTTTGAAAATATTTTCTCCCACACTGTGGCCTGTCTTCTCATTCTCTTAGTATTGCCTTTCACAGAGGAGAAGTTGTTTATTTTAATAAAGTTCAGCTTATCAGTTATTTCTTTGGTGTTGTATCTAAAGAGTCAATGTCATACCCAAGATCTTCTAAGTCTTCTATGTTGTCTTATAGGAGTTTTTATCGTTTTTCATTTAACATTTAGGTCTGAGATCCATTTTGAGTTAAGTACTGTGACTTTATTATATAAATTCTGTGTCCAGATCCCCCCCTTTTCTTTTGCATGCAGATGTCCTGTCACTTAAGCACCATTTGGTGAAGAGGGCTATCTTTGCTCTCCTGTATTTCTTTGCTCCTTTGTCAAAGATTAGTTGACTATATTTACAAAGGTCTATCTCTGGGCTTACAAAGGTCTATCTCTGGGCTCTCTATTTCTGTACACCAATCTATTTGTCTGTTCTTTTGACAATACCACACTTTTTTTATTATAGTTTTATAGTAAGCTTTATAGCAAATCTTGAAGTTAGGAGTGTTAATCCTCCAACTTTATTCTTCTCTTTCAATATTGTGTTGGTTATTCTGGGTCTTTGCCTCTCCACATAACCTTCAGAATTATTTTGTTGAAATCTATGAAATAACTTGCTGAAATTTTGATTAGGATTGCACTAAATCTATAGATCAAGTTAAAAACTGACATCTTGATAGTATTGTCTTCCTATCCATGAATATGCAATACTTCTCCATTTGCTTAGTTATTTTGATTTTGTTTAGTTCTTTCATTTATTTCATTTAACTTTTTTCCTTTTATTTTTCTTTGGCCACACTTGACATGGAAGTTCCCAGGCTAGGTGATGAATTGGAGCTGTGCCTGAGGCCTGAGTCATAGCCAGGCAACACAGGATCTGCAATTTATGGTACAGCTTGAGGCAACACTGGATCCTTAACTCACTGAGCAAGGCCAGGGATCAAACTCACAGCCTCACAGAGACAACATCAGGTCCTTAACCTACTGAGCCACATGGGGAACTCCTTATTTAACCTTTTTTAACATATTCTTTAGAGTTATTTATACTGTGTCCTTTTATTCAAAGACAGCTTAAGCACAGTGAATGGACTACTGGTTTAATCATTCAATTATCCATTAAGTGCTATTCAGGAAATATGTACTGCCTACTGAAACTCCACAGTAAATTTATTCATCATTATTTTTCTCTCAAATTAAGCAAAAGAGATACTCAATACTCATGAATTTGTTTCTGCTTTAGTCTCCATTCAAAAATAAAATACTTATTTCTTAACTGTGTTGCACTCAGGCTTTATAATCAGACACACATAAGAATCAATAGCAAAAGAATGAAATTCTGTGGTTCTGATAACTATCTTGAATCTTTTAAATTTTTTATAAAATGATCTAAATTAGTATTCAATATTTTCCAAAACTAACATTTAGGGGTAATGTTACAAGCCATAAGCATATATAGCTGAACAAATATTGCTCTCCAAAATAAAAATAACTAAATAGATTTTGTAAGAAAATATTTTTATATTATTTTTAACAGAAATTTTAAATTTTATTTGTATTTATTTCTATTTTTTTTAAAAATACCACCATGAAAGGGAAAGAATTCATTACGATATTTACTTTCTTTCCTGTCCTCTTGCACATCGCAGTGACCCTCTTCACTCCATCATTCTATCATCATCTTGACAGTCTCTAAGCAATATTTCATCCTGTCCTTTTCATCACCATCCTTACTTTGTACATTCCTTTAAGAAGCAAAAACAACTCTCTCCTCTCAATCACAAATAATTTAAGAAATTCCTACACATATACAAAGTACAGCCTGTTCAAGTTCTCTTCTTAACATCTTGCATTTACATGAAGTTCCATATCACTCATTCAATGTGGGAACTTTGGTTTCAAACTATTCCCGGATACGATTCTACACAGATGTGTCATTCATCTTCAATTTTCAATGAACACGATATTCTCTAATCAGTGAAGAAACATTAAACTATATAAGGATGGTCCGTTCAAGTCTTTATAGGTTAGCAATGCATTCCTCGGAGAGCTAGTCAATGAAGATATAATTTAGATAAAAATTTTAGAATCTGCAAATACTAGATCAGTTCAACGTGTTTAATATGCGTCTTGACTGATTCCAAGTTTTCTTTATATGCTTTACAGCTTTCTTAAGACTATTTTTTAAATAAATATAATCGTGGTTCAACTTTTTGACCAATATTATCTGTAACTTAACTCAAATTTTTTAATGATTTTTATTTTTTTCATTATAGCTGGTTTACAGTGTTCTGTAAATTTGCTACTGTAGAGCAAAGTGACCCAAGCACACATATATGTATACATTTTTTTGTTCACATTATCATGCTCTATCACAAGTGACTAGATGTAGGGATTGGATTAAGATGGCGGAATGGAAGGGCCAGAGCTCAACTTCTCTCCCAAATAACAGCAAAACTACAACCAAATGCCGAGCAACCTTCAACCAAATGGACTGTAAACTTCCAAAAAAGATACTCTACTCCTGAAGACACAGCGGGGACCACATCAAGAGGTAGGAGGGGCGATTACGCGATAGAAGCAACCCCATACCTCCCGGGTGGGAAGCCCCACAGACTGGAAAGGAACTGCATCACAGAGACTCAGCTACAGGACTGAGAGTTCTTAGCCCCACATGAAAACCCCATGCCTGGGGATCGGGCACAGGGAGAAAGAGCCCCTGGAGCATCTGGCATTGAAGGCCAGTGGAGCTTGTGTGCAGGAGCTCCACAGGACAGGGGGAAACAGAGACCCCACTCTTGAAAGGCACACACAGACTTTCACGTGCACTGGGTCCCAGGGAAAAGCATTCTCCAAAGGAATCTGGGTGGAACCTGACTGCAATTCCTGGAGGATCTCCTGGGAAAAAAAGGGGTGACTGTGCCTTGTTGTGGGGGAAGGGCATTGGAGGTGAAGCTCTCAGGGACATTCAGCAGCCTGCATTTCTCTGGAGGTGGCCATTTCTGGGAAAATCTGGTCCCTCCCAACAGCGCTGAGAAGCCCCAAGCCAAACAACAATTCAGGTGGGATCTCAATCCCACCCATCAGTAAACAGGCTGCCTAAAGACCCCTCAGGCACATGGCCAGCCTGTAATCTCATCCAGAGACAAAGCCCCATCCATCAGAGGGAGAGGAATCAACCCCACCTACCAGTGGGCAGGTATCAGTCCCTCCCATCAGGAAGCCTACAGCAAGCCCCCTCCATACCAACTTTAGCCACAGGGGAGGCAAACACCTCAACTAAGAGAGGCTACAAAGGTCACCACACCAAAAACCTACAAAAATGAAAAGACAGAAAACTCTAACTCAGATAAGGGAGAAAGAGAAAAGCCCAGAAACACAGCTCAGTGATGAGGAGATTACCAGCCTCCCAGAAAGGGACTTTAGACTGTTGATGCTGAAGATGATGCAAGGCATTGGAAATAGACTGGAGGCAAAGATTGATAATTTACAGGAAACACTGAGCAAAGAAATACAAGCTGTTAAAATTAAACAAGAAGAGATGCAAAATACAATAACTGAAATAAAAAAATTCCTTAGAAGCAGCCAACAGTAGAATACAGGAGGCAGAAGAACGAATCAGTGAGGTGGAGAACAGATTAGTGGAAATCACAAGTGACTAGATGTATTTCCCTGTGCTATACAGCAGGATCTCATTGCTTATCCATTCCAAAGGCAATAGTTTACATCTATTAACCCCAAATTCCCAGTCCGTCCCATTCCTTCCCCCTCCCCCTTGGCAACCACAAGTCTGTTCTCCCTGTCCATGACTGTCTTTTTTCCCAATGATTTTTATTTTTTTCCATTATAGCTGGTTTACAGCAAACATTTTGATTTGACCTTAAAAAAATTAAAAAAAATCTCCTTAAAAAATCTCTCCTTTTTAACCGTTGTAAATAATTTGTTACCAAATCTAACATTTTAGTTAATTTTATGTTGGATATCTATTCACACAAATTCAAAAGTACAAATTTTTGAGGGTAAATTTAAAATATTCTGAGTAGACTCAGTGCAAACTGAGAAGACACTTTAGTGACCCTTCCTATCTAGAAGAAAATTATTAATTTGTGGAGTGAGCTTTTATTTTAACAATACATTATTTGGTCCATGTATCACTGCAAAAATAGGGGCCATGTAGGGCCCCATGTCATTCTGATTCTTGTGCCCTTCTGTCCTACAAAAGAATGAGACTAGTAGAAGTTACCTTTCTTCAGAGAAGAAATGTTGGACCTATGGCTTCAACTACTCTATCAAATCCTTTTTCTAGGCTTCTAATAACCAAACTTTCCTAACCAAGAACATACAAGGAGATCAGTCAGAGAATTAATTATATAAAGCAAAATAGGAAGGAGTCTTTGGAAGCAGTATGATACAGTTTTATATGACAGCTTGCATTATTCTGCAGTGAGGTTGGAAAATAACCATTTGTATACCTACATTAAAATTTTTTGGGATTAAGTATCTATTGCATGTATAAGATTTCAACAAAATGAACTCTAACATACTGCCCTCTTTAAAAGTTAGTTAAGTATATCAGTGAAAGTGCCAGAACCATATGAGAATGATCCTTACTATGATGCTCGCATAATATAAAGAAATGACTTCAATGTCATCAATGCGAGAGTTTAGAAAAAAGAAAAAATTCCAGCAGCTTTGAAACTGGTAACACTGGTCAAGTGCTGCATTATTAGATTTTCCTTCATTTCATTGTACATTTTCATTTGTAAGACTTTGTAAAAGATATATATGGAAGAATCCATAGGTATGTTCAGAAAATGCAAAAACCTTAATTTAAAAAATGAAGATATATCTTACTATCTTATAAGAGCCTGCACAATGTCTCCAATTAAACAAATCCTACCATTAAAATTCTACTCTTTACAACCTGTTATATAGTCACTTAGATAATTGTTATCAAAACAGGCCTCTTGATTGATTTATCTAGAAGAGTGGTTCTTATCTCCTTTTGGAAACATAGTACTTCATATTTTAACTTTTTTCAAGGACCTTAATTGTCAGTGATTTTTTCACTAAATCATCTGCAAAGGGCACCACACACACAAAAAAAAGAAACTACAGATAGGAATTCTAGGCAAATTAAACACTTTAATTAGTTATTCACCTTTCCTTTCAATGACAACAAAACTAGAGGATATGGGTCCCAAATATTTTAGTTTACTGTCCTCAATGTCAAGATATTCCACAATGAGGAAAACCAAACAAACACTTAACACACATCAGGTGCAGAATATTTTCTATGAAACACTTTATATCACTATCTGCCTGCTGTAAATCTCACAATGTGGACTGACAATATTAAACACTCCATTAAGAAACAGAGAATTGTTTCCCATGCTTCCCCCACTGCAAACTTCTACACACATTAAAGGGTTCTGTTGCCTAGTTTTATTGATGTATTATTCATCTACTGGCTAATGACCCCATAACCATCAGCAGATCCGTTATTAGTGTTTTTCTGAGCGATATGCATTTCACAATTCGGTTTATAAAATCATAAAGCAAAGAAAGCCATATTTCTCTACAAACTCCAAGGGATATTTATCACAAATCCCGTAGAAAATTATGTTTTATTTTTATATAAATAACTTGAGAACTAAAAATACAACCCACTGCATAGGTAAAGATGGTTTGGCTTAAGAGTAATTGTTTTCGAAGAACACATTGCATCTTCCATAAATTCTTTGATTGCCATCAGTCTCGGTCTGGGTGGGTTGCATTCTACTGCAGATGTACTTAAGTTTTATATTTAATTCAAATGTCACCATTAGGGATATTGGTTATTCAATGTTTTAGCCTTGGAGACCCAACAAATCTGCAGCCAATGAAAACTCATTCTTTTAGTTTTGTGCCCAAAATATATCATCATATAACTTTAAAAGATCATACTTTTTATTACAATATCAGATGGGCTAACTTTGTTACCTCCCAGCAGATTAACCTCCAAGGCTGTACCAATTCATTAAACATGCACATCAGTCACCAGACTGCAGTATAATTTATTGCAATTAAGCACTTCTGTGTTAGGGAACCAAAATAAGATTGTCCATTATCAGTGCCGTTAATGGTTTTCTGAACAGTCGCCAGTTCATTCACCCCACCCACCCTTCAATAATAAAATAATTTTGACAAAGGGCCCATGTTTCAACATTTTTAATAAAAGCAAAATAGAAAAACCATCAGTAACTGAGCAGTAAAGTTTTCTCTCTTTCCTTCTTGCCAAAACTAACAGAAAGGAAAATGTCAGTATGGCTTCTTGCCAAGAAAAGAGGAAATTGAATGGTCTCAGTTCTCATTCTTTGACTAGTAGCATTGTGTACACAGAATGCTTGGCTCTTAGGCTCATTTTGACAAAACTGAAACACAGATAAGAAGTTTTGAGGACTACGTTTTGCAATTTATAGACCTTGATTCTGTTTAAGATCTTTCAATACCACATAACAAATCAACGTGATTTAGAAAATAGCGTTGTTTCTGCCATTGACATAAGCCATATGTGAACTGCTAAGCTACCATGCAAGCCACAATCATAAATTTTGGTCACTTGTGGGAGATTCCTTATTATTTGGAGTCTCAAAATAATTTCAAACTATTATCATCTTGAATGATGTCTCACTAAACTACTGGCTGGTAATGAGCTGAAAGTTCTCTCACAGTAAGGGCAGATAGAGTTGTTCTTAAATAAATTTCCCAGGTAATTCATTCAGAGTAATAAGACAGTAGTATCTGTTTAAATATAACAAATTTTGAAATATCAAAATCATTAAATGTCCCATTCACAAACACTATACATGTAATCTACACAATTCAAATATCTGACATAGACAATGTTTGGTCCAGACAGTAGAACGATTAATTATAAGATAAATGAAAAACTAAAATAAGTGTGGCAATTTGTCTTTCTGCAAAAAACAAAATGTGTTCTTGCTACTCTATTAAAACAGTCTGAATGGCTCACAGAGGAGCCAGAATGCTCATTTTTTTTGGGGGGGGCAACAGCTGAATTAGTATATATGGCAAAAAGAATAAATGAAATAGCAAATCTGTTCATTTGCTCATGGAAATTTTTCTACTTTGTTACTCTTTTTACAGTGTATGCAAAGGATGGTAATGAGATTTCTTAGTCAGTATGAACCTAATCTCTCATTAAAATAAATCCAAATTATTAAGACCCTCTTCAGATTTATCCAATCATTCTTTCTCAGGTATACATATGTATATTAAAAAAAACTATTCAGAATCAGAAAGTACTTTTTAACATCAAAATCACTACTAAGCTTCATTTCTAACTGTGTGTAGTGGGGAGAGGAAGCATTTATTTGACAAATAAAATGAGATAAGATTATGTTAGGAAGTTTCCAAAGACTACTGTCTCAAAAACAGTCTTCAACATTATTCTAGCCTCTGTATTTCTTCTCTTTTCTCTTAAATGTTCATTATTACCAAAAACTAGCCTATAGGAGTTTCCACTGTGGCTCAGCGGTAACGAACATGACTAGTATCCATGAGGATGCAGGTTTGATCCCTGACCTTACTCAGTGGGTTAAGGATCCAGCCTTGCCATGAGCTGTGGTGTAAGTCACAGATGTGGCTCATATCTGGTGTTGCCATGGCTGTGGCTGTGACTGTGGCCAGCAGCTGCAGCTCCGATTGACCCCTAGACTCAGAACTTCCATATGCGTGGGTATGACCCTAAAAAGCAAAAAAAAAAAAAAAAAAACCCTCTTATTTTATATTTACAGAGCCATTCACCTCCTCAGCCAATTTCTAAAATCAGTTCAAGTCCTCCTTCATATCAATTACCTGAAATATACTTAATGGCTTTATAGAATCAATCTAACTTCTAGAAATGGTTTCAAAACACATATCAAATTAACCTTAAATATCCATATAATAGTCACAAAGCTAAGAATAACTATATTATTTCTATAGTTAATAACATTAAAAATTAAGCTGAGCAAACGATCATTTTAAAACATTTTCATTCTTCAAAATTAAATATTTTGAGATACCTGGCTATTAAAAGAGCTGCTTTATTTAAAATGATGCCATAGGCGTTCCCGTCATGGCGTAGTGGTAACAAATCCAACTAGGAACCATGTGGTTGAGGGTTCAAACCCTGGCTTCACTCAGTGTGTTAAGGGTATTGCCATGAGCTGTGTGGTGTAGGTTGCAGACGTGGCTCAGATCTGGCGTTGTTGTGGCTGTGGTGTAGGCCAGCAGCTGTAGCTCCAATTAGACCCCTAGCCTGGGAATCTCCACATGCTGCGGGTGCAGCACTAAAAAAGCAAAAAAATAAATAAATAAAATAAAATGATGCCACATAAAAACTATAAGGAGGTCTTAGAATCTTGCTGTGAAAAGTAAATTTTTTTGAAGTTAACTCTATTAAATACAAAATAGTTATTGAACTAGGATTTTAAATTAACATCTATTCTCTTATCTAAAACATGATTTTTCAAATTTAAGAATTGCATAGAAATACAACTCAAAAATGTCATTTGCTCAAGTTTGAAAATAAAAAAGAAAAATAATTTTTCTGCTGATTTTATAAACATAAAGGATATATGATGTATTATATATGTGTGTATATATTTAAACTTGTATGTAATACCTTGTATTAGTAACTTAGAAATAAAGTCTAAGACATAGATCCATGGACAAAAGAATTCACATCAATTAGAAAATAAACAAACGTTCACTGAAGGGCACTTTTCGGGAAATTGCTCAGGATTGTTATGGATTATATTTGTTATGAATTGAGTTTGAAAGAAAAGAACTTAACTGTGGAAAGTGGCAAACCTTCCTGGAGTGGGAAGCATTGAATAAAAGCAGGAGGGTTGAAGGTGCACCCCACTGGTGGAAGAGAAACAAGTCAGAGTAATTGATAAGGTAAAAACTGGGTCAAGTCACCCATAAAGAGAAGCTGACATGAAACCTAAGTATGAAGAAATCGTTTTCTAATTATAAATATGTCTGGCTAGGATGCAGGGGGTGAACAGACAGGGAAAGGCTGCCATGAATTTTGGTGGATGTTTTGTAACATGAAGTAGAACTAAGGAGTTTAGAAAGTCACTATACATTAAAGGGTAACACATATAATGCAACGAATTAAAGATTAGGAAGTGCTACATGATTGCTGTGGTTTATATTATCATCTTGTTTTGTTTTCTTTTTGGCTTTTTGCCTTTATGTAGAGTCGCACCCGTGGCATATGGAGGTTCCCAGGCTAGGGGTCTAACAGGAGCTGCAGCCACCGGCTTTTGCCACAGCCACAGTAACGCGGGATCCGAGCCGCGTCTGCAACCTTCACCACAGCTCACGGCAATGGCGGATCCTTAACCCACTGAGCAGGCCAGGGATCGAACCCGCAACCTCATGGTTCTTAGTCGGATTCGTTAACTACTGAGCCACGAAAGGAACTCCTATCATCTTGTTTTCAAATGAATGGTCCTACATTAATGTGGCTTCGAGAATCGAAGAGGAAAGCAAAAACTATGCTTTCTACCCTGGAAATGAACTAATAGTCCATTAATATTATAGAATTCTTGCACAGCACTGAATAGCATGTAAATCAAAAAATTACATCCAAAAAAAAGATCCCCTTAATACGTGCATGGCAGCTTAAAGCCAGTTACCTAAGGACAGGCACTGATATGAATACCCTCCTTCATATAAATATCCCCAAGGGTTATTTTAAATGAGATACTACTATAGATTAGGAGATTGGAATAAGGAAAACAATCCTATGATTAGGTGGGACATTAATCTTTACCCATTTATGTCTCTGGAAACAGAGAGTTGGGTTCTCTGAAATTTGGTTGTCCAACCTTTTCAGACCATTTTCTAAGCATAAGAGTAATATAAAACAAATCCCTAGAGATAGAATAGTACTTGCAAGACCTGCGTCAGAGCTGAGTGAAGGAGCTGACAAGCTGGAATGGCTTCAGGGAGTGTGGACTTTTTGAAAGGTATGTAAATAGAGGCTTCCTTATGTTTCCCCTCCCTTCCACTTCTGAAGGTGAAGTACCTGTCACTTCCAAGAAATTTCAGGAAAGGACTTGAAGCTGTTGGCACTGAAACCCCTGGATCCTTCCCTCATCTTTCAGTCTTACTAAACTGACCAACATTTTTTCCCATAATCAAATGAGGAAATTTGACTAATACCAATGTCATTTGATTCCACTCTTTCACTGAATCCTAAGGTATCTTCAACACAAGTGAGACAAGGTGGAAAGAGCATCTGTTTTCATCACCCTGAAACTAACGAGATCTTATATTAGTATTCCCTTGTCTTGAAGGTGCCTCAAGGAGGTTCAGGCCAAGGACACCAGGGTGGATCTGTGGTCTTTACAACATCCATGAAATCGCTCATTCACTGAAGCACCAATGAGATCTCAAAAACTAAACTGTGTGGAACTCAATTTATCTGCCTCAGGGGGATTAAGAGTTCATTTTGCCAGGATTCATGACTCTGGTTCCATGGAGTCTAAGATATTGAAAACCTGGGGCTGAACTGTCTTCCCAGCTACAATTAAGCAAGTTGTGTATGGCAGAAAAATGTTATAATTAAAGTCACAAAATGTTTTTTTAATCATAATTTCTTTTATTGGTGTATAACTTTGTGAAAAAAATGCTATGGTTTGTCTAAAATTTTCTTCTCTGGCATTAAACATTTCTCTAAAAAGACTAAGAAGAATAGTGGATGAACTCCTGTGGAAATAAATTGTATGAAAAAATACAAAATAAATAGAAGAATTAACATTTTTATTTTCAAGTTGAACTTGTATTATCAAGATGTCTCACATCTTTCAGGTTAAAATAGTTCTTCTTAGGTAAGTTCCCTTGAAAAGTTACTGCAATATTTTCTTACTATTAGACTATTTTAACTAAGTTATACAAGAGTTTTAAGAAAAGCTGTGGGGAAATCAGTAACTAATAACTATTAACTTGAACCCAGATTTCCTCCAAAGAATCATGATGTGCTACATTCTGTAAATTCTGTATGTGTGTGTTTTCTTTCCTCAATTTAATTTAATTCCATGAAACGAAGGTTGATGTGTGAAGTGTCCTAGCTACCCCTATGACAGCTGGAAAAATACCCTAAACAAATATTATTATTCCCAATCCAGGAAGATATCTTACTTCCCTAAAATTGCTCATCATTTATAAGTTAACTGCAATTTTAATAAACTAAATAATACTCATGGATTTGAAAATACAAACTTAAAACACATGGGAAATATTACAGTAGGATTTTTTGGTCAATTTTTGTAGAAATCAAGCAAATAAAACCACCTAATTAATGAAGAAGAAAATTCACAATGTTTCCTATAAATAACTGTTGGTTATTTGTATTAAGAAAAAAAAAGAAGAGGGTGAATAATCCAAGTTGACAGATCCTCCCTAAAATACTTGCACTTTGAATCAAAGTGATTGTGTTTTGATACTGACATTTGACTAAGACGGACTCTCCTCTGGGGATCCACTCCAAGGCAAATAATAACGTCCTACTGTAAGGACACTACACAGGAGGCTCGATAAAGTTGTTCAGTTTCTTCAAGCTTTTTCCTCCTTCATATTCCACCCCATGCTGGGTGTACATCATTGTGGAAAACATTCACATAAACTTTTCCCTCTTTCACTTTCCCCCAAAGGATTGAAAATGGTTTGCTTTTTAAATTAAAAAAAAAAACAAAACTTAAAAGCTAAGGTGAAAATGACAACAAGAATACACAATATGCCGTTAATGATTTTTGCTTGGAGTCACACAGTGAATATGGTGGTTAGCTATAGTCTCAGAGTGGTTAGCTGTGACTGTAATTCAGATAATTATTACAGATAGTAAGAAATATGAGCATGTGTCTTAGACTTGGATGGTCACTGGAGTAAAAGTTTTTTTTCCTTAGACCCTATTAAACATAGGGTGTAATATAATTTTACATAATATATATATAATTTTACATAGGCCATTTTACAAACCTAGAAATTAAAATGTTTAAAGTTTTGCTTATTATTAGTAGAGTTAATAATCACAGAAATCTTAAGTAATTAAAAATATTTTTCTCAATAAAATTAAACTATGCTCCAAAAGTTCTCTGGTGGCCTCTGAAATATAAAACAAAGAAACTTTGTTCATTTTAATGTTCTCAGAAAAACAGCAATTTAATTAATTCCATAGAAATATGGCTGCACATTAACTTTGATATTTCATTCTGTGATATTTAGATCAATATGACACAGACATGCAAACTGAAATCAGAATGGATCAATGAAGTAGAAGGGACAAATACCAAGAAGACAAATGACATTATGTTTAGTTCTCTCCTCTTACTCTCAGTGCCTAGAACAATGTCTAAATCATAGAGGAGCTTTTTAAAAAGTATTTACGAAATGATGAGTACCCCACCAACACATCAATAGGCTTTTCACTCAGGAGAAGGAATGTGATGAAGGGAATTAAAAATTAAAACCCTTTCCTAATATTAAATAAGTCTGCCAGTCACTAAAGTCAATCTCTGGAATCCTCAACTAATCTGCATTTGAGTGTGGTATGTGTGTGCGTTGTGTGTGTGTGTGTGTGTGCATGTGAGCACACATTAATGGTGTCAGTTAGGCTGTGACCCAGTCAAAACTTCTCACACTTGTGGGCAAAGAACAAATGTTCTTGTTGGATATATTATTCTTCTCGACACACACACACACACACACACACACACAGTAATATTGACCATCTTATAAAATGGATCAGCAAACAAAAAAATTTTTCTAGATTCTCAATATTCCCTATAGAAGTTTTTCAACTTGTTTTCCTTTCCAGCAAAGCTCCTCAAAAATACTTCTATATACTCATTCATTCCCTCCAGTTTTTCACCTCTCATTTTTTATTCACTCAACTCCTCCGGCATCAGGGGTTCATGCCTACATTTTAACATAAACCACTCTTAAAATTCTCCATTGACATTCTTCTTGTTAAAGCAGTTGATCAATTTTTCAGTGTTCACTTTACCTTACCCCTCAGTAGCATCTGACACCCTCACCTTCCCACCTTTCGAAACACTTTTCTCCAAGGGTTCATAGTCTCCTACCTCAGTGGCCACTCCTTTCTCAGTCTCACTTGCTGGCTCTTCCTCACTGAAAGTGCCTGCCTAATATCCAAGCAGAAATGCCCAGTTAATAATAAATCAAGTCTTTTCTAATTCATTCACACACTTAACCATTTTGGCCTTTTTGCTCATCCTTGAACTGGCCTAGTTCATTCTGGCCTCAGAACAATTGCATCTGCTGTCCTATTTGTTTAGAACCCTATTCTTATAAGTAGCCCCATGACCAGTTTCCTTGTCTCCCGTTTATCTCTACTTAAATATTACTACTGTGGAAAGATCTCTTCGGACCTTTATTTTATAATAGCCTTTTCTTTATGTTCACTGCTAAGCCCTGACCCTGCTTCAATGTCATCATAGTATTTATTAATAATGACATGTCATATATTTATTCATCAAGTTGTTCATTGTCTCTCTCCCCTACTAGAATGTAAGACCTATGAATTTAGGAACTCTCAACTGTTGTGTTCACCATCACTGTTTTGATGCCTAGAAAGGTGTCTAGCATATTACAGGGCTCAAATATTTGTTGAATGAATGAATGAAGACGACTAGAGCCATATTTAAGATGTGTATGCGTATATTTCATGTTTTGGTTTGCCACTCCCCTACCATGAATTACATATTCAATAACGATGTTTTAACATCTACTACCTAACATGGGAACCATGTATGGGTATCCACAGGCACAAATGTGCATATGATGAGGTGAGAAGGAAAGGTGTATCCCAACATTATACCCCTCAAAGAACTAGGAGTTTATATACAGGAAATTTAACTGCAAAACAAGACAGTATATGGTAAATGCAACAGATGTATTTATTTGTTCATTCATTCAACAAATATTTATTGAGCGTCTCCAAAGAGCATACACTAAGAAAGGTAACAAAAAGTGGAAGGAAAGAAAAAGCAAAGAGAAATCATAAGCGATATTCACAAATATTCCAGGTATATTTAAGACTTGTTACAAGTGGCATATTGAATTTGACTTAAGAGAGTTAATAATAGACAAGATAAGAAGGAAGATTTTGATGCGTTTTAAAAAATAGTAAATGCTAAAAATGTAATCACTGATATTTCTAAGCAAAAGTACCTGAAAAAAATGCAAGCAGTAAAATATCCTGTGTAAAGAAGTATTTGCCTCAGTCACTCCCTAGAGAAGAAAGATATTTTTGTTCTGAATACATAGCATGTAGCAAAGACACAAACTCCAGAAAATTTATTTCAGGCATGAGGGAGAGAAAGCCAAATACCAAGAAAAATATGTTCCAGACTATGACAATCAGATCAAATCAGATTTTTATGAAATACTATGTGGGAGCATCCTGCATGGCTTTTAATCCTCAATTTTTTCAGACCAAACTAGCCAAGTTTTCATATGGAACTATTGCCCTGTTTTGAATCTGCAATGGTAGATATCATAGAATTGTCAAAAGAGGTTAACTTCAATTGGGGGCCATTTACGTTCTTATGCATTTTAAGACTCACTCAGTGGGAATATTTTACATTAACTCTGAAAAGCTTTCACTTTGAGAAAAGTGTTAGATAGCTTAGAAAACCACAGGGTTTATTATTTGTGACTGTAATAGAAATGCTGTGTTCAGTACTTTTTTCAAGAGGAAGGTTTGTTTCTTTGTTTAAATGCCAAATAAAAAGGCTCCCAACATGGTTACCATATAGATCTGGAACAATACTGCTTAATTGCATCTGAAGATTTTAGGTCAGTATTAGTCTTTATAAAAATAAATACGTAGGCTATTATCAAAACAATGGATTTGTTCAAAATAAACTAAAGCATCCAGAGAAAAAAAAATATAAGGAAATGGTGTATCCCTTTTTCAAGTGCACAGACAAATTAGGTGTCCATGGTAGCAAGCTCTGAGAGTCTGTTCAACTTGCGGTTTGTTTCTTTCTAATTCATCTGAGCACTGATGTGGCTGCATCACTTACTGCAATCCTTGTACAAGCTCAGGATAAACTCATATTCATTAACTACAAAAATGAAGAACAGTTCTTCTCTGCAGTGGGGAAGGATCAGGAAGGGGTAGTCCTAACAGACAGAGAGTGGGCTCAGAAGCTGAACACCTATAAATTCCCATTTTATTAGCCTGGTTCACATCCTGTGCAACTCCTTTCTCACTCCACAAGAGAAAATTCCTGTTTACATGGACAGTCTCCTTGGGACCATGGAGGAACATGAACTGTGCTCTGTGAAAAGAACTGCAGTCATATGTGAGGGAAGAAAGCTTAATATGACCTGTGAGAGCTGTACATATCCTAATCTAAATTCCTCTTAAGAGATCTACCATCATCAGTCCAGTGAACGCAAACAGGAACCTCCTGTGAGCAACAGTAACTTTAAAAAGTTCTACAGTTAATGAACCAATAAAACAGTTGAGTATGACTGACACTGTTATCTTAAAAATGAAGATAGACTACCATGACCAGAGAATGAAGGCAGTAGCTCTGCATTCTTACTGTAGCTGGGTGTTTGAAAATAATTGGGTTTTTTTATACATGTTTTGTTATATAAGCCAACATTCCAATTCATATGATTCTAATGTATAGGAGAATGAAATTAAAGGACTTTTTAAAGTAACCTAATAGGGAAAATATATATACTACAAAAAGAAGCATAGGTGTAAAAATATTTCATTCAACGTTTTACCTGGGAAAAAGATTCTTAAATTGAGTTACAAAAATATGAGGTTCCTTTTCCACACAAAAGAAAATAATGGACATGGAGAACAGATTTGTGGTTGTCAAGGGGGAGGGGGAGGGAGTGAAGGGACTGGGAATTTGGAGTTAATAGATGCAAACTATAGTCTTTGGAATGGATAAGCAATGGGATCCTGCTGTATAGCACTGGGAACTATGTCTGCTCACTTGTGATGAAGCATGATAATGTGAGGAAAAAAGAATGTATACATGTATGTGTGACTGGGTCACCTCGCTGTGCAGTAGAAAATTGACAGAACACTGTAAATCAGCTATAATGGAAAAAATAAAAATCATTATTAAAATAAAGAAAATAGAAATTAAAAAATATGAGGTTCTTAAAGATACAGAAAGTGGAATTTCAAATAAGAAAATATAAATATATCATGCAGGTCTATTTTTATTTGTTTGACATCCTATTTCAGGTAAAGTGTTTTGTTTGAACCACTCTATAGATACATGAGAAGCCTAGAGAGCAGCAAACCCACGCGGGCGGGGAGCACGAATCTAAACATGGTTCAGTAGGGTTTTTTCTCAAGTCTGTTTTGAAGCATTTTAAAGAAAAGCATAGGTAGTCAGTTACCTTACAGGGTTAGTGTACATTTGCTGTGATTTTAAGGGGTTTAGATTATTTTACTTTTCTAAATCTCTCTTACCTCTCATTATTACATTTATTTCACCAATGAATATATAGCCTTCCCTGTTGTCTAAAGTATGTTCAGTTGCTTATAAAAATCCATATGGTAAAATAAAATTCTAAATTAAGAAAATCAAGTAATGCAGAAAATGATGTTTATATGTTATGAAACCCAGAGAATAAACTCAGAAATAAATGTGTACATTTTTGCCAAAGAATTAAAAGTGAGCCATAAATACAGTTCTGTGTCCTCTATGAGACAAACGTGAGAAATATAATTAGTTATAAAATTATCATTGTGCATAAGATAAAAATATACCATCTGTTTCAGAGAAACACATATTTTTCAAACTATACTGAAGTGTACACAAAATTCTCCCACAGTTCCTCAGAGAGAGAACACTGAGGAACTGTGGGGATGTCACCTTCCCTAAAACACACAGAGAGCTCCAGAGAGCTCTGTCTTACTGTGACTGCCCCTCCACGTTCAACAGGCAATTCGTTCCAAAACACAGTTCAATAAATGCAGTTTGAAAGGACTGCCAAAACCACACAATTTCAGAACTTTCTGATTGCCTAACTTTATCCAGGGATAAATATTTATGCTATTTAGCAGACCAGATAGACTGAGATGCATATCCTCCAGGCAATATTTTTTAATATTATTTCTCAAAAACCAAGTTTTGATAAAGAGTTGGGTCACCAAGGTTATCACCAATAACACCCTGAAGTGTATGGATAGCATATGGCTGATCCTGATTGGCAGTCTGTCCAATCCATACCAAAACTGCTTCTACTGAAACCTGTAAAGTACTAGGTTTGAATCATTTCCCACTCCAACTCCACTAAAAAGTATACCAAAGCAATATCTTCAGATGGCACCACAATTATTTTAAAAAACAATCCTGGTTATACTAAAAGCACATACATTATATAATGCAGTACACATATCAATAGAATTTAAACTCCCCAAAAGTGGAGTTCTTTTGTCCATTTTCTTTACTGCTATCTGCCCAATGACTAGAAATAATGTCTGGCATACAGTTGACATTTAACAAAAAAAATTTTTTTGGTAATAATTGGCTAGAAATATGATAATGAATAAAGCTCCTAAGAATCAGTGGTGAGTAAAAAATGAACTTATATATTATTCACAATGCATATGTTTTATGTAATATGTAACATCTTATCTACAAATGATGCTTTATGAATATTTGATCTCAAGGATGCCTTATATTAAACTGGAGGTCCCCCACGGACATATGGTCCATAGGTTTGGCAGCACTGGATAAAAGCTTTACTTTTATTGTTTTGGCCTTGAAGTTTGTCTCAGGATACTTGAAATTGCCCACCAAGCAGCTGAAAAAATGGTATAGTTAATTGCATAGCATACAACTCTGCAGAATTATACTTCATTCATGGTTCCACTGTGTTCTAGCTGGATGGCCCTAGGAAATGCATTTTATTTCTCTGGAGTCTCTGAAGAGAGCATAATTATATCTGTATGATCTAGGTGTTGGGAGGACAAAAGAAACTATGAGTTTCACACATAGTGAGAGCTCTATAAAGTGTTCCCTTCTTTCCAAGAGATGCTAGATGGATAACAGAACTTAATTCAAGAGACCACTTTGGTTCCTAACAAAAAATTCATTTCATTAACATCTTTTTTCTGTTCCCTACAGCAAGAGGACCTATAGCCAGAACTTTTGAAAACATTATCTGATCTGCCAGGGAATGTTATATTGACCTTGATTTTTGCAGTGCCATTAAGATTCAGGTTCTAAATAAATGTAATATCTGGGTTTTTCATATGGTGTTCATGAAACTCATAAGCAATACGTGAACTTAGGACTGTAAAGCAAAGGAAGAATCAATAAAAAATGCTAGTGACTTTCTACAGTTATCACGTTTTTCCACAAATATTAAATACTTAGTGCCCTTCTTCCATATAAAACTATAGGAACAAATAGCAGCCTTAACAGTTCCCTAGTAAAGCACTGACAAATATTTTTACTCAATATTTTGCTTAGGGTTATCCGAAAGAAAATCTAAATAATCAATGACCCAGCACTGTGTCTATAACAGAGATTATGGGGGCCTCTTCCATCTTTTCCCTTTTCTGCAGCACCAGAAAAGTTTCTTTATTATAGTTATTACTGACATAAATGCAAATATTTCTGACAAGTGGAAAATCTCCTTGTAATTAAATTTCTGTTGTACTTTAATGTTTATACCTTAAAGAAAGTGCCTGCTAACAGATTTCAAGCTGTGATAACAATACTTTCTTCTTATGTTATCAAAAGTTGTAACCTATTTTCTTTCCTGGATGGCATTCAAAATAGCAGTAAGATTTAAGAAATCTGGAAAGGGCACTTTTTTTTAAAGTTTGGGTGATTTGTTCATGAATATCAACTTAAAGTTTCAATAAAATGGAGAAAACTAGCAACCTAGGATAATACTTGATTTGAAAATTAAAGTCTCAGCAAATGTTACAGTCTAGACTCTGCTGATGTGTAGAGGTGGATGGAGACGTAGGGACAGAGGTATATTAAAGAAATGGAATTTAAATGTGCTTTTAGAGCCAAAGCACAAATTTATATGTTTTGTTAACTTATAACTTTTGAATATAATTTAAAGAAACTGAAAATATTTGCATTGAGCTCAACCTTTTTTGGTTTTTGACTAATTTACTTAAACAGAAATAGCCTATTTAGCTTAAATATGAAGTAACTAATAAATTTGTGAAAATAAAATTTCAGCTTTCCTAGATAATTACCTTTGAGTAAATTATGATACCAAATTCGTCATAAATAAGATTAAGGACAAGACAGAGAGAAGTCAGCTTTTTACATTTTTTTTTTTTTTTTTTTTTTTTTGCTTTTTAGGGTTGCACCCGTGGCACATGGAGGTTCCCAGGCTAGGGGTCGAGTCGGAGCTACAGCTGCCAGCCTACATCACAGCCACAGCAACGCAGGATCCAAACCACGCCTGCAGCCTACACCACAGCTCACAGCAATGCCAGATCCTTAACCCACTGAGCAAGACCAGGGATCAAACCTGCGTCCTCATGGATGCTAATCAGATTCGTTTCTCCTGAGCCACAACAGGAACTACTACGTTTAAATTTTTTAAAAGGAGTTTCTCAAAGCCACTTTTCTTTAATTCCACCCAAATAACTGATTTCATTAGAAAGTATGATTATAGGATGGAACACATGTAGAGAGGAAAAAAAAATCTGTTGTTTCATCTGCACTAATCAACACTTCCAAAACATAGATGTGATAATAAAAACTACTGCCAAAATACCTGAATCTATAGAAGTTTTATAAACTTATCTTCGTCTAGTATTTTGAACCAAGCCAAATGCTCACTTCTCAGGATAGATTAATTGGCTAGCACTCACACCCACAGGAATAGCAGGCAACGACTACACTTCTAGTCTCAAACAAAGCTAGGGGAAAATTCATTCATTAAGTCCATGCAGAGATCAAACCTTAGAAATTGAGGCTTTTGTTTAACAAATGAAAATAACTGCCCCAGAGAAATTAACAGAGTTAAGGTGTTAGGCTAGTTTGCCACTATCCTAGAAGAGTAACTTAATTAAGGTTATTGACCTTCAATCTAATAGTCTTTATCCCACACTGTGCCTCAGTAGAGATCTCATGCTAGAATATTTTT
>PVHT020000173.1:14996860-15045797 GCA_004024745.2 Catagonus wagneri
CTCATGCTAGAATATTTTTATCCACATATGTTTTACAGCTCTGTGAATGGAGAACCCATATTTCTCAGATGGAAATCGGGTTTGTTTAAGTATTGTCAAATCTTTCTTCTACTGCATCTGTAAAACTAAATCACAGCCCCTGCAGAGATAAGCTATCAACTCACTGTGGACATCAGGAAAATGTATCTCTAGAACATCTGATGAAAGGAGGATTTATAAGTTTATCACAAGCCACTTAAATGGCCAAGTGGTAGGACAGTTCAGAGACTTCTGGTTTTCATTAATAGATAAAGTTATAAAGCTTGCTCCCTTTTTGAAGATGAATCACCTATTTGTAATCCTTAAACATATAAAAATAACCATTAAAAAGACTCAGGTTCAAAAGACTTCAAATGGACCTGTTTGGGTTATTAGTACTTTAGACAACAGATGTTTCCTTCAATGAAGACAGAAAATTAACATGATAGGAGGTTCCTGCTAATGGTCAAGGTGAAATGAGAATCAGGCAGTCTTTATCATATATTTGACAAACTAATTTTACCACTGTAATTATTAATAATTCATTATCAAGGAAATATTTACACGTACTCACCACTAACATTTTATTCTGCTGGTTCTCATTCTAGGCAGTCAGTGATTCTCTTTTAAAAGCAATAATGCAAATTTTCAATCTGCTAAGGCAATCAGAGAGAAGAGGCTAACTCCTCCTAAAAAAAGACTCCAGTGTGCCCCCAAACCAGTTAATTCCAATCACAAATCCCAAGTCCTAGATCATCACACTGAATGATGATCTAAGCCCAAGACTCATTTCTGGTACCATATACCTTCTTCCCTAGAGCTTTCAAGGAATAATTCCCAGGACATGGAGATCATATTTAGCAGTATTCTGCATTCCCTAGTCTTGTGAAAAATTCACTTCTAAAATCCTTTCTCCCTTATTCATCACACACACACACACACACACACACACACACACACACCTTGGTTGTTAATCTTTAGCAAATTTGGAAAAGATGAAAGACAGCTGGTATTCCGTGACTTCCAATGGCAGAGAATTAATCTCTCCATGGCAGAATTAACCAAGAAAGCTGTAGGCTATCAACAATATAGCTCTGTGCCAGATACATAAAAATTACTTGTTTCCTGAGGGGTTTGTTTTACAAGAATGTGCAGCTCAAAGTTTTTAATTACAATCACACTGCAAGTTATTATACGTCATAATGTAAGTTGTACCACTTACAATGTAACTTTAGACTAGTTACTTAAGGTTTCATACCTCATTTTTCTCATCAGTAAAATGGGGATAAAAATTGCTCCTGCCTTCATAAAGTTATTATATGAACAAACTGAGATTTTATATACATAAATGTATGTATAAATATATTTTATATGTATACATATTTACTGTTTAACACAATATTCACTATTAGTGTTTTAATTACATCCCCTTTATTTTTAAAAAATTCAAATATTAAAAATGTTGCATGAGGACATACTTACAAATCAGACCCAAGAAAAGAAAAGTTTTGTAACTCTCTCCATCACACTACTTAGAATGCATGTTCTTTATGTGGTAGGAGTTATAAAGAGTCTTATAAGGAATATATATTTATGACATTAAAAATGCAGTTACAGATTCAACTCTTGTTACAGAGTAGTCTCAGAAACATATAATGTAACTAAAGTAAGAGTGTAAGGAAATAGAATGGAATAGGGGTAAAAAAGCTAATATATGACAAGAAAGCCTTTAGTCTTGTGAACAAAGAAGTGAGCTATAGATTTGGCTCTAAGTTTTCCAGCAGTCAACACAAAGAAGGTAATGTTATTATTACATGAACCACAATGTTTACTTAATAGAAACACACTGGATGTTGAGGATAGGAAAAGTGACTTTTAA
Source organism: Catagonus wagneri (assembly GCA_004024745.2). NCBI lineage: Eukaryota > Metazoa > Chordata > Mammalia > Artiodactyla > Tayassuidae > Catagonus > Catagonus wagneri. Next base: position 14,998,758 of record PVHT020000173.1, read on the forward strand.
AAACTAAACATTAGTGATTACTATAATTCTAATAATGCATTGAAACTTGATAAATTATAAAACTGTCTAGGGATAGCAATAAATAATATCAATTGAATTTACCCACAGATGAAAATGAGACAAAATTTAAGATACCATATTGTTGAATTTGATAGAGTAACTCATTTCCAAGCACTACTAACTAATATATATTTGAATCTAATATTAAAGTGATTTATATACTGTGGTATTCAGATCACTGTGAATACTCACTTCTTGTGATTAATGTCTAATATTTAACTTACATGCATTCAATCAGAAAATCAAAATCAGGATTCTAACATTTTTGTAAATCCTAATTTTAGTCTAGGCATGCTATATTGTGTCATATTCTTCAAAAAGCACTTTCTAAAACAGCAATATTTCACATCACTCTGGCTTCAAGGTAAAACTGGGCCCTAAACTCTAGAGTGGACTGCGTTGATGGATAAAGGTTGAAGATGGTTACTGGAACCTTGAGGAATCCTAGTGGCTTTGTAGTGTCAAACAATATAATAATTATATTCTAACCATATGAGGACTTAGAATTAAACATTTATTTTAATACAATATAACATATAAGAGTAACTAAGCTTTAAAAAAAAGCAAACTATATACAATCTGAGGTTTTCAATCACAGATAAACTGATCAATAAAATAACCTGTAAATATTTTTCTCTATGGCTGAGTTAGAGAAATAAAGAAGTAAAATAATGTTTCCACATCATTTTAAATCTAAATTCACATGGCAAATTATCAATATACATGAGTTATTTCAACTAAATTCTCTCTGTTACCTTAAATAGAGCACAACATTGGAGATGTTTACTGAGAATTAATCTTTTCATCATGTAGCTCTTTCTTTAATGCTTGTTTAGGTTTTGACCAAGCAGGATAACTTAAGGACATCTCAAAATAGAGATACAGTTCCTTGATCTTTTACTGCCCAAACTTTCCTTTTATTTACTTATTTTGAGTGAGGGGTTTGGAGAAAAGCACTAATCACTGCTAATGAATTTGGTGCTGGTGAAAAATGCCAGATGGGCAGTCACAGAGACTGAAGGTCTTTTATTCACAGGCTAAAGCAGAACAGTTTCCCCTGTACTTTGCTTTTGGATACAACCTGGAGTACAAAGTTATCTTGCATTCCCAGACCTGTCCAATCTCTTCTTCATTAATCAGCATTTTCACATTTCATCAAGTATAATTTCTGATAGGCATATTCCAGCTACACAGAAATCACCATTTTTCATTACTCATTTCTCACACAGCTTTGCAAAAATAGAGGTTTCACATTAGCAATGTATTTGACAAAAGGGTCATAGTGTTGAAGAAAAACTAACTTAGGGAAAACAAAATAATATATTTGATGATCTTTTTGTTCTTTCGGGTATCTAATTTAGAACACATTTAGGCCAAACCTAAGATGATTTTGTACATATTGAGCCAAAATACCCACCCTAGAGCATTCCTAATTTAAGAAAAACAGAAAATTCATATTGGCTCATGATGGTGCTTCCAATTATTATGCCAAGAAAAATGTTCAATTAGAGTGACATAAAAAGATGCTACATTAATTTTTATAATCATCATTTTTCCAGAATAATTAGCATTTTAACTGTGTCTACAAAATGCTGGCCCCAAACCCCTGACAGATTTTTATTAAAAAAGAAATACTGAGATCCCAAGGACTTAAATAGCTTACCTGAGGTCACCTAGATAATAAAAAGAATATTAATAAAACCTGAGTTTATATGAACATAAAATCTATGCCATACTATTGCTCCACTGTCAAATCTACATCTCGTCTCATGCATCCAACTCTATAGTCACAGGTGTATAACTGTTACTGAGACATTTTCAGCTTCCTAAAAGCATGTCCAAAACTGAATTATAATATTCATTCATTAACCAGCTCCTATTCTGTTATTTGTACCACTGCTATAAATTCTTTTTGGAGTCACACTTAATTTTCTATCATTTACATCTCCAGTATGCAAGTATTCAATTTTTCTGTTTTTCTTCAAAATCTTTTTGGTTCTTAGTGATAATGAGAACTTTAAAATTAGATAGATAGATAGATACACATATACATAAACACACACTAGTACAAGAAAAATTTTTAATTATTTACCTCTTCGAATACCATTAATGTCAAAATACACATGACAATCAAGACTGGGAGGGCAGGAGGAGTTCCCATTGTGGCTCAGTAGGTTAAGAAGTGGACTAATATACATGAGGATGTGGGTCTGATCCCTGGCCTTGCTTGGTGGGTTGGGGATCAAATGGTGATGCAGGCTGCAGCAAGGCTTGCAGATGAGGCTTCGATCCAGCACTGCTGTGGCTTGCAGCTGCAGCTCCAATTCAACACTTGGCCTGGAAACTTCCATATGCTTCAGGCATAGCCCTAAAGGTTTTTTTTAAAAAAGAGACTTGGAAAGCATATTGTAAAACAAAAATTACTGTACTTCATTATCACAGTTAAGTAGTATTTCTTTTTTCAAAATAATATTTAATATGATTTCATTACAAAAAAATAGAATAAAAACCAACTGTTGTCACAAAAAGTATCGTTATTTTCTCCTATTGCCACTACTCTTATGTTACTAACACCTCAGGCCCTTGTCATCCAGATTTGCTACCCACTGTGTTCCCTCCCCAAGCCGTTCTGCAAAACTTCACGGAACTGATCTTCTTCAAGCAAAGCATTTTCAAAATAGCCCCTTTCTAAAAAACCACAGGAGTTCTCTGGTGGCTCAGTGGATTAAGGATCTGGAGTTGTCACTGCTGTGACTGTCACTGCTGTGGCACAGGTTTGATCCTTGGCCTGGGAACTTCCACATTCCATGGGCACAGCCAAACAAAAACCCTTAGCGAGATGTTCCAAACACTAGAGGGAAAATAAGGACTCTCCATAGCCTTGGCTTACTTTGTGTCCAGTATCAGTTTTCTAAAATGAGTACCTCACTCCTGCTAAGCCATCACACATTCTTATCTCTATTCTAAATGTCTGAAAAGCTGTTGTCATGTTTTTACATCATCTTTTTGCTGAGCATTTAGTTCATATGCCAGTTCCTTTACAAACCCTTCAAGTCTTACTTTCTGCTTCATTCGTGTCTTGGTAATAAAATATCTACCACATATTTAAACACTCATTTACTTAATACTGTGTTATACTGGTCCCTTTGTTTTGAGGGGTTTTTTTTGGGGGGGGTATATGTTTTCTTGAGATCAAGAACTGTGTCTTGTCTTGAGCATTTCAGAGTATACCATAGCATTCAATAAATATAAAAGGATTAAGTAAATTCTGGCTGATTCACTGATTGGCATTAATACTACCTTCTAGAGCAGACATTTATTTTAAAACACAAAAAGGTGATCTTTCCAAGAGCTTATGAATTTTATCTCAATTTGAATATCAGCATTTTAGAAAATTTAAAAGACACTCAGAAATGAATAAAGAATGAGTTCCTAAGCTGGATAAGTTAGGTTTTGGATTTGTGAACATATACAGCAATTTCCTATCCAGACAACTTCTATGGTTAAAAAGAATTATATTTATATTTTTAATTCTGCATTCTTAATAAAACAAAATCTCAGTAATTTAGCTGGTATTTGGATGGTGCTTAAACCAAACCTGAAATCCTATCATTAAATCTTCCCAGAATCATGGACTCTTAGAAATCTTATGTTACCATTTAAATTAACTGTCAAAAATATTGACTGCGTAACAAAGGGAAATATTGTTCTTATATATTTAATTCTACTGAAGTTACTACAAACTATTGACATTTCAAAATTTAAAAATTTATTGCCAGATATTAGCACTTCATATATCTATATGTGTGTGTGTGTGTGTGTGTGTATATATATATATGTATATATTTATATATACATATATATATATGGTAAGGTTTACAAAACCGTAAGAAAAGGAAATGAGCATATGAAACTATAAAAACATGAATAAGAAAGAACACCTCTAACTTTTCGAAAATGTTACCAAAAGCATTAAAACTAACTCATTAGCTTTCTATTGTGGACTATAAAATTTTAATTGAATAATATATATAAAACAATGAAATAAATGCCTAACATTTATACAAGCTGAGAGTTCAAATCTAATTATATCATTAAAAGGTATGTACTTCAGACAAGTTCATTAATATCACTAAATTTCCAGTTTCTTCTTCATCTGAAAAAACTAAACTAATAATTCTTATCTGTAATCACGACAAGAATTAAATGTGACAATGTGTAAGAACTAGAACAGTGAACTGATACACATGAATCACTGATATAGTTATTGTCTTTTTTTTCTGGATCAATGAGATTCTCAAAAAAAAAAAAACAGTGACCCAGATCTGGGGTTGACTTTTACCTCCTCCATCTTCCCTTTCAGATATTTTTATACACTTTCCTGACCTTATTGTTCAGCTCTGGATGCTTACCCAGGCCCTCCAAGAAGCATAAACCATGTTAGTTTTTAGTGGTAAGAAAGTGACCTCTGTTTCCAGGTTGTCTTCATCTGTCTAAGTCGACCCCCTTGCTCATTAGCATGACTTCCTCATCTACTTCTACCTTACGAGCCCCTGGATTCTTCAGTCCTCAGTGTTTAACTTTCCTGCTTCCTCAAACTCTGTTTCTATATTTAGTTTCACTCCAGTATAATAAGGCATCTCTGTGTATCCCCATTTAGAACCCTTAGAACCAGAACCTAACTTGACCTTTATCCATACAATACTCTATCCATAAAAAGTTTTACGATCTGCACTGCAATTTACCATCTTTAAGTGACCAGTTCTATATATTTTAGAGGTTCTTTTCTCTCTTACCTTCCATGGCATGGCTGCAGGGATTAACAGGCAAAATAAAAGTATCCAGATTCTGTAGGTATCCACGATGCTGAATATGTGATTTATCTCTTAGAGGTATCAACCTTTCTGATTTCTATTATACTTGAAAAGTATGCAGTCACTTCAGTATAAGAAATATAATTTTAATGACTAGAAGTAGATAAAAGAATCTAAACCATATCACAGAGAATGGCAGAGTCACCTAAAGAGATTTTATAAAAAGTTACTGCCTGATCCTAGCCCTAAAGAGTTAAATAAGAATTAGTTGGGACCTACCATCCTCAAGAACACATGAGCACATGCATTTGCTCACTGAAGCTTTCATGCATTCTTATTGACATGGCCACCTGCCTGGCTTCTATCTGAGCACAAGAAGGTTTCAAGCCCTTGGTATCTTAACAGACTTAAAAGTTACTAGGCAATGACATTATATATGTCTGTTTTCTGCGCTCTGAAGAAAACTTCTTGGCAATGGCTGTGGCAGATGCTAGGACAACAGATAATGTAAAACTTTGAAAGTCTGACTTTTATTTCAGGACACAGTGACTCAAGAAAATGCATTTCAGAAGATTAATCCATGTTATGCATTTCAGAAGATTAATCCATGTTTTGTTCTTTGTGATAATAAAACCTTATCTGAGAATTGCTGTGAAACTTTTGTGAGTCCCTCTGACCATTTTGAAACTTCAGTAAAGTAGAAAATGAAACCACTTATTTACCAGAGTGATAAAACACGCAAGCCTCAAATGTAGTTTCTATATAGTTTTTCTTTAAACAACCTAATGGTTTCTTTAAGGTACAATTTAAGGAACTGATATCAACTCACGTTACTTGAGCTGTGTTTACATTAAGTTTAGTTTCCTTTCGTAAGTACTTTAAACTTAGTAGGTTCAGTGATGCTCAGCGCATCCAGACACTCAATAAATGCTTTTTGATGATGATAATGATGAAGTTGATTTTAACGTGGGTGTTCTTTTTCTTTACTTACTGGATGTCTTACTGAAGTTCAGACCACAGGTTGTCTTATCATCTTTTTCCTTAAAATTACGTAATGTGCTTGTTAGCTAAGGCTATTTTCTTCTTGGCTTTATTTTCTTAATGTAAAATTCTTTCTATAAAAAAAGACTGCTTTTTCTTACACTAAGCTGAGGTCTTCTACCAGTAAGACAGGTAACACAGAGAAACTTCACCATGCCGTTTTAAGTTCCATGCCTTGTTTTTCTTTGCCTCACTCCCCTGATCTTCCTAAATAGTTGTTCTTCTGGCTGAGACAGTGTTCCCACAGGTAGTGCTATGAAGCAGGGGTTTGGGATCAGAGGTCAATGGGCTTGCTTTCATGTATGTAGCTCTAACTGTAACCTAATGCATCTCTTTCCCCTGAGAAAAGCATTTGTCTTCTCAGCATGAATTCTCCACATGCAGAGCAGGGTAGGACCCCGCAGACTGTTTGAGGATGGACCTTTAGTGAGTTAAAACTCACACTTGAGGTTTAACTGTAATACAGTTGATGAGAAAACAAATCTTGAACCCTAGCTCACACCTCATTATACTCTGAAAATGTGAAAACACTACTTGTCTTAATTTCCCAAAAGCAGATTTCCAATGTGTTACTTGACTACAGGTTGCATACAAGAATGAGTCATGCAAAGCTATTTGTTGCCGTGGCTTCCCTATAAAACAAAGAATAGTCCCAAACACTACACAGACCCCTTCCAATCAAAGAGACTGAACTTTAAAAGTTAACTTTACTGCCTGATTCTGAAGTTTTCATTTTCCTTGCCAGACAGGTTCAAAAAGAATGTCTGTTTTCATTTCATCAAGCTTAATCCATACATAACATCCTTTCCCACTATTTACTAGACTACAGCTATCAAATGAAGATATGATGTCTGTGTTTGGGTTAGTTACTTCAAATTCTAATGACCATGATGTAATCACTGTAATCAAGAAAAGCTTGTCTGTCTTTAGATTTAGGTCCTTTGCCATTGGCCTGGCACACTTTCGAGTCTTTTCATTAAGTTAACCACAATTCTGCCTCATTTGTAATTATCAGAAAGTCTGCTTTACACAGTCTTGTGGCCCTAAATTAAAGCTTATTCTATTGGTTTTTGTTGTGGTGGTTGTTATTGTTCTGGCAAAACAGTTTACAAATATTTGGATAAGAAAACTTAATTAGCAATACCATTTTTTTTATTTACTACAGTGATGTGTTTGTGCTTTTGAGTGTTATTTTTCAAATTAAGCATTTTTTAACATTTATAGCTAAAGTGGAGATTCTCCTCTGCCCAAGTAAACGTTTAGAGAAACTTGGAAGTTTAGAAAGAAGTTGAAAAAAAGATGAAAATTATAAAGAGTATGCACACAACTGTAAAATGTTTTTCTTAAACTTTTCTTTGCTTTTAAACAACAAAAGTGCTCATAAATAAAATCATACATATTACCTTTATTTGAGTTAAATTTAGCTATTATAAAGAAAATCCTACTATGTTCCTAAACACCATTTTTTTTTTTTTTTTGCCCTTTTAAGGCCACACCCACGGCATATTGAAATTCCCAGACTAGGAGTTGAATCAGAGCTGTAGCTGCTGGCCTGTACCACAGCAATGCAGCATCTGAGCCCCATCTGAAACCTACATAACAGCTTGTGGCAACACCAGATCCTTAACGCACTGAGTTGGGCCAGGGATTAAACCCACATCCTCATGGATACTAGTCAGGTTCATTACCACTGACCCATGATGGGAATCCTAGAATCAGCTTTTAAGAATTGCAGGGTTATTCTTTTAACTGTTCATCAAAAAGCAACCACAAGACTCTTTGTCTTTTTACCAGGGGAAAAAATATTTGTTAATGTATTTTGAAATCAAGGAGCATTAAATAATTTTTGTAAAAACAACCATTCCAGTTGATGAAATTTTGTTACTCAGGCCCACTTAAAGACCATTTCATCAGAGATTCCCTGGACAACATTCAAATTTAGCGACTTTCCTGACATGCCCCTAAACCTATTAAAATCTTCCAAATCTGGATGTTTCCATGCTTAATTTGTACATATGGGATAATTTTTATTTTTCAGTCTTTCAGGCTGCAAGTTGAGTCAACGAAATGAGAAAGAGAATGATTTAATTGCTAAACCACAGATTGGGAAGAACCAGGAATTTTTCAAGCAAGGCCTGATAAGCTTTTCAGTAGTATCCTGGGAAAGTGATAGAGAGAGTGGGAGCATTTTCAAACTCCCTGTGCCTTTTTTCCAATTCCTTTAATATGAGAGTGATGGTCTATTCAATGGGAATATGAATAGTTTGGCTTCCCAGTATGTAAATATCCATGACTGGGAAGACTAAACCTTCCAGTTCCTGGTAATACCCTTATTCGTTTGTCTCAGCAATGGCAGAAGTGGAGATGGATGATCATCATTAACGCTCACTGGATACCATCCAGAAAGGTTAATTAATTAACCTACATTAATTAATCATTAGGTTGGCTGAAATAAATGGATCGCCATGTATACTTTAGTACAATAATCTTTTGATAGATGTTATTGCATCTTCAGCAATTAAAGTAATTCATTAAAATGAATTTAAAAAGAGCACTATTAATTCCACTTATTTAAATGAAATTTTATTTAGACCTTATTTCATATCAATTTTAAGTAAATAATACTTTAAATGTCTGATGTGATTACAACCAATAGAGAGAATTAATCTCAGAATGGCAACAATGACTTAGTTCCAGGAATACAAGGGGAACAACAATTTTCTTAGGTGAGAATGGTAGAAACCAAAATAAAATACAACCAAATATGATATATAATAGGGTGTTTAGGTTAATAGATGTAATGCATGTCTATTATAAAAAGCTATTGTTGAAGCCATGCCTGTTAACCTTTAACCTAGAGCCTTATTTAGCAATTAACTTGCCTGCCAGCAGGATATCTTTGTGATTTCTTAATTAGGTCTAAGCATAGAGAAGTATAGTCCTAACAGTGTGATAGGAAAGAGAAAAAAAAATTCCTCATGTTTCCTACAAGACATATTTCCCATATTTCTCTTAGGAGAATGTAGATATACTGAAAGAAAGCTATCATGTTCTAATTTACAATAAGTAGTAAGAAAACTGTATCTGTTGTACTGTGACCACAGGTTTCAAAACGCAAAGTTTTTGAAGAACCACTGAGCAAGAAATTTGAAGAAACATAAAATGTATATGTGTGCTTTTAATCTTCATTAACCTCTAGTAAATGTTCATTATGTATTTTACACGTGTGTATACATGCATGAAAATGAGGTGTAAATTCACATTACTGTATTAGTTCTTAGATTTTATTTTCAATTTAAATAATTTTTAATTGAGATTTTAGTGATACTCTTGAAATAAATTGAGTTATTGTCTCATGACACAAAACAAGGATTCTGATTCTTTATCCTAAGGAGATGCAGATGATGTGGGCAACTCATAAAGATTTCTATGGTGCCACTGGTTATACTGCTCATCATATCTATTATTCTAGTGATCTGTTATTTAATGCTCTATGTATTTTTTATGTGCTTATGTGTTATACTCCCAAAGATATTGTAATCTTCCTATGGGAATGGATTCCAGCAGCAGCCAATACTTGCATGTAGTGGCATCTTAAGGAAATGGCTGTGGTCTTGGTTTGACTAAACTCTTTTACTCCAAAGGTTCTGTTACGCAAAACAGAGACAGGGAGAGAGAGAGAGAAAGAGTGTGTGTGTGGGGGGGGGGGGTATGTGTGTCAGCAGTGGGGAGGTGTCGGACTCAAACATCACAAGGAAGGGAATGGGGTAAGGAAAACACAAGTGAAGAATTAGTAGCTATGTTTGACGAGGAGGAAGCTTAAAAGGAGGTAATGAAACGTGAGGTAGAATATGGGTTCAGTGGCCTCTGTTGGGGGGACTTGGGTACAGGATGAAAGCACACATTTACACTTTGCATGCTACGGTCCAAGTCCAATGTGAAAGAGTGACACATTGAAAGGGAGCTAAGAGCAAAGAGGGAAGCTTGCTTGGTAGATACAGTAGTAGAGCAGGGGCAAAGTGGAGCACATTATCCATGAAATGGCCACCCAGTAGTCAGCTCAAGCAATGGATGACACTTAGGAATTTAAGCACCATGCCGCCAGACCTCTAAATCTTCAATTGTAAACATCAGTCCACTATTTTGTGAAATACGTTTTTCTTTTTTTTTTTTTGCTTTTTTAGGGCAGCACCTGCAGCATATGGTAGTTCCCAGGCCAGGTGTTGAATTGGAGCTGCTACACCACAGCCACAGCAACACAGGATCTGAGCCGCATGTGTGACCTATCCCACAGCTCATGACGATGCCAGATCCTTCAACCCACTGAGCAAGGCCAGGGATTGAATGCACATCCTCATGGATGCTAGTAGGGTTTGTTACCGCTGAGCCACAACTGGAATGCCTGGGTTTTTTGTTTGTTTTTTTAAGCATAAGAAAATTGACAAAATGCTGTAAACCAACTATAATGGGAAAAATAAAAATCATTAAAAAAAATAAAGCATAAGAAGTGAACTTTTACTGCTGCTTTTCTATATAGTAAAAGACACGATATGATATCATATGACACACTTGGAAATTCAGAAGTGGTACTGCTGCTCAATGGAAAATCAGCAATTTTAGCAATTTGTCCAGAGCACTGATTAAAGTATGGGTGGGTCTGTTTATGCAGCCTATAGGTAAGCTGATTCTTCTCTTAAACTCCTACCTAAAAGCTGGCAGAAGTGGGGGTGGGGGATATTAAACTCTGGCTTTAGCCACTTTAAAACTCAATTTACTACAAATATGTGAACAGTCTCTTTAGGTAGCTTCTATCCTATATGACTCCTGGGTACCACCCTCCCAGTCCCTACAACAGTTCCCTCCCTAAATTAACTTCCTCGCATATGCTGGCTACATCTACTTATTTCTAGCATAATGTTCCCAATCCACATAGTTTCTGGGCACCCTGTCGGCTTTTGTTTCTAAACTCCACAGTTGACTAGCTCATTGCTCATTCTTTGGGCCAAAGGGATTTCCCTGGGAATGGGCAATCTGACCTTTGTTGACATTCCCCTCAGTTATAAAAGATTTCATACCTAGCTCTCTGTGGGTCTCCAGCTGGCTGCTGGCTTGATGGTTCACTGCATCCCCTGCCATGGCTCACCCACCCCACTCAACAAGCCCACTGATCTCACCTTAGCAACCACATGCATAGGTGACTGAGGGAGGTTCTGAAGGGTCAACAGAACTGTCTAACTATGTTGTACTGCCCTCTTAAGACCAAGTTGCTCCATAGTGGTGTATCCCTTGCCCAGTGGTCTCTGTGAAATGGGTAATTGGATGATAGCCTACTGTTCTTAGTATCCCAGCCCAATTACATAACCCACCTTCTCTTCTATGGGTAGACAGGTGAATTGGGGACACATATGTGACTATTCTCTTCTCATCTTCCTCTATCTCTTATCCTTTCCACATTTCTCTGAGGCCAGAGAAGGGAGGTTTTCCTTTACTTTCTACAGGTTGTATCTGTTTTCTGCTATGAAAGTCCTTTACTTGGGCAAGCAGATAGGACATCCTATTTACATCAAGGTCCATCTCAATGTATGGGTCCTCCAGGATAGATCTTTTACATCTCAATGTAAGCTAAATTGACTTGGACAATCCTTTCTCTTCCCCTCAAACTTGGCTCTCAAGCCTACTGCCTTCTTATAAAAACGCAGCTAAATATTACCTAAGGCTCTCTCTTTAGAAATGTATCTAAGCTACACACCACCCTCCACCCCAAGCCCTATCTCGAGAGAGAAATGTTCAGGTGTAACATGCAAAGAATTCATGTATTCAGAAATGCAAAAAAGAAAATCACATTAGAAATTTTAAAATATACCTGCATTATATAAGTTTTGGTATGTAACTGTAAAGAACAACAGAAATCAAAATTAAGTGAAACTATTCTCTTCATCCTAAACTTACTAGACTCTTTTTGTAAATCCTGTTTCTCCAGTTTCATTCCAAGGCAACGTTTAAACACTCAAGGTTTATACATTGTAGGTCTGATATAAACATGCCATGAAATTTTTCTGATACCAGGAACATGGTTTCTGAGGCTTTTAGACATACTGAACAATTTATCTTTTCACTCTAATTTCTACTCTCTGAATCTAGAAGGCCCTCAAAACACAAAATGATTTAATACAAATGATGTAATGTCATGTGTATGTTTTAGGCTTTTCCTTGCCAGATTTCCATTTACAAAAAGGAAGAAGAAAGAAAGAAAAAGAAATTATTCTCAGAAGATACTGCACACGATGAAAGCTATTTATATCCATTCATTCCTTCACTGCTTAAAACGAGAACCCCTTCTAAAAAGCCTGTCAACAAATGTTCCAGTATGGTATAAAGAACCCTAGTTCTTAATGTGTCACAGCTAATAACAATTCTTGAATGTATTGCCTCCATAAAAAACAAATATTCTTTGATTATGTAAACAAAATGAACATTTGAACCCCAGTGTTCTTACGCTGTTTCAGGAAATATACCTGAAGACAGCAAATAAGGATTAAGTGTTAAAGGACTGTAAATTAATGCACTTTGTTCAAGTCCATTCACCTATATATTTTAATTAGGTAGAGAAATCAGTGTATGATCTGTACTAATTTAAGGATGTATATTTATCTTCACAGTAGTATGTAAAATCAATTTTTAAAAGAGAAAACATACAGCTTGTCTCAATATTCATCCATTCAAATTTAACAAACTGTTATTGAAATGAAAACTGTGATATTCTCTTCATAACTATTGAATGAACATAAAAATAGAAAATAGCAATGTTTAAGATGTTTGCTGTTCTTATTTTAGAAGATGACTACACAAAGGCGGCCTAAAGAGGGGGATAAGATTTCACATTTTATTGGTGTTTGGGGAAACTTTATACCCTGTCTCTGGAAAATCAGAAAGGGAAGTGGTTATAAGGAATCCACATAATAATGTATGGGAAAGCCAACTAGAATTTACAAGGGAGTGGACTCTGCTGGTGAATCAAAGAGCTGCCAAGTCACATGTTGCACAATATATTAATCGTGAGCTGCTCCACCAGCCAGCAGTTTCTCCATTTTCTCCTCATTTATGATTCTATTCCCACTAAGCCACTAAATTATTTTTGGTGCAAAATATGTGTTATGAGTGAAAACACAACACAGGACAAAATGAGAAGAAAGTAAACATTTGGCAGCTTTCAAAAGCAGGTGGAATGGGTCCAGACTGTACATTGTCTGTATTTTGAGAATTTTATTGTGGCCAGGGAGTATTATTCTGTTAAATGCTACACAAGTCTCATTTTGGTCTTCAAGGAACGCAGACTCAGCAACGTTGGAAGTCCAATTACTAGGGATCCACTGGTGCTAAGAAATGGTATTTGCCCTTGACCTTGCTCCAGTTTCCCAGCTGTGACTCCAAGTAAAGGAAGTTTATAGTAGTCACTGACAGTAAAGATTATTCTAAGAGAGCTCTTGAGGGCTCTTTACTCATGCTGAGAAAAGCTAAATGTTATATGTTCTACCATGCATGAATTTCTAATTTTAAAATATATACACAAAATTATCTATGTAAATCTTCATCTTTGAGAAAGAAAAATATCTTTACCCTTTGGCCAAAGTTTTAAGACATCGCACTTCTAAATGCATGAGGGTCTATAAGTCATAACAGAAGATGTTTGGCTTGCTGTGTCGCAGCCTGCATTGCTAGGACACTGTTGACTATGGTAATGGACTAAGCCGATGACAGGGAGTAAAATCCTAAGAACTTATTTATACCTGTTTCTCTAAATGAAATGCAATAGATCAAAGAGACATTATATTCCTTCCAAGAGATACCAAACTCCTTTTGCTCCATGACAAGCCTTCATGCCACTGTGCTCTTTAGTCTCAGTGAAGAAACCTATACAAGAGATGTTCATCAATCCCTACACTCACCAGAAACAGAGTATATTTTAAACATTCTGAATTATCACTGTCTGCCTAAGTAAATACATAATAGAGTTCATGCAGGTAAAGACTTATGTAGACACAAAGTAATTTATGCCCTCATTGTGCTTTGGCCATTTTCACTGCATCTCCTCTTATCCACCACATTCCTCAGCAGTACTTGCAGATGATTTTCAGACTTCTCCAGTTCCCTCTCCATATCCCTTCACTCCCAGAAGAGAAATCTCACTTATTAGTTTACTGCAGTGTGAGGCCAATCAAATAAACTACCCCGAATCCCTTATAAATCCCTCTTTTATCTTTATCTTTCCCTTTCTTCACTGCCACTTACCATGCCAAATTACCACAGAAAATATCCCCATCCTTGCTTTGGCTCTCATCTCTTCCTCCCTCTAGAGGATCTTGAACCATCATCACTTCTCTTCTGTTTCATCACTGTCTCTACTCCAGCTGACCACTGTCCTTTATTTAAAAACATAATAAAAACATCTTCATATATAACACCTCCATATACCCGTTCCCTAATCTCTTGAGTTGTTAAGATTAATAGACTCGTAGCCTTTAAGAACATTCGAGTTGGAAAAAAAAAAGTGTTTATTCTAATCAAAACATGTTGCAAACAAAAGGAAAACCTCATGCCCCTTTTAGTCTTTCCTCTATGTGCATGATTTTAAGACATTCATTCATTCAAAGGTAATAAATGACAATTATTTTTTCTTAGTCTTTACCTTTTCTGGCTTTGCTGTTTTGGCAATTATTCTTTCACAGATAAATTATTTCCTCCCGATCACCTACTGTCATAAATTTATTCCAACACATGGTCATCTGGGAATATCCCAGATCCACCCAGCCATCATCAGCCTTCCCATCAAGGGCTTAATCCAAATCCTTAGAACCAACTTTGACTCCCTTCTTCCTCTCATTTTTACTTTAAAAGTTATATCCTCCGTCTCTTTTTTATCTGTTGCCCTTTGTGGCTTTCATTCTTCATGAATTGTTACAATAGGCTCCAAAAAAGGATCCTCACAGTCATTTTCTATCCTTTCCAGTGAGGTTCTGATATGGTCAGTTTACCCTTAAAGCTGTTCTTAAGATTATAGCTCCAATCCCTAATGCTGTTGCCAACAAACCAAACTATAATGCCTAACATTCAAAGCCCTTTGGAATCTGATCCCAATTTTTACTGCAAGTTGATCATTCACTATTCTTTTTTTTTTTTTTTTTTTGAGCCTTAAATTTTACTCAAAATGAGGGCCTGGATGCTCTCTAAATAGAAATCACACTTCCCACCTTTATATCATCTCCAGATTATATCATCTTTGTTAGATTCATCTCTAGTTTCCTATACTTCCCTCCCTCGTCAACATCTCTGTCAACTCAAAGACTTATGAGCTAGCAGGGTAAACCTCAAGGAACATTTCTCTCATTCAGCCTGTCCTGATTAATCAAATAGAACAGAGTTTTCTCTATTCACTGTGTATTCCTATTCAATGTCACCTAGGATAGTCTGTCTCATCTTAAGGATTCTTCAGTCCTTGTATTATTCTTCAGTTTTTTGTTAATTAGTAGCCCAATAAATCTCATTCCCAGTTGATTTAGATTAATCACGATCCTTGGTTCATGACACTGTCATTCTTGATCTATGAATGCCCGCAGGTAAAATTTTTTAGGCTCAGAACTATTTAATTTTGATTCATCCAGAACTCTTAGCACAGCCTTTTTTAAGGCATTCAGTTATAGGTTTAGGTGCTGTCTTAATAGGTTCTAGAAAACTCAACAGGTTTTAAATTAAATTCTCCCTTATACCACAACTTTTAATTAAATTAAATTCTCCTTTATCCCACAACTTTCTCTACACAAAAGTTCCCTAGCCTGGGCTAATGATCCAAACAGTGACTCAGTAATCCAATCCAAAAAGCTGGAAGTCTTAAATTTCTCACCTTTCAGGACAATTCCCACCAATCATTTACATCAGTAAACAAGTCTTGTTGATGTTCTATTCAAAATTCCTCATGAATCTCTCACTTCTTTCCGTCAACATGCCTCTCAGAGGAACTCCTCCACATTTCTTACCGGGAGCACTGCCATAGTCTAGTGACCACATCTGACTTCTGCGTAATCTGTCCTCCACAGTGCTACAAAGGTAATTTCTCTAAATGATAAAACTGACCATTTCCTTCTTCTTTAAACCTTCCCAGACTCCACCTATAACTTACGGAATAGTGTCTCAACTTTTTGTATGCCTTGAAAAGCCTTTCACAGTTTGGCCTCTGCTTTCCTTTCCAGACTCATTCTGTGCCAACAGTTTACATACATCATGCAAAGAGGAAACACTTAGAATGCCATTCCCCCTTCCTTAAGTAAATCCTGCTCATTCATCATGGCTCAACTCAATCTTCCTGCTGGTATATATCATAACGCACTTGATGCCCTTTCTCTGTTAAATTACATAGTAACTATGAGTTTTTCTATTTCCACCAAAGAATGAGAATCCCCTCAAATTGAAAAATTGTCTAATTTCACGTTATATTCATAGTCTAATGAATATAATATTTACACAATCTAAAACATATGAATTGATTAAAAGAATACAATAATTTAGCCCTGATCTATATAAAACCACATGATATTTACAATATCTCTTTCATAAGCTCAGAAACAAATAAGGCTATATTCTTTAGGTTTACATGTTTACGTTAAAAGCAAAAATAAGCAAGGATACAATAAACACGAATTTAAAGAGAATTGTCAATTCTGGTTGGAGGACCAGGAGAGATGGGACAGAGGAGCAACAAAGAAGTAGGTTTAAGATACTGTTAACCTACTTTTTTGGCTGAGTAGTCAGTTCACCAATATTGATTCCACGTTTACTAATTACGTTTTTAAAAATGTGGGCATTCATAGATCAAGAATGACAGAGTGTCATGAACCAAGGATTGTGATTAATCTAAATCAACTGGGAATGAGATTTATTTGGCTACTAATTAACAAAAAACTGCTACTGCCATTTCATTTTTTCAGATCATAGTAATACTTTTATAAAAAGAGATGGGCAGCTGTACCTTTTCACTATGTTCTTTTTTAATTTAGAGTACAGTTGATTTAAAATGTGTCAATTTCTGCTGCACAGTATAGCAACCCAGTCATACATACATGTACATTCTTTTTCTCATTACTATGTTCTTTTGATCTATAGTACCATCAGGAAAAATACAAAAATATGAGAGAACACACAGACCACTACAGATGTGAACAGGGAGGCAAATTTGTATTAATCTCATGTTCAAATTTGTATATGGAGCTTAATTACAAAGTTGATCTCTTCCCTGAGGAAAAATAACTATACTAGAGACAATAATCACAGCTGAATATGCTCCTGGATGTGCTAATAAGATTCACTCATTCAGCAATCATTTATTGATAAACAGTGAGGCAAAGATAAATAAAACAAAATTCCTGACAACGAAAAGCATACAGAGGCCAAGGCTTCCTCTTTGTGTCACATTTACACCTTGGAAAACTGACTTATCAGCAACTCATCAGAGTGCAATTCACAGAAATAATTTATTCCTCAGTCTAGGTCAAGGGGAATTCTGGAAATTTTGAGAAATATCTCTTTACATAAATTTAACAGAATGCACTGTTTACAATACCTTAATCCCCAAGACATGAAATTCTTTTTTATTATTCTCTAACAGAGTCTGATAACTCTAAAACTATACGTTGATTTCTTAGAAAATGAATACTATTTGCAATAGCAATTATATTTTTAAATTATTTTTAAAGTCTTATTATTCAGTAATTTACAAAGGGGGCATTATACAATTTTATTTAAAATAGAATAACTTTGGTCTATTTTATAGTGACTTTGTAAATATTGTTTAATATAATGTGAATCAAACTGTTAAGTGCTTATTTATATTTTTGGAATTTTATAGTGAAAATTTATAGAACTTTCTGAGATAATGCACACTACACATCAAACGTTTACGGATCACAGAGAAGAAACAAAAGCAATTCAAATAGCAGTGGAATAAAATATATGCACTTTTGAAGATCAGAAATGTGAAAAATTATAAATAAAACTCTATATTTTAGAGCAATATTATCACTGAGTAAGATGCATGTGAGGGAGTTCCCTTCGTGGCTCAGTAGTTAATGAACCTGACTAGGACCCGTGAGGATGAGGGTTTGATCCCTGGCCTCGCTCAGTGGGTTAAGGATCTGGCGTTGCCTTGAGCTGTGGTGTAGGTCGCAGAAGCAGCTCAGATCCTGCCTTGCTGTGGCTGTGGCGCAGGCCGGAAGCTGTAGCTCTGATTTAACCCCCTAGCCTAGGAACTTCCATATGCCACGAGTGCAGCCCTAAAAAGTTAAAAAAAAAGGGAAATATGAGTTGTGCCTAGTATAGTGAAGATTCAGCTAAGTAAAGAAACTGAAGAATACAGTAACAAAGTAGAAAGGTTAGACTAACTTTATTGTGCTAATTCCTTTTACTTTCATTTTTCTAGTATTTCACAATTACCATATAATTACAGGTGATCTCTTTGGAGGAGGAATCAAGGTTCAATAGATAAAAAACTTCTATATATATAACAATACAAAAACTACCTATACATAACTCTTGGAAGTGGCATGTGTAGTCTAAGTCACTTAAGTCATCAAAATTTCATAGAAGGAAAAGAAAAATAAAAGGACGAAAGAAAGGAATGATAGTTTTGTTGTAAGGATAAGCCTATGAGATTTTAGTGATTTATCATAATGGAAAGGCAGTATGTAAAGAAAGGAAAATGAGAGCTTTAGCAGAAAGTAATCAGCATAAAACTTCAAAGACACCTCCCATAATGTCTGTTATCCTAGTTATAAAGAAAAAAGAAAAGAAAATATCCATCCACTTAAACCTAAAACAAATGGTCATTTATATGGCATAAGTATCCTCTGTCTAAGCAGGAGGGTCAAACCTTAGAAAAGAAAGAAGATAACAATTCCCTCTTTAGGATACAAGAAAAATTAGATTTCACAGTTACATTTTTTAATGTTAAAAGTGGACTATTTGGGCTTCCCTATTCTAAATTACCTTTTTAGAACTGAATAAGCAAAATCTACACACATCCTTATTAGTTACCTTTATGCATCTGTTTCTATTCCCAAACATAATGTATCACTAATTCTTAAAAAACTGGGAGGTAAAAAAGCATAGTTATGTTTTCCTTTAACATCTTGATCGGTTTATGACATTTATGACCATGAAAAGAAACTAGTGATGATTTATAAAGAGTTGACTAAATTTTAAGAGATAAAATTTTTGTTACTGTCAATTTATATAATGATGATGGTTACAAGGTAGTGAGTATTTTTAAAGATCCTCATATTCGTATTTTCACTTCCAGTTATAAAAGAATAACATGTTTTTCTACCTGCCTTAAACAATCAACAATTCAGACAAAATATAAGTAGCATAATTTTCACACTTGGACCAAATGCAGCATAAGTTAATGATTACTCAGAAGACAAAATAAATATTCACAGGAACACAAACACTGATAGCCTCTTTAAATTGATAATACAGAATTTAAAATTTGAAGTAGCCAAGGTATATCTAATTCATAGGGCAGAGTACTGGAGAGAAGTGATCTACATAATGAGAGAGATCTGAATATCTATAGAGGACTTTCCTTGAATCTTCACCTGAATAGTGATCAATGACACACACAGGGAAAGCATGCAAGGCCAGGAAAAGAAGCACGAAAAAGAAATCAGCAATAAAATGATTAGGAACACTGGAGGGCCAACTATAATTTTTGTTCTCACTAGTCAGAGTAGAAATACCTCCTAAACATATGAAGTAGCAAGTAAAATACTCTAAAGGAAGGGCCTCAAAAATGGGGCCAAATATGCTATAGATTAAAAGCTGCTTGGCCCTGCCTAACAAAACTTAAAGTCAATCCTAAGGGATAATAAATTATTTCCAAGTTTTTTAAATGACTCCTAGAGCCAAATCCAAATAGATTTAAGTAAATACACAAACAGAACAAAATTAGGTTCCAACATAAAAATATCACAAACTAAATGACTGGTATCCAATCAAAAATTTCCAAACATTGTCTGAAGTTGGGGAGACTGATCCCTTCATTTCCATTTTTCTTTTTCAATATTGCTTTGCCTATCTGGGGTATTTGGTTTACATCCAAATTTTAAAATATTCTGCTCTAGTTCTGTGAAGCATGTCCTTGGTAATTTGATAGGGATTGCAATGAATCTATAGATTGCCTTGGGTAGTACTGTCATTTTGACTATATTGATTCTTCTAATCCAAGAGCATGGTATATCTTTCCATCTGTTTGTGCCTTCTTTGATTTCTTTCACCAGCAACTTATAGTTTTCAGAGTACAAGTCTCCTGTCTCTTTTAGTAGCTTTATTCGTAGTTATTGTTATTTTGATGTTAATTAGATTTCACAGTTACATTTTTTAATGTTAAAAGTGGACTATCTGGGCTTCCCTATTCTAAATTACCTTTTTAGAACTGAATAAGCAAAATCTACACACATCCTTATTAGTTACCTTTACGCATCTGTTTCTATTCCCAAACATAATATATCACTAATTCTTAAACGGAATGGTTTAACGGATGGTAAACGGAATGGTTTCCCTGATTTCTCTTTCTGATCTTTCATCATTAATATACAGAAATGCAACTGATTTCTGTGTATTAATTTTGTATCCTGCAACTTTGCAAACTCACTGATGAGTTCTAAGAGTTTTATGGTAATGTCTTTAAGATTTTCTAGGTATACTATCATGTCATCTGAAAACAGTGATAGTTTTACTTCTTCTTCTCCAATTTGGATTCCTTTTATTTCCTTTTCTTCTCTAATTACCATTGCTAGGACTTCCAAAACTATGTTGAACAGCTGTGATTTAAGTGGACATCCTTATCTTGTTCCTGATCTTAACAAAATGTTTTCAGGGTTTTTCACCACTGAAAATGATGTTAGCTGTAGGTTTGTCAAATACAGCTTTTATTACGTTAAAGTAGGTTCCCTCTATGCTCACTTTCTGGAGTTTTTTTTTTTTTTTATCAGAAACAGGTGTTGAATTTTGTCAAAAGCTTTTTTGCATCTGTTGAGATGACCAAATGGTTTTTACTTTTCAGTTTTGTTGATGTGGTGTATCATACTGCTTAATATACACATATTGAAGAATCCTCATATCCCTGGAATAAATCCCCTTGACCATGGTGTATGATCCTTTTAATATATATTTGTATTCAGTTTGTGAGTATTTTTGCATCTGTGTTCATCTGCGACAATGCCCTGTAATTTTCTTTTCTGTGGTACCCTTTCCTGGTTTTGGTATCCAGGTGATGGTGGCCTCACAGAATGAGCCTGGGAGTGTTCCTTCCTCTGCTATTTTTTGAAGAGTTTCAGAATAGGCATTAGCACTTCTCTGAATGTTTGATAAAATTCACCTGTGTAGCCATCAGGTCCTGGACTTTTGTTTTTGGGGAGTTTTTTTTTTAATCACATCTTCAATTTCAGTGCTTGTGATTGGTCTATTCATATTTTCAATTTCATCCTGGTCCAGCCTTGGTCAGCTTTAACTTTGTAAGAATCTGTTCATTTCTTCCAGGTTACATATATACAATGGAATACTATTCAGCCATAAAAAGGACAAAATAATGCCATTTTAAGCAACATAGTTGGAACTAGAGACTCTCATACTAAGTGAGTCAGAAAGAGAAAGACATACCATATGATATCATTTATATGTGGAATCTAAAATATGGCACAAATGAATCCATCCACAAAAAAGAAACAGATCACAATTGTGGAGAACAGACTTGTGGCTGCTGGGGGAAAGGGGGAGGGTGTGGGATGGATGGGGAGTTTCGGGCTAGTGGATGCAAACCATTACATTTAGAGTGGATGGGCACAGGGTCCTGCTGTACAGTACAGGGAACTGTGCGTGATTGGGTCACTTTGCTACATCGTTCCAATTTTTTAGTATATGTGCTGCCGAAGCGAGCACTGGGTCACTTTGCTATAAAACAGAAACTGAAGAAACGTAAATCAACTATACTTTAATTTTAAAAAATTTCCAGGAGTTCCTGTCATGGCTTAGCAGTTAATGAATCTGAATGGCACCCATGAGGACGCAGGTTCGATCCCTGGCCTTGCTCGGTGGGTTAAGGATCCAGCATTGCCATGAGCTGTGGTGTAGGCTGCAGATGCAGCTGGGATCTGGCGTTGCTGTGGCTGTGGCACAGGCTGGCAGCTACAGCTCTGATTTGACCCCTAGCCCCGGAAACTCCATATGCTGTGGGTGTGGCCCTAAAACACAAAAAAAAAAAATTTCCAAGCATGCTGATAAGCAGAAAAATATGACCTTAATAAGAGAAAAACAATCAACAGGGATAGACTGAGGAATGACAGAGATGGTACAATTAGCAGAGAAGGATATTAAAATAGTTGTTACAAGTATATTACATATATTTAAAAAATTATGGTATCAGGGAGAATTCAGATAAATTTATTCAGATTTCATTACTAACATAAGAGATTTGTCGTAGGAGGTCATCTCTATCTTCATCTTGTGATTCAATGTCATGTAACATCCAGGTCAACCTCCTAGCATTTGTCTTCTCCCTCACACAGGCATCAGATGATCACAAAATTATGAAAATTACACAGTATATACTGATTATGGAAAGTTGAAAGTCAAAATAGATCAAGAATCATGATGCTTAAAATATATAGCTGACCTTTGAACAATATCAAGGTTGACCTTTGACCCTCCACACTGTCAAAAAACTAAGTATAACTTTACAATCTGCCCCAACTCTTAGGTCCTATAGCACTGTATCTAGTGAAAAAAAAAATCCACATATTAAGTAGACCTGTGCAGTTCTAACTTCTGTTGTTCAAGGGTCAACTGTACTTTGAAAACTTCAACACAAGCGATGTGATGTAGTGCGCATTACTTAAGTTAAGCCAACACCCACATGCCCACCAAGAAAGCGTTATCTGCAAAGTGGTCAGGTGACATGCTAATCAAGGCATTCAATCTAAATGCTGTAAAGATGCAGCATACTATCAGAACAGGCCAAACTGGAGAGGTAGCTCTACAGCCCTCCTAAAATCTGTCTTTGATTAATAGCCAATGTTTTGCCAATCAGGTTACTAGATATCTTGAAAGGGTTTTTATTAGTGAAACTAATGACATACTAATTTGAGTGATAAAATGAGCAACCACTGCTCATATCAGAGGTAATCAAGATGTATAGATTGTCTAAAATAATTGACAGCTTTCTACTCAAAGTTGTAAATTATTTTAGCATCCAGCAGCATCAACAGCACCTGAGAGTTTATGAAAAATGTGAAATCTCAGGCTCCATTCCAGGCTTGCTATATCAGAATCTGCATTTTAACAAGATTCTCAGGTGATTCACATGTACTAGTTTGAAAGCATTCCCTTTATGAGATGTTTAAAAAAGAATTCTAGCAAGACCTGTAAATATCTTCAGGAATATACATTATCTTAGGCTTAACTCTATGGGATCTGTCCAATCATAACTTTTGACTTTGTTGGCCAAAAGAATAACACAAAACTGCTATGGAATTACACATTTGCTTTAAGTAAGTATGTCATTCAAAATGCTGAACAGAGTACATAACTGGACAAAGACTGCCTTTGATTATACATCCAGGGCAGTCTTACTTTATGTCTACTGTCCCAGTATAATTACTAATAATGCCCTATTTCACTCTCAAAGGTGGTAAATTATATGGTCAGCCTAAGAACATGCCATATGAATTTTCACTTTTGTGCTTGCTTGCTAATAATAAACTGCCACATTGAGAGTTTTTACAAGAATAAAGATGGGGAACTTTTCCTTTGGGGAACCTCTAGACTCTATAATATATCAAGGTTACCAGCTTATTCTGTCATCTTCATAAGTCCTCCTATCTTAACGAATTGTCAAAAACAGTGAAAAGAGTATTGGTAGATTGAGAGAAACATGAGAAAGCAAATGACTTTCAAAGTTATAGTCTGTTCCTATTAATCTTTAAGTCAGTTCTTCTGTAAAATGTTTTCTAATTTTCAAAACAAGATAGGATGGAAGATGCTCCAGTTCTAAAATAAAAGTGTTGTTGATGTGGAAGTAAATCAATATTAAATTTTAAAGTGCCTTAATCCAAAAAGTCAGTACTAAAGAAAAAAAAATCCAAAACACTTAATCATTATCCAGTCACATCTATGCACATTTTAGCCAATATTAAATAGAAATGTTTTGAATCCCATAATTTCTCACACGACTAAAGTTAAAATGATGGAATTTAATGCTTTCTAAGTGCCAAAAATTGAACATATCATCTAAACAAAACGCATTTTCAACAATGCAATTCAAGGCCATCTTCAGTTCTAAGTTACTGCTTTTTGAAAGTAAATAAAACAGTTTGGAGTTCTCATTTAAATAGATTCTAGATCTGTGGTACAGTTTTGGCAATGATGAGTCTTCCTGGTACATCGATGTTACCATAATGGTTAAGGAACTTATGAACATAGCATTTGTGGTAACCAGTTTACAATTGAGAACCGAAAGATGCATTTTCAAGATCATAAATAAAGCTAAATAACCTATTATTCAAGGGAAAGAATATCCAAAATCTGACCAATTGTACAAGGATCCCAATTAACTAAGACATTTCTTACTAGTGTGCAAGCCAGTGTGTGATTACCCTACAATTGTGGAAGCAGATCACTATGGCCTTACTATCCATCTTAGACAATGCCCTTTTAATCTCAGTGAGTTTCAACTACTCTTACATTAAACGTGGCAAATCAACTTGAACATTAAGAAATAACCAATAAATTTACTTATCAGACAGGTTTACCAAGAACAAAATGTTTAAAATGTTTCTTTTGTTGAGAGTTCTTGTTTAAGGTTGCCTTTAGATAGCTAAGACATATCAATTTATTATGACCAAAAGGTTTCTGTAAAGCCATCTGAAAGGTGCCGTGTATCAGTTTTATCTTCGTGAAAAAATTACTACTAAAACTATGTACTTCTGTAAGTGCAAGATGGTAAAAGGGAAAACACTGGTTTTGTCACCATACTGAAAGCAAAAGTACCTTCAAAAAAAACTTGAAACAAAAAGTCATCCATCAAATTCATCTCACTTGTATAGAAACTAGTGATAGTTGTTTGGCAGTGTGAATGCCTGAACTAACACGGATGAGCTTTTCTCATTCTATAGTAAATTAGAATTTTATTTAAAATATAATCCATATTAAAACAAACACATAATAAGCCTTTTAAAAAGAAAAATCTTGGTTTCCAGAATTACAGAGATAAATCAAACCTAGCACGGTAAGCAGAAGAGAGAGCTCATGGGAGTTTCGACCCATGTGTAGGCTCAAGGGTCTGATGCTTGGAATCCTATTGATTACATGGAAACAGATGAGAAACACAGCAAGCAGGGAATTTTTTTTGTATGTGTGGCCATGCTGGAGGAATGCAGAAGTTCCTAAAGTGGGGATCAAATCCAGGCCACAGTAGACGTAATGCTAGATCCTTATCTGCTAGGCCACCAGGGAACTCCAAGAGCATCTTTAAAGAAGCCTTAAAATTTACCTTCTCCTTGAAAAGGAAACACAATCATTGACCCACATCTAGGGAGGCATTCCTAAACATGAAACTAAAATAAAATCCAGAGAAATAAAAATTTCAGGAACCAATCAATTATAGAAAAAAATGCCAAATTTTAAACCACTTCAAGGGCAAAGGCTCTGGAACATGCAGGAGAACAGTTCCACATAATTCAAGAATAACACTAAAGTCAATTTGTTATTTTCTACAAGATTATTAAGATGACCCAATACTATGTAGTGACCTATATGGCCAAAGAATCTGAAAAGGAATGGATACAGGTCTATGTACAACTGATTCACATTGGGTACACCTGAAACTAACACAACCTTGTAAGTAAACTTGACACCAATAAAATTAAAATTAAAAAAAAAAGAAAGAAAGAAAGAAACAGGACAGAAGTCACTAGCCTTTAAAATGTGAAGCTGAACTATGTGACAATCAGGTCATTAGAGCGGTATGAAGTAAGGATATTTATTTTTAAAACATGCAAATAACTAAATAAAAACCTGCATACATTATTTGAAATTACTGAAGTAATGCTTTATTTTACTTACTAGTCACAATACCATACTCCTTATTTTCCATTTAGCAAACAACGGAATTTCATTAAAAGGCACAGTACCTTCAGATATGGGCAGGAAACAGAAACAGGAAGGGTTACTTTCATTATACGAAAATTTTTCTCAGAAGATCTCCCAACCTCATTACAAGAAGAGGATGACAGGCATAAAGATGGGAAATATGGAAGGAAATATGTACCACAGAAAATGGAACAAAGAAAAGAATAATACAACAAAGTAATGACTAATTAAAAATTAGTATATAGGTGGACATAAAGATATCCATAGAATATCTTTTTTCTATCACTTCATATTTAAAGAAGGCTCTCTGGGGAGGACGTAGAGTTGTGTCTTGCTTTATTATCTAATTTGGCAATATTTGCCTTTTAAATGTAGTACTTAGAATGTTCATACTTAAAATGTTTATTGCTATGTTGGGGATATTACTATTTGTTTAATATTTGTACCACTTGCTTCCGGTTCTTTTCCTTCTTTTCCTGTATTCTTTTGGATTAACTGAGAAATTTTTAATGTGGGATTCTACTTTATCACACCATTTGCTTACAATCTAAACTCTTTTATATTGGTTGCTTTAATGACTGCATCATAAACATTTAACTTATAACAGTCCACCATTAAATAATATATACTTCACACATATTAAAAAAAACCTTACAATAATATACTTCCATTTGCTTCCATTCTTTGTGCTATTACTATATTTCACTTTTACAATATCTTTTTAAAGATATTATTACCAGCTTTAAGTAGTCAATTATATTTTAAACTTTTTAAAATAAGTAGCTAAAATCTACTTATAGATTTAATGACACATTTATCATTTCTAGTGATCCTATATGGTGATACAAGTTTCAATTTACTATCACATTTTGTCTGAAGAACTGCCTTAAACATTATAATCAGGTCTGCTGACAACAGGTTCTGTTTTTGTCTGAAATAGTCTTTATTTTTTCTTCATTTATCGAAGATACTTTGCTGCATGTGCAATTCTAGGGTGACAGCTTTTTTTTTTTTCATTCAATGCCTTAAGATGCTGCTCTTCCATCTTCTTACTTGCATAGCTCATGACAAGAAGTCTGCTGTCATATTTGTTTATTGTGAATAATGTCTTTTTTTCTCTGCCTATTCATAAATGTGTCCCTTTATCACTAGATTTCACATATGTATTTAAGATATAATTTGGTGTGATCTTCTTCATACGTCTTGTTGGAGTTCATGGAGCTTTTAGATATATGGTTTTATAGTTTTCAACAAGTGTGGAATATTCTTGGCCATTATTTCTTCCATTATCATTTCTGTTCCCTTACATCTTCCTTCTGAGTCTTTAATAACGCCTGTGCTAAAACACTTTAACGTTGTCCCACATGTCAATTTTGCACAAGTTTTTTCAGGTGCTTTCTTCTTGTAATTTCTTTGTATATCCTCCATTGCTGTTATTTTCAATTTGAAAGAACTTTTCTGTAATGCTGAACATGTCATTCATTAAGGTATTTGAGGATATTTTTTATTTCAAATATTATATTTTTCATCTCAAAAAATTCATTTGGCCTTTTTTTAATCTTTTTTCTCATTTCTTAATATTCGCTTTTTTCTTTACCTTTTTTAACATATGGAATATATTTATAATAGCTATTTTTACATCCTTTTCTACAAGTTCTATCATCTGGGTAATTTCTGGGTATGTTTCCATCCATCAACTCTTCTAAATCTTATGAACCATATTTCCCAGCTTATTTGAATATCCAGTAATTTTTTGTTGGGCTCCAAGAATAATGTATTTTAGTTGTTGGCATTTTGTTGTACTCCTTTAAATATTATTTGGCTTTATTTGGAGATGCAGCGAACTTCAATAGAATTCTATCTTTTGAGGCTTGCTTTTAATCTTTTTTTAAAAGCAAGTACAGAAAAGCCTTTCATTGAGTGTAATTTTGTTCTGCCACTAAGGCAAATATGCTTTTGCGAACTCTGTTCAATGTCCTGTATTTTAGGAAATGTTTCCACTTTGCCTGGTACCAAGCAACATGGATCGTTGCCTGCCTCAAAGAGATTGCTTTACCTACTCTTTTCTGTTGGTTCATTTCTTAGTTTCATGTACTTTCCTGACATTGTTTGTGCAGAGCAATACTTAGCTAGAGCCTCAGGGAGAACACATGCAGATATCTGGAGCTCCATGCCCATGCTAGGCCCCCGTATCTGGTATTTTGCTCTCAAATTCTAGGTCACTTGGTCTCTTCAAACTCTGTCTTCTCGGCTTCACAGTTTTCGAAGCCTCTTTGCATTGTTGAGGTTTCTCTTAATGAAACCATCTCTTGGAAACTCCAGGCCATCAGCTGGGGGAAGCTATAGCACTTCTCCTCTTGTGGATCAATATTCTGTGTTACACTTTGACCATTGCCTTAAAACTGGTATTTTATATATTTTGTCTGGTTTTCTAGTGGTTTAATGTGAGAGAGTAAATCTGGTCCCATCATTCATCACAGTGAAAAAAGGAAGTCTACACTGTTTCTTCTTTTTTTTTTTTTTGCCTTTTGTCATTTTAGGGCCGCACCCGCGGCATGTGGAGGTTCCCAGGCTAGGGGTCTAATAGGAGCTGTAGCCACTGGCCTAGGCCACAGCCACAGCAACGCAAGATTCGAGCCGTGTCTGCGACCTACACCACAGCTCACGGCAACGCCAGATCGTTAACCCACTGAGCAAGGCCAAGGATCGAACCCTCAACCTCATGGTTCCTAGTCGGATTCGTTAACCACTGGGCCACGGCAGGAACTCCCACTGTTTCTTTTTCTAAGCTACTGAATGTTTGTTAAAAGCTTAACAAAGCTTTATTTTATTAACTTATTTATAAAATTTATAAATTTATTTCTATTTTAAGTATTATATATACAATAAATTTTGAAATAAAATTTCTTAGAAAAAAGTATATTTAGAAGGTTGTTTTCATTGTATATTTTCATAAAATTGCTACATAAGATTGGTATTCTTTTGGAGTCAAGATTGGTATTCTTTTGGAGTCAGGTGTTCATAAGTTCAATTGTATTTTTCATTTCCAATTAAAATTGAGTCTTTAAAATTCCAAAGATATTTTCCTAAAAAGTAAGTATAATAGGACATTATACAGATTTTTTTAAAAAAGAACTACTCCATATATGATTATATTTAAAAAATTCCACATCTACTGGGGACTGTTAAAAAGTTTCATATTTGATATTCTATTAGCTATAGGACTTAAGCATGAAATAGCTGTGCCTCTGCTGTGTCTCTCTGTTGTTGGTTCTTCATAAATAAAGGATAAAATAATTTTCTATTCGTCTCAGGGCTTAGGAGTAAGACAAGTTAAATGCCATCAAACACAAGTCACAGCTTAAAGAGAGATGCTTTTGTGAAGACAGGTTTATTTCCAAATAAAACTATACATCTGCCTGAGAGTTCTCTGTCAATCTCCAGTGAGATTAAAGAGACAGCAACAGAATTTCAAGTTTCTTTCAACAGAATATAAAATAAAAGCCACTGGTGGTGTTCTATTCAAAAGAGGATTATCTTACCATGCTTGCTTATTTTACCGTATTTTGTTTGTTTTTATTTTGGATTTTTTTTAAAGCGAG
The DNA here is from genome assembly GCA_004024745.2 of Catagonus wagneri. NCBI lineage: Eukaryota > Metazoa > Chordata > Mammalia > Artiodactyla > Tayassuidae > Catagonus > Catagonus wagneri. The sequence goes on from PVHT020000173.1 coordinate 15,028,465, forward strand.
CATGAAATTTTTTCTTTGTCCAGAAAACTGGAACGAATCCACTGAGTCATCTAAAAAATTGAAAAAAAACATTGAACTGAGGTAGACCCAGGATGATCAATCCCTGGATTTTAAATCCACACAGCTCAATCTAGGTCAGCTAAGCCTTAATCTTTCATTTACAGGGTAAGTGCTTTTGAAACGCATGTACTAAGAAAAGATTCTCTGGCAAAGAACAGCATGTTCAGTGGTTGGATAATATGCTATAATGACATTTTGATTGTGTGCTACACAAAACTGTTATGTCATTATGAAAACACTAGGTAACATTTGTCAAAACTAAGAGAAGGAGAAATTTCAAAGTTGCACCTATAATTAGTGTAGCGTGAAATTTAAAATACTTTCATTTTTACTCTCAGAACCAGATTTTGAAAGTGGACAGAGTGTCTCTTCCAAGGTTGTAGATTAAATTAGAGGGTACAAACATTTTTTTTTCTTCCTCTTTAAATGAGAGAAAAGGGAACAACTTCTCAATTAGGACAGACGTTAGATATTGACTGTTGACAATGGCTCCAAAAACTGTTATTTGCTACTCCCAGGTATTATCAAATCCTTCAATATGGGTCTTAACTAAAATTATAGTAAACCCATGGCATTTGAGTAATTGACATTTCCAATTTAAACTATAAGTAAGAAACCTTTAAAAATTCCTAAAATTCTATGAAACTAAAGTATATTTTTCTGAGTTACAAATTTGAATCATGTGGATTTAGAGACTGTTATAGTAAAATGAACCCTGCTGTCCACCCAAAGTATCCATCCTCACGTCAATGCACTGACTTCAAAGTTTTGTTTGTCTCCTTTTGCCAATGTTTTAACTAAGTCTTGTGAAGTAAATGAAACATTGTTTCTGTGGAAAAATCCCAAAGAATGACAATGGCTAGCTTGGAGGATAGAAATGAAAAGAAAGTGGAACAGTCTAAAAAAGCAATAGTCCCTGTGGGGAAGTATTAAAAAGGGAGGTTTGGATTGACATATACATGCTACTCTACATGGAATGGATGTGTAACAAGGACCTACTGTATAGTACGTGGAAATCTACTCAATATTCTATAGTGACCTATATGGGAAAACAGTCTGAAGAGGAATGGATATAGGTGTAGGTGTAACTGATTCACTTTGCTATATACCTGAAACTAATACAACCTTGTAAGTCAACTATACTCCAACAAAATAAAAAAATAAATAAAAAGCAATAGTTCTTTAGCTAGAAAATAAAAGTTATAAATTAGAGCACACAAATCAAATATGATGACTGTATAAATGAGTTCACCACACATTATGTACATTAAGTACAAAAAGAAGAAAATCCAATTAAGGAAAACTACTTCAGAAATTACCACTTCTAGTTCAAAAAATGATCATTAAATGAGATAAAACTTTGAAAGAAAACTTGTGGTGTGAGGTTACACATAGGCCACATATAAGTGTAAATGGAGATGTAATCAAGGAAAAAGCCAGAAGCCCATATAAGCACCCTATAAAATAGCAGGTGCAACAGGCACTTCCATATTTCAGAAATATAAAGACTTGGAGCCTGTTCAGTAAAGTCAAGATTAGATGACATAGAAATAAAATGGCTTTGCCGACATGAATCTCTCCAGTGTTTAATCCATGAACCATCAACACCATCCAGTTACTATTCTAATTATGCATAATCATGTAAGTTTGTGGTTAGTTTCCTCAGAAATGATGTCGTGTGGAATATATTTTATGAACATTTATTGTAAAAGCATTTATAGGTAACTTCACTACTTTATTTATAAAATCTTTATGCATCTAAGGAGGATCCTTATATTTTTCAGCTTTGTGTTGCTTACTTTTTATGGAGGGAATTACATACTAGAGTGATACTTTCAGATTTTTATTTACTAAAGATGATGGGATAAGTTTTGTGGAAGTAACTAAGTTTTATGGCACACATATTAAAGCTTAAAAATAAAACTGGCAAATAAGATTTGAATATTTGTAACTATTGTATACATTATGTATTCAAATCCTAAACTTTATATGGAGAGTAAGAAAAATAATATATATCAAGATTTCATTTTTATGATTAAATTCTGAAAGTTTTGAAGAAATATAAGTAAACAATTCCATTCAAATATGATCAGTTCTACAGAAAGTCAAGGGGAAAAACTGCTACCTCAGTCGCAATATCCAGGATACCTTGACACCTAGATAGCCATTCAGAGTGATGTTAAATAATAGCTTATCGATGGCCACATGTGAGTCAAATGAATAAAAATAATACTTTTCTTTAAGAGCCTAGAAGTTATTATAAAAACAGACCTTTCTCAAATGTAACAAAATTTTTCTGGAAAAAATAAATGAACATATGTACAACAATTTGAAAAGAAGAAGAAAAAATTTATCTTATTATAAGAATGGAAACAAAAATTTTTGTGAGAAATGACAAAAAGATCAATATATCAGAAAATCTTAGTCCAAAAGTACACACATTAATGCACATGAATAAGTTTAATACATGACAAAGCAAATATTATAAATGAATAATGAAGGCACAGAACACCAATATTTGCTGTTAGGAAAGCTATTTGGGAAATAATCAAGTTAGGTCTTTCTAATGACCAATTGCCTCTTGTCTGTCTTCCTATCTCAAAACAGGTTACTACCATTCCCCTGAATTTTTGATATGGAATTGATCCAGAGAGAAGGGGCTCCTAGAAGCCAGAATTCATCCAATGTGACCTTGTTTCAGGGTAACATGAAGCACCGAAGCCAAATTAGAAAAACAGGGTTGATTTCCTGGGAATTTAGGTTGAGAGTGAAAGCCAGATTTAGACTTTCTCTGAATGGTTGGATGGTTCCCACTGGGACAAGAAAGTAGGGAAAACAAATGAGAAGGATGAGGAAATGTACTGAGAGCAAAGGCAAGAGAAGAAAAACAGAGACATGGAATCCCAATGGCATGCCCACCCTGGTTCCGTGTCTATCTCTCCGAAGTGTGGCTCCATCTTAAACGTGGATAAGAAAGTCTATTTTTTAAGAGCTCCAGAATTCTTGTGATAAGCATTTAGAATAATCCTAAATAAAATTACTTTATCTACTAAAATAAACTCCCCCAAAAAGTACATGCTAACTTTTAAAATGAGGCAAAATGCAACCTTTAAAATATTCATTTTGGGAAGGTAAAGAACATTGTAAAAGTTCTAAAATCTCTACAGCAAAAAAAAATAAAACTACATGTTTAGCATTTCATACATATGAGGTATTAGTACAATTCACAAATATTTAATGAATGGGGAAAATATCTACAATAAATATGACACAAATATACAAAAGACCTGTATTTTTAATGCAAAAAGGACTCAAAAATGGAGAAATGTGCTAATATCCCAAATAAAAAGCAAGCAAATCAAAAAAGAAGACATATCTGAGAAGAAACACAAAAGGTCATTAAACATGTTAAAACAGTCTAGAAATGTAAAGGAATGTTTTCAAATTTAAAATTCATAGTACTTGTGCCATTACTAGTACACAAAAATAAATACCAAATGGCTGGTAGCACTATTGGAAATTAATTTTGCAACACATACGAAGATTCTCATATGTGGTCACATCTTTCTGAAACCAGTGATCTAAATGAGAGCTTCCACTTACAAGTACCGAAAGCCAACTCACAATGACGTAATGAGAAAAGGAACAGTTTGGCTCACAGAAGTGAAAGTTCCAGCAGCGTGCAATGTTGGATCCTGGTACTCTAACTTGTGATTACGCATCTCTCTTTCTCTCTCTCTCTCTCTCTCTCCCTCTCTCTCCATGTCATGTCTGCCTTTAACTGTGATGGCTATTTTCTTCCCTCTCAGGCAGGCTCTCCTTTAGGTACACTTTAGGTTTCTCTTCTACCAGCTTCATATGCCAGCAGAAGGAGGTCTTCGACTTCTCAATGACTTCTGTAAAATCTCAAGATAACACCTCATTGTATTTTATTGACATGATTTGGGTCACATGTTTTCTCTCCGAAGCAATCACTATGGTCAGGGAATAGGTTCGGCTTCCTGGGATAACCAAGATGCTGGGTTCATCATGCCTGAATCAGAGCTTGAATCACAGCGATGGAGTTTAGGGTAGGTAGTTAACAAGAAAAATCCAGGTGCTGTTTCGAGGAGGAGGGAAATGGATATCGTGTACATAAAGATAACAGATGTTCATCACACCTTCATTCCTACTAATTTAACCTCTAGGAATCTGGTCTTAAAAAAACAGAGGGAAAGAAAATATTACAATAAAGAGTTTAAAATACGAGCTGTATTTTTTACAGTACAAAAATGAAAACAATAGTAGGGAAATGGCTAAATAAACTATAGTATAAAATTACCATAAAACTAGATACTGTTTTATAAGTATCTATATATATAGTGTATAGTATATATAGTGTATATAGTGTATGTATATATGTGTGTGTATATATATATGTGTGTGTGTATATATATATATATATATACACACACACACACACACACTATATACTATGTATACAAATTAAATGTGACTGGAGGGAAACAACAGTATTTGAAAAAGGTTAAATGTATAAACAATAATCTCAGTTTTGGACATATTTGTATTTGCCCAGGGAAATAAAAACTGAAAAAAATGGACCACAGTGACAATCTAATGTGATAGACATTGGGAGTTTTCTATAAGCACATAAACTCATTTTTATCACCTAAAAACTCTGTGAAAAAGTTACAAAAAGCAGAAATCTGGCAGATGATGATTATTATGGTGCTCAATACCTACTGTGTCTAGGAAGCCTAAGTCATAAAACACCCCCATACTTTAGTTCGTACATATGAACATTACTTGGAATCGCTGAACTTTTGTATATACATTAGAAAAATGACAATAATAATGTCTGGTCTGCACAGCTCACATGATTACTGTGAACATCAAACAGCATAAGTAAAAGGACTATTTAAGTTATGATTTGCTATAAAAGCTGATAGGATCTTGCAATAAAGATGACAAAGCGAACTTGTGCACCCTCCCCAACTAACATATTAAACATTCAAACATGAGTAACATAACAATATCTCAGCAATCCCTCAGTTTCTTGCCTTCCTTTGGACTTCACTTTTCAAGTTTGTAAGTGGAGGTAATAATACCTATTGTTTAATCTTACGTGAGGTTAATCTTATTGATACTAGATGACACTGAATACCCACTGGTGTCTGGCAAATGGAAGGCATTTAACAAATGTACATTATCTGTTCACCTTTCTTCTTATATCCTACCTATTCCCTCATCTGTAAAATGTGCATGGTATAGATGTTTAGGATCAGAGAGAGGTAGGTAGCTGACAGCCAAAAATCCTATTCCCTTTTAAGTTTGGATTTTCCAATGAAAGCCAAATCTCTTCCACAGAGCATGGCAGTGAATTACGCAGTACAAATGACCAAACTAACAGCTTCACAGATTCAACGGTGGCTCTATCTGGGGCCTGCTGGGCAAGTGTGAGAGCACACAGTGCTACTGCACCTGCTTGCTCAGAGGGTAGTTAAAGTTATTCCTACATAAAGAACCCCTGCAATTTCAGAACCTCCAACATACCTGTGCCCAGCTTCCTCCCCTAAAAAAAAACTGGTAAATAAACATACATGGATTTCCCATGGAGTCATAGAAAGGATATACAGACCTGCTGCACTCCCCCAGTTGGCCCAATATCTAAGTTTAACTCAATGAAGAGTGGCTCATGGAAAGATAAAGGAAACTACCTGAGAAAGACATAGGACCTTCTAAATTTTAGAACTGTGACTTTCCCTCTTGTTTCATAAAACTCAGTCTACCCCTACGATCCTGTCCCACGCCTCACCACCTGAACTGTCCCCCCCTTCTCCTGCAGCCCCCAGGCAAGTATGTACAGAGTGTAAGTTCACCAGTGCCCACAATTCCCTTGCTCTGGCCTTGACCCTGTGGCAGTTCTGCAAAACTCAAGACAAGAGCCTGTTTCTTTAACCAAATTACTAGAGCCTGCTTAAAATCTTGGGCAGCTGAGAATGTAGCCTGTCCCCACAGGGTAGGAATGTATTAACCACCCTATAAAAGTTATTTTTAAAGTTTTATTTAAGGAACAGCAGCTGGAGAATGAAGAAAAGAAAGGCAAAACACAATTCCTTTATACCCACGCTGCAATCCCACTCACACTAATCTCCCATGGCTCACTGTGGGAATTGCATCCATGTAAATGTTTTAAGTCTGACCTACAAAACTGAAAACTGAAGAATACAGAAACAAAACAAACAGGAAATACAAAACAACTTTGTTTGATCAGACCCTTTTAGTTGCTTTCCTTAATTATATTATGGAAGCTGGACAAGAGACTTGGAATTCATTCACTGGATTTAGAGGGAATTACTAAAAAAAATCAGAGACATTAAAATACCATCACACATAATGAGCTCATTGCCATTTGGAACTTGTTTCCAATCAACACACTGTAAATGTTAGCAATGGAAGATTTTCCAGCAGTTCCTGTCCTTTGGATGGGAGAGTAATCATTTGAATAATGGGGAAAAGAAATTCAGCAAACCACAAAGCTATGACATAAATAATTATTAATGCAGATTACCTTTCATTAGTTTCTAAGTTATGATGAAAATTAATTCTGCTTTCATTGTTATTTTAGTAATACTGCATTTGAAATATATGATTGCTGTATTCTTTTCATTTGTTTTTTAAAAAGCAATGCACTGCCAGCTTGAAATTCACCTCAGTTCAACAAGATTGCTGAGAGCACCTACTCTGTGTCAAAGACAGTGTCTACCCCAACGAACTCATACAACTTCAGGAAGAAAATACATATGTGCATGCAGAAAATTGAATGAATGAGATGCAATGTTCTATGACGCTGGGAAAGATGGAAAGCATCACTTCCACTCAAGGGGTTTCATAAACGGTCTACCAGAGATCATCTTGAAAAATGCAAAGAATTCTGATAGAATAGGAGGGACCAGCATAAGCAAGAGCAGCAAGTGGGAAAGTAGCGTTATATTCATAAAACAATCATAATCCCCAAGCAGCATGAGAAACTGAGCAAAGGTTTCAGAGGAAAATAAGTTCCAAACCTGGTTCTACACTTTCCAGCTGCTTGATCTTTGGCAAGTTGCACAACTTCACTAAGCCTTTGTTTTCTCCTATTTAAAACTGAGTTACCAATAAGTATGCTATGAGAGTAAGACTGTGAATGTGAAGTACCTATCACAGAGACTAGCATATAGCAAATGAACAATAAATGTTTAAAACAAAAGATAAGGAAGAGAAGAAAGGAGGAGAAGCAGAGGGAAAGAAGCAGGAGGGAAGAAAGGATGGAAAGAGATGGAGAGGAAGCAAGAAAGGAAGGGAGAGAGGAGAGGTAAGGAGGGAGAGAGGGAGGTTGGGGATTTTGAGAGTTTGGGGCTTAAAACATATTTTTGGAGCCATTTTCATACAAGCCCAACACAGGTGGATAAACATCACCAACTAAAGTAAACAAGGCAGAGGACATAACTTCCACCTATATTTTGCGAGAAGGAAGAGGAAAAGGCATATGAGGTCACATGATACAATGAAATAAAGGACATGGGTTCAGATTTGAGTTACACCAAAGTCTGTGTGACTTTGAAAAAAATTTCTAGACCATCTTGAGTAGAAAATATCTTCCTCAGAATTACTCCAAAGAACAAACAGATAAGATTATAAAATCACATAACACCATAACTTGTACACAGGTAACCATCAATAACTATTAGAACCTTCCTCATTCTCTTCCTTGTCTCCCCTGGAGAAAGGAAAAGGAACAATGAAATTAAAGAAGGAAAAAATCTGATAAGAGACAGTAACTAAAACAGAAGAGTAGAGGATATGGAGTAAGAAAGAAATGCCATGATGGTTGCTGAAGAGAGGTATCATTCATCTTTAAGATTCCGTTTCAGTAGTGGGTTTGCTGGGAAAAGCTAGATTACAAATTGAAAATATTAAATGAGTAGTGAGCTTCTGGAGCAACCATTTAGTACGTTCCTGCCCGATATTCAGGCATGAAACAAATATTTAAGAAAAAAAGTAATATTTATGATGTTGTTTTTAAAAAGAACAATAGGCCCAAAATGGAGTCACTTGTGCTAAGCCCACATCACCAGCACAAGGCTTAACACTTAACCTAATTACAGTTACAACCTCCTTCAAGAATGCAGTTTTAACCAGTCAGTCTGGAATTTTTTGGTCAGCACCAATGAGGCAATATCTGCCACATAGGCCCTTTCCACACCCCAAAGGTAGATGTGGTCATCTGCTCTCTGCCATAAAAGCCTTCCCTTTTGTACAGTTCTTTGGAGCTCCTTTCTATTTGATAGATGAGATGTTGCCCAATTCATGAAGTGTTTAATAAAACAAATTAGACCTTAAAATTTTCTCAGTTGTACTTTTGTTATTTAACAGTGTTAAGGTTAAGTGAATTTTATTTAAGTTATTTAGGTTATTTATTTTCAGGAAATGAATAACATGAAACCAAAAAGAAAACAGAATGAAAGAAGAGATTAAGGATGAAGGCAAAAGAAAAGGAATGTCTTCAGATATACAGAGAAAGTTCCCAAAATTGGCTTTTGGTCCTGATCAGGACCTGGAGCAACTCCTTAGAGTAGCAACTCAGCTAAGTATATTATAATCAGGACCAAGAAGAATGAAAGGAGAGCAAGAGAAGAGACAGAGAAAAGGCTGAGACTCTACTTATGGTGCTACAGTCAGTCAGCGTTGGAGCTTCTAAGGCAAGAGGACTAGGGCAGAGTCCTAAGCCCGGAGCCTATTTCCTCTGTGAAAAGAGGGACACTTTAAATGAGAATGCCCCAAGGCTCAGATCCCAGGACCTAGGCCATGTCTTATAGGTCAGGGAGATCACTGGAAGAGGGACTGCCTCTGAAGATGGAGGTCCCCGGGGTCAATCCCTGAGGCCCAGGATCAAGATTGATGGGACCTGGGGATTTCCATATTGGCTCCTGTCCTTACCACCATTCAGGAGCCCCAAGTGACTCTAACTGCAGGAGGACAGCCTATAGACTTTCTTGTGGGTATGGGAGCCACCATTTCGGTCCTCCTCTCCAACCCTGCCCCCCACCCCAGAAATATCTGCAACTATTCACGGTATTTCTGGCAAGTCAGTTACTACATTTTTTACACAACTTTTGAGTTGTGACTTGGAGTCCATTTTCTTCTCTCATGCCTATCTGATTGTTCTGGAGAGTCCAACTCCACTTTTAGGAAGATATTTTGTTAAAGGTTAAAGCCTCAATTTACATGCCAATGGGAACAAATCAAGGTTTATGCCTGCCTTTGACTGAAGTAGGTATTGACCCAGAAGTCTGGGCCATAAGAGGAAAGATAGGAAGAGTAAAAAAAAACAAAACAAAAAAATGCTCAACAGTGGAAATAATTCTTAAAGATCAAAATTTATTTCCTTGCCAAAAGCAGTATACTCTGAAACCCGAGGCATGACAGGAACTTATCCTAATTATAAGAAACCTAAAGGAACAGGGACTATTAATTGAATGCAACAGTCCTTGTAACACCCCTACCCCGGGAGTGCAAGAGCCTAACAGGGACTGGCACTTAGTACAAGACGTTCATCTAGTAAACAAGGCAGTGATCCCATTACCATTACATTCGGTGGGGCCCAACCCTTATACTCACAGCAGCCTGGTTTACGGTATTAGATTTAAAAGATGGCCTTTTCTGTATTCCCTTAGCTAAGCCTTCGCAATTTTTATTTGCTTTTGAGGACCCCTCAGACTCATCCATGCAACTAGGGCTGTCTTGCCTCGAGGATTTAAAGACAGCCCTCATTCATTTGGACAGTCATTATCCAGAGATCTGGCAAATTTTAAGGCCTCTAGGCTTGTTAAAGTTATTCAGTTATGTGGACAACATTTTTCTCTGTGTTGATACTGAAGAACAACTTAAGGCAACTTTCAATTATATGCTCACCAAGGAAACAGCATACAAATATTTCATGGCCAGCAAGAGAAATCAGAAAAATCCTTCAGTATTTTTTAATCAATTTTATCAAATATGGGATCAATACATGTGGATCACTCCTGAGAAGGGTTATTTAACCCAACTTGCATCTATTTGCTGGGGGAAAAATAAACATTACGTCACGTTTGAGGAATGACCCCTCTTCTCTAATGAGCTAAAACCTTTAGGAAATTTAGCAAATGAACACTGTTTACAAATCATCCAGGTCACAGTCTGGCCCCCTGGAACAGATTGGGGATCCAATCCTAGCGTACGTGACTAGCCTCAAACAGAACTTACTGGATATGTGGAACTAATCTGTGACCCTGTCTGCCCCACAGGATGGGTAGGGTGATATCCTCTGGGATTGGCCTTTTTTTTTTTTTTTTTTTTTTTTTTTTTTTTAGGGCCCAGGCTAGGGGGTTCAATTGGAGATGTAGTCACTGGCCTACGCCACAGCCACAGCAATACGGGATCCGAGCCACATCTGCAACCTACGCCACAGCTCACAGCAACACCGGATCCTTAATCCACTGAGCGAGGCCAGGGCTTGAACCTGCATCCTTATGGATGCAAGTCAGACTCTTTTCCACTGAGCCATGATGGGAACTCATGGAATTGGCTTTTGCTCATGGTAACATTATGAAAGCTCTGAGCCAAGCACCAGCCAACCTTCCCTATTTACATGCTGGATGGGCCACATCAGTGTTCCACTGGTGTGATTACTTAGCAGCGATATTTGTGCCTTCATTAGGAGCCACCGACATAATGCTGAGGGTGGAAGCCTTAATTAATTTTACTCGACAAGCTCTTAATGATCCTGCAGGAGCTATTTCTACCCTAAATGTGGAACAACAACAAATAAGAAAAGTAGTGCTACAAAACCGAATACGCTTAGATATACTCACTACAACTCAAGGAGGTACCTGTGCTATTATAAAATCTGAATGTTGTGTCTATATTCCTGATTATTTGCAGAATGTGTCTGATTCCCTGCAAGACAATTTTATTATATAGTGCTGTCAATTATATCTCAACAAAACTGGGGTGGGGGAATTGGATAATTTTACATTTAGTATATCAAATACTAAATAAAATGTAGGCTATGTAAATTATATGGCATGTATATATCCAAAAATTAAACTACAACAGTTGGAAAATGTTTTAAGGTAATAATATTTGAATTATTTGTATACAATAAACATCTCCATTTTGGTCAAGGCTGAAGTGCTTACATTATTTTGAAGCTATTTCTCTTTACCAGAAAAGTGGCCATATAACTTCAAATGGCATCGTATAGTCATGTGATACTACTGTTCAAGACAATACTTATCATAATTACTGAGTAAAACACATACCTTTATGTATTTACTTTTCTATATCTAAGTGCTAGTATTTATGTAAGTAGCTTGCATGCTTCTACTAAGAAGACGCTTAGTTTGTAACAACTTATATGGGAAAAAAGAATGGATATATTTATATGTATCACTGGTCACTTTGCTGTACACCTTAAACTAGTAAATCATTTTAAGCCAGTAAAATTACATTTTAAAAAACAAGAGGCTGAATTTAATTTTTTTTCCTTTTTGTCATTTTTTAGGGCCGCAGCCAAGGCATGTGGAGGTTCTCAGGCTAGGGTTCAAATCAGAGCTGTAGCCACTGGCCTACACCGCAGCCACAGCAACACAGGGTCCGAGCCGTGTATGTGACCTACACCTCAGTTCACGGCAACGCCAAATCGTTAACCCACTGAGCAAGGCCAGGGATCGAACACGCAACCTCATGGTTCCTAGTAGGATTCGTTAACCACTGCGCCACGACGGGAACTCCCCTGAAATTAATTTTTTGATTATAAAGTCTTTTTAGATATTATCAATGGAAAAAAATGTTACAAATCATCACAACAGTATGTGTGCACTGTAATCCCCAGAACAGAAATAGTAAAGGAAAAAAAATTTTGTCCAGTTTAAAAAGTACAGTCTGAAAATAATATACATATTGATAAGCCTCAATACTTATTAAATACCAAAGACACATAGTATAGGTAGAATGGAAGTCATTGGGTCTAGAAGGTAAAAGATTCCACAAAAACATTACTTAAAAAAAATATGCTGATCTAATCCAGTGACAGGTTATTTCTATTGATCTGTTTTATCCTGTCATGCGATATGGTGATGACATAGCCACTAAGATACCAGAGTACAAAGGCAAACCTGCCTCAGATCTGGACATATATCCAAGTGATATGAAGATCTTCCCAGGCACCAAAAGAATTCTAATATTCAAATCCCTAGGAGGTCTCTTCATGCCTCTTTCAACTTTAGGGACATCATTCTTCCTGTATTTCTTTACACAAGTCTGACCTCTTTTTCAAATTCTCCTTCCCTTGTTCTTCACTTTTGGTTCCAATTATACTTATAACCCTTACGTCTTGCCTATATTTTCTCTTTTAATTTCATTCAACACATATTTATTAAGATGCCATTATACGCCAAGAATTGGTCAAGGCACAAATATAAATTGGACATGCTTAATCACTCTCATCATGGACTTGATATTCAAAGGGGAAGACTAAAAACAAATAAATAAATTTATACTAACTGAATGTACTGGGTCAATATATGTCTCCCCCACCACTGTTCCCCCAAATATATATATTTATATCCACGCCCTAATCCCTGATGTCTATGAATGTGACCTTACTTGGAAAAGGGGTCCTTGCATATATAATTAAGAATCTCAAAGTGAAGTCATCATACACTGTGGGGGAAGATCTCAATCTCATGACAGATATCTTCATAAGCGAGGAAAACACAGAGACACAGAAAGAAGGCCATGTGAAGAGGGAAGCAGACAGTTACAGAGTCTTAAACTAAGGAATACCAACATCTCGGAGGGAAATGAGGAGAAGCTAGCCACCAAAAGCTAGAAGAGGGACCTGAAACAGATCCTCCCTCAGGGCATCCAGAGGAAATTAATTCTGTCAACACCTGGATTTTAGACTTATGGCTTCCAAACTTTAAAAAAAAATGATTTTCTGTTGTTGCTAGTCATCAAGTTTGTAGCAATTTATTAAGGCAGCCTTAGAAAACTAATACAGCCAAGATGCTGAGAAGTACTACTTAAGGAAGTTAGAGATATAAGCATATGGTAAGAAGCTACAAATTTAAATATTTGAGTGAGTATATAACAGTTGGTCAAAGATCTGAAAGGAGAAATCCAGGTAGAAACCTAGGTGAAGACATTTTCAAATACAAAGAACAAAGGTACAGAACAGTGCTATGCATTACAGCAGCAGTGAGGAGGACAATGCAGGCAAGCCAGTATGAGTGAGGAAAGGCAGAAGGAAATTGGCCAGTTAACACAGTTTGAGGTTGCTTTGTGAGGTCTCTTATAGATAATGTCATAAACAATTAAACGTAAGTTGTTGGAAGGTTAAGCACAAAGAAGTGATGCATTATGGCTTTAGGTGCTGTTGTAAATATTCTAATTTGAAAGAGAATAAATACAACAGCAGGGAAAATAGTTAAAAGGCAATCACAATCATCTAATGATAATAACGGCACCTTGGGGCAGAATGATAAGACCAGGATGGTAGCAGTGGAGGTGATGACAGGGGTCAATTGTAAGATGTATTTATTTTTTTTTTAGTATTATTAAGGTACATTTGACAAAGCTGTAATAAAGTGTACAATATGGTGATCCAATAAACAAATACATTGTGAAAGAATTCCCATGATCGAGTCAATTAATAAATACTTCACCTCATTTATTTACCTATTCTTTTGCCTTTTTTTTTTTTTTTTGCCTTTTGTCACTTTAGGGCCGCACTGGCGGCATGTGGAGGTTCCCAGGCTAGGGGTCTAATCGGAGTTGTAGCCACTGGCCTAGGCCACAGCCACAGCAACGCAGGATCCGAGCTGCGTCTGCAACCTACACCACAGCTCACAGGAACACCGGATCCTTAACCCACTGAGCAAGGCCAGGGGTCAAACCTGCAACCTCACGGCTCCTAGTCAGATTCGTTAACCATTGTGCCATGACGGGAACTCCCTCTTTTGCCTTTTTGATGAGAACATTTAAGTTCTATTATCTTAGCAAATTTCAATTATACAATATAGTGCTATCAACTATAATCACCATGCTATATATTAGATCCTAAGACCTATTCACCTTATAATGGAGTCTGTATCCTTTCACCAGCCTCTCTCTATTCCCTCTAACCTTAGGCACCGCCATTCTACTTCCTGCTTCTATGCCCTCAATTTTTTTTTTTTTAGATTCCACATGTAAGTGATACCATGTAATATTTGGTCTTTGTCTGTCAGGCTTATTTCACTGAACGTAATGCCCTCCACAGTCATCTATTGCTTTTTAAATTATCTGCATTTCTCTTAATTTTTGATCATTCAAATTGCATATTCCAAAAAGTGCTCCCAACAGACATATATATTTGTTATAAAGTAGAATTTAATGTTTACTAAAAGCAATTTTAAGATCATAAATTTTGATTCACAACTCTTGTGTGCACAAGGTGAAATTATATGGTCTATAATTTTATGATCTATTTAAAGTCTAATTTCACCTTAAAATATAATTTTGCTCAATTCCAGATAAGCTGTTTATTTCAAGTTCCTTTAACTTGCTTGCCACGTTCTACAAAGTTGTATATAAATACTAGAGATTTTTAAATACCTGAAGCTGGAGAGGCTTTATAGCATAGCACACAGTGATCTGGCAGCAACCTGATTAGGTCAATGAGTGACTTGCCCTCTGTCCATCTTCTGTCCAAAGTTGTACTTCGCTTGATCTGTCCAAAGTTGTACTTCGCTTTAATGCATCTATCACGAGGTCTCTTGAGGTCCTGATTTCCATCAGATCCTTCTAAATCCCTCTTGGGCAAATTAAAAGTATTTTGCTATTCCCCTGGTAGATTAATTTCCTAGGGCTGTCATAATAAAGTTCAACAAGTTGAGTGGCTTAAACAACAGAATTTATTGTCTCACAGTTCTGGAGGCTAGAAGTCCAAGATTAGGTTGTCAGCAGGGTTGGTTCCTTCTGGAGGCTCTGAGGAAGAATCTGTTCCATCCACCTCTACTAGCTTCTGTTGGCAATTTTTCGTTTCCTTTGACTTGTAGACTCATTACCCTGATCTCTTTCTTGCTGTTCGTATGGGATGCTTCCTGTATGTGTGGGGTTTTTTTTTGCCAAATTTCCTCTTTATATAAGGACACCAGTGATACTGGATTAGGGCCCAACCTAATGACTTCATTTTAACCTGATTATTTCTGTAAGGCCTGTATTTCCAAAGAAAGCATGTTAGCCTGCTTCAGTAAGAAGCTCAGGTACTTCAACATATAAATTTGGGGAGGAGAGTTCACAATGCAACTTATAATACCTTGCCATATTCTACACAGAAAACTAGGAAGTCTTCTTACGACCATATACTCAGAATTCCACCCATAACCATATTTACTCTTCTACTCACCTCACGCTGGATGTGAGGCTCACCACAGGGCTCAGTTACTCACTTCATTCACCCCAGAAGTTCCTGCTTCTTTCAAATCCCCAAATGCTTCTG
This sequence comes from Catagonus wagneri, assembly GCA_004024745.2. Classification (NCBI taxonomy): domain Eukaryota; kingdom Metazoa; phylum Chordata; class Mammalia; order Artiodactyla; family Tayassuidae; genus Catagonus; species Catagonus wagneri. The sequence goes on from PVHT020000173.1 coordinate 15,044,090, forward strand.
GAGTCTGTATCTTTGACAGCACTCAATCAGGAAGCAGGACCCCTACTCAGAGACAAACACTACATCAAATCCTCTTGCTTTCTGCATCAGGAATCTTCATATACTCAGAGGAAAAACTGACTCTTAACAGCAATGTCCAGCCTTTCCAGCCTCCTATTCATAGTACAAATTGGAAATATTAATGTTTCAGGACTAAACACTGCCAACTTAAAAGTTTTAACTTCTAAAATTAAAGAATTTTTATCTTCCAGTTTTGACTTTATCATCTCTCTTTAGGGGCAATGAATAACTAATCCAAAGAGAGGCAAAGCCCTGGGACAAAAGTATCTACCGGGAATGAAACTCATGTCAGTTAACACACAAAATTATACTCCTACTAGACCAGCATTACCCCAAGTGTGTTTCTCAAACACTTCCTTCTCAGGATTAATATCAGGTCATCAGAAATTGCAAAAAAAAAGGAAAAGTTTCATAGTAAAATAAATTTTGGAATGCCAAACTAAATGCATAGGTCTGGTCTATAGAATCACAGAAATGTAGATAGGAAAGATTCATGACTTTACTTCAATTCCATTTTTTTTTTTTTTTGCCTCACTCTTGGCATGTGGAAGTTGCTGAGCCAGGGACTGAACCTGAGCCACAGAAGTGACAATGCCAGAACTTAAACCACTAGGCCACCACAGAATTCCCTACTTCCACTTTTTGACAGATGGAGAATCTAGTCCCACAGGAGGAAAATAACTTACCCAAGACTTCACGGCTACTAATATAACAAAACATTCTGAAACTTAAGGAAAAATTTTTTTCATCTCTCTGTGCTAAAATACCTATTTTATACAAGAAGGGTGGGAATAGAGAGAAAATAGGTAGTAGAAAAATAACATAAGTGATTAAGATGGTGGAATAGAAGGACTGGAGCTCAAATTCTCTAATAAAAAACAAAATTACAACCAAATGCCCAACAACCTTCAATCAAATGGACTGGAAACTTTCAAAAAGATATCCTACTCCAGAAGACAAAGAAGAGACCACATCAAGAGGCAGGAGGGGCGATTACGCGATAGAAGCAACCCCATACCTCCCAGGTGGGAAACCCCACAGACTGGAAAGTAACTGTATATCACAGAGACTCGGCTATAGAACTGAGAGTTCTGACCCCTATGTCAAATCCCCAAGCCTGGAAATCTGGCACTGGGAGAAACAGCCCCCAGAGCATCTGGCATCAAAGGCCAGTGGGGTTTGTGCACAGGAGCTCCAGGGGACTGGGAGAAACGGAGACCTCATTCTTGAAAGGTGCACACAGACTTTCACATGCACTGGATCCCAGGGAAAAGTAAAGGCTCCATAGCAAACTGGGTCGAACCTGACTACAGTTCTTGGAGGATCTCCTGGGAAAACAGGAGTGACTGTGGCTTGTTGTGGGGGAAGGGCATTGGAGGCAAAGCTCTTGGGAACATTCATTAACCTGCGTTTCTCTGGAGGTGGACATTTTGATAAAATCTGGTCACACTCATCAGTGCTCAGACACCCCAGGCCAAACAATAATTCGGATGGGATCATAGCCCCACCCATCAGGCTACCTAAAGACACCTCAGGCACACAGCCACCTCTAATCTCACCCAGAAACCAAGCCCCATGCACCAGAGAGATAGGAATCAGCCCCATCCACCAGTAGGCAGGCACCAGTCCCTCCCATCAGGAAGCCTTC
>PVHT020000173.1:15050230-15103831 GCA_004024745.2 Catagonus wagneri
TTGTGATGATTTATGTACACCTATAATTGAAATAAAATCCATTAAGAATAAAAAAAAAACCTATGGGATGCAGCAAAAGCAGTTCTAAGAGGAAAGTTTATAGCAATACAAGCCTACCTCAGGAAACAAGAAAACGCTCAAATAAACAACCTTTACATCTAAAGCAGCTAGAGAGGGAAGAACAGACAAGACCTAAAGTTAGTAGAAGAAAAGAAAGCATCAAGATCAGAGCAGAAATCAATGAAATAGAAATGAAGAAAACCATAGAAAAGATCAATGAAACTAAAAGCTGGTTCTTTGAAAAGAACAAAATTGATAAACCCTTAGCCAGACTTATCAAGAAAAAAAGAGGACACAAATCAACACAATTAGAAATGAAAAAGGAGAAGTAACAACAATCATCACAGAAATTCAAAGGATCATAAGAGACTGCTATATGCAACTATATGGCAATAAAATGGAAAACCTAGAAGAAATGGATGAATTCTTCAAAAAGCACAATCTTCCAAGACTAAATCAAGATGAAATAGAAAGGGTGAACAGACCAATCACAGGTTCTGGAATTGTGCTTTCAGAACTTCCAACAAACAAAAGTTCAGGACCAAATGGCTTCACAGGTGAATTCTATCCAACATTTAAAGATGAGCTAACACCTATCCTTCTGAAACTATTCCAAAAAATTGCAGGGGAAGGGACACTCCCAAACTCATTCTCTGAGGTGAGCATCAATCTGATACCAAAACCAGATAAAGATATCACAAAAAAAGAAAATTATAGGCCCATTTCACTGATAAACATAGATGCAAAATCCTTAACAAAATACTAGCAAACTGAATCCAACAATACATTAAAATGATTGTACACGACGATCAAGTGAGATTTATCCCAGGGATGCAAGGATTCGTCAATATTCGCAAATCAATCAGTGTGATACACCACGTTAACAAACTGAAGAATAAAAACCATATGATCCTCTCAATAAATGCAGAAAAAGTCTGTGACAAAATCCAACACCCATTTCTGATAAAAACCCTTCAGAAAGTGGGCATAGGCGAAACCTTCCTCAACATAATAAAGGCCATCTATGATAAACCCAGAGCTCACATCATTCTCAATGGTGAAAAGCTGAAAAAATTCCCGATGAGATCAGGAACAAGACAAGGATGTCCACTCTCGCCACTACTATTCAACACAGTTTTGGAAGTCCTAGCCTCAGCAATCAGAGAAGTAAAGGAAATAAAAGGAATCCAAATTGGGAAGGAAGAAGTACAACTATATGCAGATGACATGATACTATACCTAGAGAATCCTAAAGATTCTACCATAAAATGTTAGAGCTCATCAATGAATTTGGCAAAGTCGCAGGATATAAAATTAATACACAGAAATCAACTGCATTTCTCTATACTAACAATTTCTCTATACTAACAAAGATCAGAGAGAGGAATTAGGGAAGCAATCCCATTTACCATTGCATCAAAAATAATCAAATACTTAGGAATAAACCTACCTAAAGAGACAAAAGACCTGTACTCTGAAAATTATTTGACGCTGATGAAAGAAATCAAGGATGATACAAACAGATGGAAAGACAGACCATGCTCTTGGATTGGAAGAGTCAATATTATCAAAATGACTATACTACCCAAGGCAATCTACACATTCAATGCAATCCCTATCAAATTATCGACATTTTTCAAGGACTAAAACAATTTTAAAGTTTGTTTGGAAGCACAGAAGATCCAGAATAGCCAAAGACATCATGAAAAAGAAAAATGGAGCTGGAGGAATCAGGTTCCCTGACTTCGTACTCTACTACAAAGCTACAGTCATCAAAACTCTATGGTACAAAGACAGAAATATAGATCAGTGGAACAGGACAGAAAGCTCAGAATTAAACCCATGCACCTATAGTCAACTAATCCATGACAAAGGAGGTAAGAATGTACAATGGAGAAAAGATAGCCTGTTCAATAAGTGGTGCTGGGAAAACTGGACAGCCACATGTAAAAGAATGAAATTAGAAAACTTCCTAACACCATACACAAAAATAAACTCAAAATGGATTAAAGACCTAGATATAAGACCAGATACTATAAAACTCTTAGAGGAAAACACAGGCCACACATAAACAACAGCAACACCTTCTAAGATCCACATGTTAAGAGTAATGACAATAAAAAGAAAAATAAACAAATGGGACTTAATTAAAGTTAAAAGTTTCCACATAGCAAAGGAAACCTTAAACAAAACAAAAAGACAACCCACAAGAATGGGACAAACTATCTGCAAATGAACCGACTGACAAGGGATTAATCTCCAAAATTTATAAACACCTTCTGCAGCTCAATACCAACAAAAACAAACAACCCCATCAAAAAATGAGCAGAAGATTAAAGAGACAGTTCTCCAAAGAAGACATACAGATGGCCAAAAAACACATGAAAAGATGTTCAACACCACTCCTCATTAGAGAAATGCAAATCAAAACCATTATGAGGTACCACCTTACACCAGCCAGAATGGCCATCATCAAAAAGTCTATAAACAATAAGTACTGGAGAGGGTGTGGAGAAAAAGGAACCCTATTACACTGTTGGTGGGAATGTAAATTGGTGCAACCACCATGGAAAAGAGTATGAAGATTCCTTAGAAAACTAAAACTAGAATAACTATTTAATTCAGCAATCCCACTCCTGGGCATCTATTCAGAGAAAACCATGACTCGAAAAGACACACGTACTCCAGTGTTCACTGCAGCACTCTGTATAATAGTCAAGTCATGGAAACAACCTAAATGTCCATTGACAGAGGAGTGGATAAAGAAGATGTGGTACATATACACAATGGAATATTTCTCAGCCATTAAAAGGAAAGAAATAACAGCATTTGCAGCAACATGGATGGACCTAGAAATTATCATGCTAAGTGAAGTCAGTCAGACAATGAGACACCAGCTTCAAATGGTATCACTTACATGCGGAATCAAAAAAAAGCACACAATGAACTTCTTTGCAGAATATATGCTGACTCACAGACTTTGAAAAACTTATGGTCTCCAAATGAGACAGGTTGGGGAATAGGGGGATGCACTGAGGGTTTGGGATGGAAATGCTATAAAATTTGGTTGTGATGATTTTTGTATACCTATAAATGTAATAAAATTCATTAAGTAATTAAAAAAGAAAAATAACGTAAGTAACCCAATTTAATTCAACTAACATTTTTGGGCACCTACTATCCTAGGATAATAGCGGGAAAACATGAAAATTGACTTTAAGAAATTCAGAAGGTACAGGTAGTATAACCCTATTTCCTATCTGGATGACAATAACAATCTCTTCATATTAAGAGATATATCTTCATATTAAGAGATATATATATGATATATCTTCATATTTCTATCCTATGATACTGGATAGAAAGCATTTTCTATTCTCTTCACTATCATCTTTCGTAGTATGATGAATTTCAATCAAGCAAATTACATACTGTCCATCATGTGAAAGCAACATAATTCAGGTCACTGAAAATCAAACTTGCTTAATCTATTAATGAGTTTATAAAAATGTTTATGATAGATGATGATCCAAGGGCCATTTATAAGAAACTTCTTTATCACATACATGGAATTATTTTTTAAATGGGGGGGAAGGTCAGAATAAATATGTATTTCTCTAGATAAATACATAGAAACAATTTTTCAGACAACTTATAATTCCAATTTTGAGAAAACCATACACTTTCAGAGCTGGATGGCATCTTAAGTATTAACTAGTTCAGCCAACTCTTTAACTGAGAATATGATGGACGTGAGAGGAATTAAACTACTTATACATATTTATAGTTTTACTGAGAGAGAACAAGAGTAAATAGTAAAATCTCCAGGTCTGCAGATAAAACTATACAGTAAGAAACAAAACAGAACAGGAGGATGAGGAATAAACTCAAAGGATTTAGTGATGCTGTGAATAGAATGAACACAAATCTATTTTAATACAAATGTATTTTTTTTGTCTTTTTACCTTATCTAGTGCCACACCCGCGGCATATGGAGGTTCCCAGGCTAGGGGTCTAACAGGAGCTGTAGCTGCCGGCCTTCGCCACAGCCACAGCAACAAGGGATCCGAGCCGTGTCTGCAACTTACACCACAGCTCACGGCAACGCCGGATCCTTCACCCACTGAGCAAGGCCAGAGATCGAACTTGCAACCTCATGGTTCCTAGTTGGATTTATTAACCACTGAGCCACGACAAATGTGATCATATTAATGCCTTTAAGGTCAGTAACCCAAGTTATTACTATAAGGGGTATTAAAATACTGCTTGTGATGTGAAATAAAATCTAGAAGATTTTTGGACTTCCCATGTGGCTCACAACAAAATCTAGATTTTATAGTCTTTTCTTTACATGAGTTAACAACATACAATAGCAGAAGAAAAGGCCCATTATAGCTAATAGACAAGACGGGTGAAAAACAAAATATGGTTACGGGTGGATTTCTGAGTCATTAGATGACTTCCTAGTTTTCTGTCTACAATATGGCAAGGTATTATGAGTTGCACTGTGCACCCTCCTACCCAAATTTGTATGCTGAAGTACCTGAATGTGGTAATAACAGTCATTATTTCCAGGAACAACAATCTTTAGGAGTTCCCATCGTGGCACAGCAGAAACAAATCTGACTAGGAACCATGAGGTTGTGGGTTCGATCCCTGACCTTGCTCAGTGGGTTAACCATCCAGCTTTGCTGTGAGCTGTGGTTTATGCCAGCAGCTATAGGTCTGATTAGACCCCTAGCCTGGGAACCTCCACATGCCGTGGGTGTGGCCCTAAAAAGCAAAACAAAACAAACAAAAAAAACAAAAAAACAATCCTTAAAGTTGCACCACAGGTTCTGGTAAATTCATAGCATAGTTAGATTTTGGACACCATTTCTTTGTAATTGAAAAACAGTGAGAGATTTTAGCTTAAAAAACCATCTCCTCAGTCAAAGTGAAATAAAAATTACATTGTTGATATGGAATTTGGCCATAAATTAGATGCCATTATTTTTAACTAAATAAGAGAAAATGAATACTGAAGAGAAATGAATAAGAAATAGCACTGCCACAAAATCTCACCTTTGGCTCTAAAGCCACCAGCATAGAGTCAAAGAATTAGGGACTTCATCTTTCTGTTTGAGTGCACCATTTTATGTCTTAAAACTTCTATAATTGAGTTTAGCTTTACTCACATGTTATTTTTAAAACTGCTGAAATTAAAATTAGTGGAAAACTGATGGAAATTCTCCATGGATAAAACACGTATTTTTATTAAGCTGCTTTACTTCTGGCAACTATTTTCGTGCTACGGCAATGGTAGCATTCCTTAAATGCCAACATTCCACTGGCACTGAAGATTGGCACTTTTTGCAAATAACTAAGACCTCTGAAGGTTAATCCATGTGAACTTCCCACCTCACACCTGGTGGACTGCATGATATCAGGGTAAACCGAATAAAATGACAGGCCCTCACAATGAACATTCAGATTTAGAGGTAGACTACCAATGTAGGTATATTCCCATCCATGTATAATAAAATTTAATGAGGAAACTTCAATCGTTGGGATCTTATCTTCTCAGTCTTTTCCAGTTTAGTTTAGTTAGCTAGTTAGTTAAATCAGTCTTTTTCTTGTGAATATCCTAGTCTTTCTAATTTCTCTCTTCTCCTACCCTTACTGATGCTGCTGCTTGGTTTCTAGGGGGTGTATGTGACTCTCCAGCATCAGCATCCTCAACAGCTCCCTTTTTCTTTCCCACAAGCGCCCAGAATTTAGTGGACTTTCTGCATGGTATGAACAGGCTGCAGAGAACCTATTGGTTCACCATTTATTCTGCCTCTTCTTCCAATTGCAGTCAAGTACCTGAACAGAAAGCCATGTTTCTGCTAGAGTCTGAAATTTCTTTGAATTATGCTAAATGAGAAGACTTCTAATGCTAGTGAATAGTCTTGGGTAACTTCATACATACCTGCATATCTTCATACCTCCTTCATGATTTAACCCCAATACAAGAATCCTTGAATCTGTCTTTGTCTCCCAACTCCCTCTGCTTTGTTCTACTACATCTAGCAACCTGGACGTGTTGATATAAATTCAAGAGATTCTGAAAACACTTTAATGCTCTTAATACAGTTCATGCTATGAACTGAAAAAGAAAAAAAAAAAGCATCAGTTTTGTTCCTCACCATCCTTTCAGTCAAGGTAATATCTGCTTTACTCTTAAGAGAAGAAAGCCATTCAATGAGAAGGAAGTCACAAGAAAACAGGACTTCACAACATTAAAATGGATTTAAATACTATGTGAGGTGATGACTGTGTTAATTAGCTTAATCATGGTAATCATTTTACAATGTATACATACATCAAAATATTGTATTGAGCACCTTAAATGTATAAAAGTTTTATTGCATACCTCAAAGCTGAGGGAAAAAGTATACGTAAAGCAAATGTGGTAAAAAACAAAAAAGTTTACGCAAAGCAAATGTGGTAAAAAAAAAAGTTTAATGTATTTAAAAATATATTTAATTGCATCCCCAGCAAATAGAGTCACAATCTATACTACCTAGATTCTTATTACTGATGAATCTCCCAAATTCAAAAAGAAGAAATGCTTTCGAGATGCTCTTCTGGTGATGATCTTTCTATCACCTCTGGAAGTAAAAATGTGATGAATGGCTTCAGAATGTCACATTCCTTGAAGTTTTTCCAAGGGAAACACTACATAGTTGATGATGGCCAAGAATTAATGATGATCATAGTTAATGGCGACACAAAACATGGAAGAGAATGTGCATGGTCTCTACATACTTCAGTATTCTCAAGACAAGGGTGTGTGCCTATACTAAGGCAGTTCCTCAAAGTGCAGTCCAAGAATTGCTTTCATTAGTAATACAAGCAAAACCTGCTAATAAGGCTGATTCCATGGCTAGCCACAGCCTTAATTTACTAAATCAGAAATTTTAGTATGGAAGCTGGTATCATTCCTTTTCAACAAGTTCCAGAGATGATTCTTATACATATTTGTGACTGGAACTTTCTAAGACCTGATTTCTCAAATGGCTATGGACAGCTTCCCTTTTCTTGAAAATCTGCAGAAGCTGGATATCCACCAACCTGTGCTGATCTAATTTTTTGGTAGCTTGCTTGTGAGAGACTAGAGAAAGGAGATAATGTGCTGGATTCCAAATAATAATTGAAAGAACATTAAAAGGCAAAATTTTTTATGTCTAAAAATCCCTGATTCATCATCTCTTGACATGTAGCAAATCTATTATCACTAATGAGTCAACACCTCTGGAATTATATTTTACTAGTTATAAAGATTCTCCTTGAAGTTATTGAAAATTTAGGGCTTCATGAACATATAAATTATCAAATTTATATACTGACTGGCAAATAAAAGTATTTACTTGCATGCTCACAGATAACAGGAGCCTTTAGCAATTTTACCTTAATTTTTGACATACCTGCCTGCACTCACTCACACAAGTAACCTTACATGTTTTTTGTTCTTATTCTTCATGTTTTCTCTAACATCATTTTTTTTAGCACACTAAGCTCTAGTTTAACTATTTACTTTCGCTTCTGAAAAGCCACCCATCAGTATGTCTCCCCAGAATTATTTTTAATTTATATACAGTTAAAAAGAAATATTTAGTCCTCACTATCCACATTTCTCTAAGGTGAGACTTCCCCCAGAAAAGTTGTGATTGACAAGATGTGGAACGAGAACTTGATCCTGCATAGTTTCAGCTCACTCACTTTTCCTCCCTTTGAGAACCTCCCTGCCTACAGGGAGTAAGCATTGTTGTTTGCTCCTCCAAGCAACACGTTTACAACCATACGGCATATGGCAATGTCTGTGACTGTTTAAAACTTTCTGTAACTTTCTCGGTAAGCCTAATTCTGAGGTTCACTATTAGGTATCCTTATTATTGCCACACCCCAAAATGAATACATCATTTACCTGCATTAATTGTACAGGTATCTGTAATATTCTGATATCTATCTACTTGAATATTTTTTGTTTATCCCTAAATTGATTTCAAACTCAGAAAGAAGAGTAATATTTATTGTACTCCTTCAAATCCCAAACGTATTATGTAAGTTAAGTAAATATATGTCTAATTTGTAACATATGTCCACTCTCCTTGGCTTTTCTTCATATTCCTATTTATCAACCTTCAAAAGAGACTTGTGTTTATATTTAAGAAAAGTAATGAGGAGTCTTCAAAGAGTACCCTAAGTATTCCAAAATAAAAGGCACGTAACAAATTGGAAGGTTAAAAGGAGTCAGCAAAATGACAAGATTTTTTAAATCTTAGGGTATATTATTGGTAATAACTGTTAGGGAAGAGTTTCCATACCAAGAACAGGAAAACCAGTCCTCTTGTTTCTCTGTGATGGGAGTTTCCATTATAATAAAATCCCTTCCTCTGTCTCGAGGATGGAGCTGTGAGGGGCCCAAGAATACATGGCCCAGCTTGCTGAATGCCATTTTTTGGACATTCCTACCACAGAGAACGGGGTACTGATGATTCCCTGATAAAAAGTATTCTGGCATCATGGCCTGTGCCTCTTGAGAACTTCTTATGCCCATGCAAATAATTCTGCCTAAGACTGAATACAGTGATATAAAGCCCATTATTTCCAACAAAATGAGCCATACTCTACAACTGTTTTCAAATCATTTAGGGTAGAAGGGGGTGTTATTTATCAGATGCCCTCAGATCTCAACAACAATATACTTTCCATTTAAATAGACTTTATTTTGTTTCATTCCTACACCATGAGCACCTAAAATAGCACTTACTGCCTATTAGACACCCAACATTAATTTGCTGGATTTGTTGAAAGAATTGAAATTCTATCATTTTCATACATCTCCACAAAATTTTAGCCAACCGAATTCACCAACATATAAAAAAGATCATACACCACAACCAAGTGGGATTCATCCCAGGTTCACACGGATGGTTCAATGTATGCATATCAATCAACATCATACACTACATTAACAAAAGAAAAGTCAAAGCCACAGGATCATCTCAATAGATGCAGAAAAAGCATTTGACAAAGTCCAACATCCATTCATGATAAAAACTCTTACCAAAGTGGGTATAGAGGGACCATACCTTAACATAATAAAAGCCATTTACAACAAACCCACAGCAAATATAATACTCAATGGAGAAAAGATGAAAGCCTTCCCACTAAAATCTGGAACAGGCAAGGATGCCCACTTTCACCACTGTTATTCAACATAGTATTGAAGTCCTAAGCACAGCAATCAGACAAAAGAAATAAAAGGTATCCAAATTGGAAGAGAAGAGGTGAAATTGTCATTGTATGCAGATAACATGATACTATATATAGAAAACCCTAAGGACTCAACCCAAAAATTTCTCAAACTCATCTACAAATTCAGCAAAGTAGCAGGATATAAGATTAACATTCAGAAATCAGTCACATTTTGTTATACTGACAATGAAATATTAGAAAAGGAATACAAAAATACAATACCTTTTAAAATTGCACCCAAAAAAATCAGATACCTGGGAATAAGCCTGACCAAGGAGGTGAAAGACTTATATGCAGAGAACTATAAAACATTAATCAAGGAAATTAAAGAGTATACAAAGAAATGGAAAGATATCCCATGCTCTGGAATTACTAGTGTCGTAAAAATGGCCATACTACCTAAAGCAATCTACAAATTCAATGCAATCCCTATCAAATTACCCATGACATTTTCACAGAACTAGAACAAACAATCCAAAAATTTATATGGAACAACAAAAGACTCAGAATTGCTGAAGTAATCCTGAGGAACAAAAACCAAGAAGGAGGCATAACTCTCCCAGACTTCAGGCAGTATTACAGGGCCACAGTAATCAAGACAGTGTGGTGCTGGTACCAAAACAGACATACAGACAAACGGAACAGACTAGAGGACCCAGAAATAAACCCAGACACCTATGGTTAATTAATCTTTGACAACAGAGCCAAGAATATAACAGTCTTTTCAGCAAGTGGGGCTGGGAAAACTGGACAGCCACATGTAAATCAATGAAACTGCAACACACTCTCATACCATGCACAAAAATAAACTCAAAATGGCTTAAAGACTTAAATGTAAGACAAGACACCATCAAACCCCTAGAAGAGAACATAAGCAAAACATTCTCTGATATCAACCTTAACAAATGTCTTCTCAGGTCAGTCTCTCAAAGAAACAGAAATAAAAACAAAATAAACCAATGGGACCTAATCAAACTGACAAGCTTTTGCACAGCAAAGGAAACCATAAAAAAAATACAATTTACAGAATGGGAGAAAATAGTCTCAAATGATGCAACTGAAAAGGGCTTAATCTCTAAAATACACAAACAACTTATACAACTCAACAGCAAAAAAGCCAACAATCCAATCGAAAAATGGGCACAAGACCTGAATAGACATTTTTCCAAAGAAGATATATAGATGGCCAATAAGGACATGAAAAAATGCTAAACATCACTGATTACTAGAAAAATGCAATCAAAACTACTGTGATGTACCACCTCACACCAGTCTGAATGGCTATCATTAATAAGTCCACAAATAACAAATGCTGGAGAGGGTGTGGAAAAAAAGGAACCCTCCTGCACTGTTGGTGGGAATGTAAATTGGTACAACTACTATGGAAAACAGTATGGAGGAACCTTAGAAAACTATACATAGAACTACCATATGACCCAGCAATCCCACTCCTGAGCATATACCCAGACAAAACTTTCCTTGAAAAAGACACATGCACCCAAATGTTCACTGCAGCACTATTCACAATAGCCAAGACATGCAAACAACCTAAATGTCCATTGACAGATGATTGGAGTAAGAAGATGTGTGTATATATACACAATGGAATACCACTCAGCTATAAAAAGAGCAAAATAATGCCATTTGCAGCAACTTGGATGGAACTAGAGACTCTCATACTAAGTGAAGTCAAGTCAGAAAGAGAGACAAATACTATACAATTTCACTTATATCTGGAATCTAATATAGGGCACAAATGAACCTTTCCACAGATAGGAACACCATGGACATGGAAAACAGATTTGTGGTTGCCAAGAGGGAGGGGGAGGGACTTGGATAGACTGGAAATTTGGGGTTAATACATGCAAACTATAGCCTTTGGAATGGATAAGCAATGGGATCCTGCTGTATAGCACTGGGAACTATTTCTGGTCACTTGTGTTAAAGCATGATAATGTCAGAAAAAAGAATGTATACATGTATGTGTGACTGGGTCACCTTGCAGTGCAGTAGAAAACTGACAGAACACTGTAAATCGGCTATAATGGAAAAAATAAAAATCATTATAAAAAAAGTTTTATCATTTCACACTTTAGCTAAGGCAGTATCAGTGATATACAACTTCAGTTTTTCAGAGAAAGACCCAGAAAATATGAGGAAATGAAATTCTGCTTTATTTACATAAACCTTGTACCGTAAAGCCTTTCGAGGTTCCATCTCCAAAATCCTGTAAAAATTTGAATGATTCAATCTTAGAAAGAATAAAGAATACTCAAAGCAAATGAGTTAAATGAGTTTTATTTCATTGTGAAATATTTAAACATAATGAACACCTATCAAAATGGCTAAAATAAAAATATGACATCAAATGCAAGTGAGGATGCAGAGAAACAAGATTACTCATAAACTGCTGGTAATAATGTAAAATGTATATGTATAACTGGGTCGTTATGCTGTACAGCAGAAATTGACACAACACTGTAAATCAACTATCCTCTAATAATTACAAAAAAGACTATAAAATGGTACAATCTATCTACAAAGTTGTCAGTTAAAAAAAAAAGTAAACAGGCAGCTAACATACAACCCAACAACCGCACTTGTGGGCATTTATCAGAGAGAAATGAAAATCTGCATTTACACAAAAACTTGTACATGAATGTACATAGATGCTTAGTCATAGTAACAACCTGGAAACAACTCAAATGTCCTTCATTAGACAAATGGTAAAAAAAATTGCTATATCCATACCATAGAACACTACTAAACAATAAAAAGAAGGAACTATTGACACAATTAATGACTTGAATGAATTTCAAAGGACTAGTACTAAGGAAAAAGGCCAGTCTCAAAAGGTAAAGGTAGCATAATGTATTACCCCACTTATACAAAGTTCTTGAAATGACAAAAACATAGAAATAAAAATAGAGTATTAGTTGTCATAGGTTAGAGACAAGGTGAAGGAGGAACATAGATGTAGATATAAAAAAGGGATCCTTGTGGTCTCTGAACTATTCTATATCTTGACTGCAATGGTGGATACATAAACCTACACAAGGGATAAAAATGCTTAGAGTTAAATATAAGCCCCAACACAGAGTACATATAAGGCTGGGAACACTATGATCTTAATTTCTTGGTATGATTCTGTACTATAGTTTTCATAAAATGTTATCACTGGAGAAAACTAGCTAAAGCGGTTACAGTATTTCTGAATTATTTCTTACAATTGTGTGTGGATCTGTATCTCAATTAAAACCTTAATTTAAAACTCTAAATCTTTGGGAGGGGTAGTTAACAGAAACAAACAGATGATAGGTATTATTTTTCCTAAATTAAGTGATTTATGCTAACTTTTATTTCCTTTATTTTTTCCTTCTTTAAATTTTTTCAAAGTTTTTTCTAACTACACAATGATGCACACATAAGTCAATAAAGAAGTGTGTAAAGACAATGTATATAATCTCTTCCTCCCTCTAATCTCCAAAATAACAAATGTTAACATTTTAGATGTATCCTTCGACATACTTTTCTATGCTCACACAAGCACAGATACACATATGTACTTACATGTAGCTTTTTCTGTATAGGTTAGACTATATAATACTCTGTAATAGAGCTATATCATAATTGAATCAATAATAGAAATTTATATTTTGCCCATTTGGCATGGGGCTATATGGTATCAAAAATCAGAACGTAACGAATATCCTTTTATATCTATCCTTATATCTTGGTGTTTTTATTTTTATAAAACGTATCTTCCTAAGTAGGTTGTTCAGTCAATATACTCATTTTATTTTGATGGATATTGTCCATATTTTGAAAAGCTAGTTACTCACCACTGAACGTTACTTAAGGGAATATACCTCTTCTATTTAAGGTCTTTTAACTATCTAAAGAATTAAGAGATGACCAACTACAATCTGATAAATTAGAAGTGTAATTTCTCTCCTCATAGAAGAAAAAGATCAGAATTTCAGTATTTTAATTCAGTATTTCATAAAATGCTTATCCTTTTTATTCTTTGTAAGGTTATACATTTTTAAATTACTGATTTTCTTTACATCTTACATTTGGGGCTTCATTTTTCTTAAGAAAACTTGCAAATTTAGCATCTTGATAAAATTTAATTTTAAATTGTGTTCCAAAAACCTAAGATATTTGTGCATGCTACACTATCTCCACTATTATTATATTTTGAAATATATTTACTACATATTTCATGCGGTTTTACCTGTAAATGTAAAAGTGCAAGAAAATTCACTGCTTCATAAATCCTTCTGGAAAATAATTAGTGATTTTTTTTCTTTTTTCAGCCACCCCCATGGCATAACTTCCCAGACCAGGGATCAAATCCAAGCTGGAGCTGCAAAGTATCCCTCGGCTGCAGCAACACCAGATCCTTAACCCACTGTGCCACAGCAGGAACTCCAATAATTAGTAAATATTAATAATTGGTAAATAGCTGTACAAACATTCATCTACACTTCTGAAAATTTTGATAAGCAAATAATTACAATGTAAAAGTAAATTTTTCCAAAAAAATTTAATAAGATTGTAAAATATCTATAAACATTATTAAATGAAATAACTTATAGAAATATCATATTAAAGGGTTTTTTTGATAATAAAATAAATGAAACCAACCACAGCTCACAGAAGCAAAAAAGAAAATGTGCCATGAAAACCAAAGATGGGAATTTAGTAAAACCTTGAAAATACACTAACCATGGTCTTCATGGTAATGAGGACCTTCTCCTTGCTTCTGGATTCTGCTCCTTTCTTTTGACCTGTCTTATTCTCCTCTCCTGCTGCAAACTGTCTTCCCCTACCTTCTGGTCTACACGTCAAGAAGCATTTGGTTTGCCTCTATTCAAAAGACTAAGGGGCATAAAGATGGAATCTGTTTCTCCCAATTCCAAACTCCTTAGAGAAAGATTTCATTGGACCTGGCTGCACCACTTACTCACCCTAGTCTAGTCAGCTGTGTGAGTAGGTGGGTGGTGGAGAGGAGGAAAATAGGTAGTCTTGCTTCATGATTCATGTGAACACAAAATATACAAGTATATATTTGTAGAGTTAGATGTCCAGCAATTTCATACGCATTACACATATAGATCAAAAGATAGAAAAAGCCATGGATATTAATAAGATTAATGTATTTATGAATATATGAAAAACACACCTAAATTCTAACCAAATATTACTTGGTTATTAAAGTGATGATGTGATTTTAATTTACCCTTTTATATATTTTTCATTTTATCAATAAATATATTACTTTTATAATAAAAGAAAATACACTAAAATATATTTAAAATACATGTCAGATAAAACTGAGTAATAAAAACAATGCTAACCTTCACTTACTGTTTCATCAATAGATGATCTAAATATGTGCATGCAAATTTTAAACTAAACCAATTCAAAATATAAGAAAATTTTTGCAAAGTGAGTGCAACTTCAGTGAAATATTAAGTTTGATACACATAAAGGATTGATATATGTTGCAGAACTAAAATGTTAACATGAACTTTGTTACCCTATGGTGATAGGGCAGTTTTAATTATTGAGAATAATTACTATATCACACTGTAAATAAAACTTAGTTAATAAAGGACCTTATAGATATAAATGCTAAATATTTTTCTAGAGCAAAAATAATTATAATGCCTAAAAACTAATGGGATAATCATTTTAGGCTTATTTTTAATCAGCATTTTTAAACAAATCATAATATTCCCTTTAAAATCATTTAAAAGGTCTTAAAATCCAGTAAATGTAGAGTAAATACAAATCATTATCTGACAAATTTGTACAAGGCACTATAGCTAGTTTTGTGCATAAATGAATCTCCATTAAAGCTTGAACTAAATGTTCTATAACTGAATATTAATACACAAAATTGAGGCTAGAGTTCAGTTAAAACAGAAAGTCTGATTCCCAGAATGGGAAACTAGTCATGCTCTTTAACTCCTTATTATTTCAATTGTTTAATATTATTTTCATAATCTTTATTCACTGGTTTCAAATACATAAAATGTTGTTTCATAAATCCACTCCAGTTGACTGACAGAATCATAACTGAATTAAACTTCATGAATTTTCCCTCTTGAGTATTAGTTATTGTGGCTTCTCTCTTGAAATGGAGAGTTCCACCTCTTGGCCATCCATGTAATCATAATACTAAGTTCCTCCCAGAGCCTGTGATTGCATCCAGAACCTGCACCAAGCAGGTTTGATCAGGCTCTAACTATAAAGGGACAGATTATGTTTGTCCAGGTGTAACCTATATCCAAGAGTAAAGAACTTCACAATTAGGTCTTGGAGTTAACAGGGATCATACAAATGTTTCAACAAATTTTAGATCCATCTAAGGACTATGACTGCCTGAGAAAATCACTTCAGTTGTTTTGACTAAAGTAAACTTGGTAAAACTCACTTGGAAGTCAATGACAGGAGGAAGCAAGGCAGGCTCTGACAACACAACTCCCCCAACGGTATAGCAAGTGGAGAATGGAGAGAATACCCCACATCACACTCCAGTCCCCATCACAGTGTGTACTCACTCTAATTCACTCTAAATTTAACATCCCAAAGAAACATGTCAGAGCCTGAAGCTAGATAAAATGAACTATGTACGCTCTGAAATATTTATCATGGTTCTATTGTTAAGCCTGCTATGTTGCTTGTTTTTCTTCAAATTAGAAACCAAAGTAAAATTATGAACTCTATCTCCGAGCAAGACATACTATTATTACCATAATTCAGTTGTGCTTTCCAAACTCTGCTGAAACCATTCTTTTCATGCTATACTTCACCTCTCCCGCAGAGACTTCTTATTTTCCATGAACTAAAGAGCCAGAGAATGGGGGTGAGGCGTATGATGCTCCTGACACCTTTACACCACCCTCGTAGAGGGATCTCTACCTAAAAGGGCCAAAGGCTGTCATTAGGATTGTGAATGACAAGAAAAGGTGAAGGGGTTACACAGATGTTGAAGACAGCCTGATGACTCTGGGCTAGGAATTATGGCCTCGAGCCTAGAGCTGAGACTAATTTCAGGGTCTATCAGTGACCTTGAACACAGATCTAAAATTATGTGGCCTAGAGGATAGGATAACAAGGAATCACCTCATAAGGCCTTACTTTTTTCAAAAACTCTTAGCAGCACAGTTTGAGCTTTCCTTCCTGTTAGCAGCAAAACTCAGGCAGATGTGATCACTAGACAATTTCTTTCAAGGAGTCTATCAAAGAAATAACATTATTTTGTATGTCAGTTTTGGAAAGAGAATAAATATATGCCATTGCCCAACATCAGTTGCAAAAATTTTAAATAACTCAGTAAGATGGAAATGCTAGAAATATAAAACCCTTCTATGAAGTTTTTATGCTTGCCATGCTTAAAATTACACATTAATCCAATTTGCAGAATTGGTAATCTGATAAAAATAAACAAAGCTCATATTTAGATACGAACTAAATTCCTCCATCTGCCAGAAAGCAACTACCAATTAAGCTGCTTTTTCACTGAAATGTGTCTCTTTCAGGTCTTGTAACCACTAATGTGCTTGAATCATAAAATGAAAAAGCTTAAAATTTCATGTAAGATAACCTTTCCTCAACATTCAAAATACTTTGCAATGTGATCCTCTTCTTAGTTTAAAAAATCAAACTTGGATTTACATCAAAAGCAGTATGAATAATGAAACTGCTGGAAGTCAGAATAGAAGTGGGAGAAATGGATGGAGGGCTACCCTAACTAGACTGCTTCAATCTTGCTTCCCAAGTCAAGCTTTATTAGTCTTGCTGTCCTGTGCACCAAGACCACAGATGGTATCCTTCCCTTTAGTACTCCTAATCTTTATTTCTATCTTTTTCACCCATATGCAATAAAAAATAACTAAAATTCATGTTTAATGAAAATCATGATATTAAAAACTAACTTGATTCTCAACAACAAAAACAAAAAGCTCATGCTATAGTTATGTGCAGTTTTAAGATAAGCAAAACTGATAAAGCCAGGTTCCAAGCAGCATTATTCACTATAGCCAAAAGGTAGAAGCAACCAGAGTCCACTGACAGATGGAATGGATAAACAAAATGTGGCATACACATACAACAGAATATCCTTCAGCTTAAAAAGGAAGGAAATTCTGGGCGTTCTTGTTGTGGCTTAGTGGTAACGAACCCGACTAGTATCCATGAGGATGTGGGTTCGATCCCTGGCCTAGCTCAGTGGGTTAAGTATCCAGCATTGTCATAGACTGTGGCATAGTTAGCCTATACAGCTCGGATCTTGCATTGCTGTGCCAGTGGCATAGGCCTATAGCTGCAGATCTAATTCAACTCCTAGCCTGGGAACTTCCATATGCTGCCAGTGCAGCCCTAAAATGCAAAAAAAAAAAAAAAAAAATAGGAAGGAAATTAGGACACATGGTAAAATATGTATGATCCTTGAGAATATTATGGAGAATTAAAAATGAAAAGGACAGTCACAAAAAGATACATACCATTAGATTCCAATTACATGAGACCCCCTAGAACAGTCAAGTTCATACAGACAGAAAGTGGAATGGATGCCAGGGGCTGAAGACAGGAGGAGAGGTGGAGTGTCACAGTTTTGTTTAAAGGGTATAAAATTTTTTAATTTTGCAAGATAAAAACAGTTCTGGAGATTGACTGCACAAAAATACAAGGTACTTAACATTACTAAACTGTACACTTAAAAACAGTTATGAAGGTAAATTTTATATTATGTTTATTTTGCCATTATTTTAAAAACCTTTTTTTTAAAGATAAGCAAATGAAGATACTGAGAGGTTAAATAACTGACATACTCTACTCAGTACTCTGTTTCTGCAAGTGCCATACTGCCATAATTTTAATATTTTAATAATCTATTTTTAAAAAATTTAAAGGAAATATGTTAGAACAAAGAATCACTCCTGTAGGATATCCAAACCACAATCTGGGCATTATCCCCTCTCCTTCATGTCCAACATCCAGTGAGTCAATAACTCTTACCAGTTTAACCAGTAAAATATCCCTTATTTCTGTCCCTTCCTTATCACCACTGCCACTGCTTTATTCGAGGTTCTCATCACAGACCTTGCAGTCACTTCCTGCTTTATCTCCCAGTATCCAAAAAGACCATTCATTCTTGACTGACCACCAGTTCCCAGACTGAAATTCTTCAAATAAAGCTAAAAGCCCTTCACATGAGGTACATGGTTCTGCCAAGGACTGCTTTCATCTCCTATCTCATTTCATACCATGGTATCTGTTCAAGCTCCAGACATAACCAAGACCTTGGAGATCCCTAATATGCCAGGTAGCTACTAAACCCCTCTGCTTTTAAATATGCTGTTCCCTCCACCTGCAATTCCTCCCTTTTCTTCTCGCTGAAAAACATTTCCACTTATCCATGAAGAAGTATTTCACAAGTATCTAGTCTGAGAAGTCATTCTTAATAAACAGGGCTACTAAGGACTTCTGAGAGTAATTTTTTAGTACTTAAAGAATGGTATTATAAATATTAGTTTATGTATCTGTCCCATGAGATCATGTCCTCTTCACAGTGGTCAAAATGCCACAACTGCTACCTTCTAGCACAGGGACTGCCTTTAAGAAAAGTTCGATGAAACTAAAACAAAATTTTTTAAAATCTGTATGTAAACACAAAAGATCCCAAATAGCCCAAGCAATCCTGAGAAAGAACAACAGAGCTGTGGGACTCAGACTCCCACTTTAGACTATACTAAAAGATACCATCTTCAAAAGAGTATGGTACTGGCACAAAAATAGAAATATGGATCAATGCGACAGGATAGAAAGCCCAGAAATAAACTCATGCAACTACAGTCATTTAATCTACGACAAAGGACGCAAGAATATACAATAGAGAAAAGACAGTCTCCTCAATAAGTGGTGCTGGGAAAACTGGACAGCTACACGCAAAAGAATGAAATTAGAACACTCTCTAATACCATACACAGAAATAAACTCAAGATGGATTACAGACCTCAATATAAGGCCAGATAGTACAAAACTCTTATACAAAAATATAGGCAGAACATTCTTTGACATAAACTTCAATATTTTTATGGATCTACCCCCTAGAGCAATGAAAATAAAAACAAAAATAAACGAATGGGATCTAATTAAGCTAAAAAGCTTTTACACAGCAAAGGTAACCATAAACAAAATGAAAAGACAACCCATAGAATGGGAGAAAATACTGGCAAACCAAGCAACCAACAAGGAATTAATCTCCAAAATATATAAATGTCTTATACATCTCTATACTAAATAAAACAATACAATGAAAAAATGGGAAGATCTAAACAGATATTTCTCCAAAGAAGACAGACAAATGGCCAAAAAGCACATGAAAAGATTTTCAACATTACTATTAGAACAATGCAAATCAAAACTACAATGAGGTATCACTTCACACCAGTCAGAATGGCCATGATCAAAAAATCTACAAACAATAAATCCTGAAGAGGGTGTGGAGCAAAGGAAACCCTCCTACACTGTTGGTGGGAATGTAAACCGGTACGATCTCTATGGAGAACAGTCTGGAAGTTCCTTGAAAAACTAAATACAAAATTACCATATGATCTAGCAATCCTACTCCTGGGAATCTATCCAGAGAAAACCGTTAATTCTAAAAGACACCTGCACCCCAAAATTCATTGCAGCATTATTTACAATAGGCAAGACATAGAAGCAACCTAAATATCCATCAACATAGTAATGGATAAAGATGTGGTACATATATACAATGGAATATTACCCAGCCATAAAAAAAGAATGAAATAATGCCATTTGCTGCAACGTGGATGGGCCTAATGATTACCATACTAAATGAGGTTGTCAGAGAAAGATAAATATCATATGATCTCATTTGCATGTGGAATATAATTTTTAAATGAGATAAAAAACTTATGCATAAAACAGAAGCAGACTTCAAAAACAAACTTATGATACAAAAGGGAAAAGGTGGGGGAGAGGGATAAATTAGAAGTTTGGTATTAATATATACACACTACTATAAATAAAATAGGTAACAAGGACCTACTGTATAGCACAGGGAACTCTAATAATAAGTTCTGTAATAACTTATATGGGAAAAGAATCTGAAAAAGAATGGATATATGTATAGGTATAACTGAACCACTTTGCTGTACTCCCAAAACTAACACAATATTATTGTAAATCAAGTATACTACAATATAAAATAAAATTAAAAAATAAATGTTCAGTGTGTGAATACATGAATAAAAGATGAATGAATAAAACAGTGTTAATTAAGCATGAATCCCAGCAATACAGCTGCCAAGAAAACTACATCTTACTGCATTAGGATGGGCCCCTAATCATGTAGGCTGGTCTCTGGACTCCAGAAGAAAGAAGATGGATTTGAATAATGCTTCTATGTAATCCATCTCATTAAAGAGACTAAAGACTTGCTAGACAGTACGGAAGAATTATTTAGACAAAAAACATTAAAAACAGATTCCAAAAAGATAAAATTAATTCAAAGTCAAGCACTGGTCAATAGAAACAATAATAATTTGACAGAGATCAGGAAAAGAGAAAAACTTCTATAGTATACAACACATCTAAGTCATATACCTATATACTTTGCAATAGAACAAATGGCATCCTGTTTTTCAATAAATGGTTAAAATGCTGAGCCCTTGAAAACCCTGAGGACCATTATCAATCTCAAAAAGAGATGTACATTAGCAACTGACAGCTTCCTGTTGAAAAACACAAGGTCAGTGTGATAAAGAACTGCTGTGGCTAATCAGATATGTTTCGAGACCATGTATTTGAGATATGAATGCAAGTTCATCTTTACTTAATCAAACCCACCAACTGCTATCAATTGCTATTGATTCCTCACATTGGAGGATTTAGAACAAAAGAAACGGGAGATGAATTTCTAATGATTTTAAAGTCCTTATGGAAAAAAACAAGCACTTGAAGGCCTAAGTGACACATCCTTATCTTACAGTTGAAGGTCATGAATTTTGATAGAAAGTAATAATAAGGAGTTCCCGTCATGGCTCAGTGGTTAACAAATCCAACTAGGAACCATGAGGTTGCAGGCTCGATCCCTGGCCTTGCTCAGTGGGTTAACGATCCGGTGTTGCTGTGAGCTGTGGTGTGGGTCGCACATGCAGCTTGGATCTGGCGTTGTGGCTCTCGCGTAGGCCGGCAGCTACAGCTCAGATTGGACCCCTAGCCTGGGAACCTCCATATGCTGCGAGTGCAGCCCTAGAAAAGGCAAAAAAAGAAAAAAGAGGAAAAAATAAAAATGAAAGTAATAGTGAGTCTGAGAAGTAGCTTGGGTCAGATCATGGAGCAAAGAATTCTGAAAAATCTGGAACGTACCAAATAAGCGATTAGAAGCCACTGAGGTTCTTTGCAGAGGGAAGTAAATTTGCATTCTAACTTACAAGTTAGACTCATGTAAACTGAATTCTATGCAATCAATTAAGTGTGACATAAATGCTCCCAGAATCTACTAATACTAAGACGTTTTATAAGAATTTAAAGAGTACTAAATCTTGAGTGGCAACAACCCTACTAAGCTTCACTGGACCTTAAAATCATTGACCAAATATGCCTCAATCCTCTACACATAACTTCTTTGTTTTTAAGCTGAAAGACCGAAGAGTACTTCTGAATAGTAAACATATTTCAAATCATTTGTGTCTTGCAGGACTGTGAGAATGGTGCCCACACTCCATCTACAGAGCTACATCCAAATCTCCAGTCTGTTGTCCCTATTCACAGGGGTAAAAAGAAAAAAATAGTAGCAATAATAATAACAGTGTGATGACACATGTACACACATATCTGTCTTTACTGAATTACAGTAGAAAGATGGACAGACATGGCTTCTCAGATCTGAAGAGTATATTCATGTAATGGTAATTAAAATATAGGTTTATACCAGATATAAATATTCTTTAAGAGGTCCTTAGAGAGGTACCAAAGTATAACAAAAGATGTTCCTGTGTCTGCCAAACAGAAAATACATACCATATTTTTTAAGACATTCTGGACATAAATAAATACGAGTTTCCATTTAAAACTGAAAGTCTCAGCATTAACCACTCTTAATTGCAAGCATGATATTTAACTGAACTGCTTCCTGTTTGAACAACTCTATATAGTCTGCTCCAAGATTTTAAGAACAAGATTATTTTTAACAGTGTTGAATGATTCTCCAAAGCAACACCAGTGAGATGAGAATGTACTTATATTCATTCCAAAACAGATGCTCATCATGGGACTCCTAGATTCTTTTATAATACAGACCATTGCCCACTGAAGTCAAAGAACCAGAAGGCTCCAAACTGTGGTATTAAATAAACCGTAGGACAGCAGAAGTATTACTGGCCCAACTTTCATCACAATACTTCCTCAAATATATATAGCACTTTCTATATGCCAGATACTATTTTAATACAGATAGAAAGATAGACATATATTAATTTCATCTCCATTCACAGCAAACACACTCCATAACATCCTATAAATGAGGTGCTCATTACTTACATTTTACAGAAAAGGAAACAGAGACATAGATACATTAAATAATATAGCCAACACTGCACAAGAAGGAAATGGCAAGATTGAGATTTAATCCTAGGTTGCCTGGCTCCAGAGTCCAATCTCCACCACCAAGCTTCAATGCTGCTTCTATAAAGTTTTCATTCCATTTCACCATCCTCTGCGCTTGTGTAGCACCTCATACATGCCTCTGTGGTGGTGATTCTCAAGATATGCTAAAATATTGTTTCATATGTATTAATAACAAGTATATACTTTATATAGAAATATTTTAATTACCATATAGTAATATATTGTTATTAATACATAGCAATATAATATCATATTATTATTACTACATAACAATAATAATCCAGAATCTTCTGTGAGTCCATCTTGGGCAAGAAGGAAAATTATTCTTCATCTCTGTATACCCTTAGTCCTAACACAGTGATTCAATGCATGGCAAACACAATAAATATGTGCTGATGAAAACCCACCGAACATCAGGGCTGCTCACTACTCTTGTATACCCCTGCCTGCCCAATAAGCCTTAGTACTATCTTTATGACCGTTGACTTTCACCTTCAACTTCTGAACCCTGACCCCCGAACTCCTTTTAGATCACTACTCCTGCAACAAAAGTAATAACAACATAATATCTACACTACAAAAATAGCAATGTTAGAAATAACCACAACGAAGACAGGAGTTAGTATTTATTGAGCATCAACTAAGATTTCAGTCTTTGTTACCCTGGGCTGTACTAGTTTCTGGGTTCTATGCAATATGGACAGGATTTTGCTTTGAGACTGCTCTGCATGGGCCATACAACTGTCCGATGAACACTTTAAAATGGAGCACTTATTCAGTAAAAAACTAATCAAGGAATATCTGAGGAAAAATTGTAGTTCTTTTCTCTGTGAGGAAATACATAACTTTTTAAAAATATATCAAGCCACAGGAGTACCCAATGTGGGTCAGCTGGTTAAGAATCCAACTAGTATCCATGAAGATGCGGGTTAGGTCTCTGACCTCACTCAGTGAGTTAAAGGATCCGGCGTTGCAGTGGTGTAGGGAGCAGATGTGGCTCAGATCCTGAATTGCTGTGGCTGTAGTGTAGGCCAGCAGCTACAGCTCCAATTTGACCCCTATTCTGGGAACTTCCATATGCCATGGGTGCGGCCCTAAAAAAAGACAAAAAAAACCAAAACAAAAATATCAAGCAAGTTTTTCCTCTGCAACATGGAATATCAGCTCCAACTAGAGAATTTATTAAATCAAATGCAAAATTCTACTGCTTAGAATTTTAACTAACATTTCAACCTACCTTAGGAATGCAATTAAAGGATGTAACAATAAGTCACAATTTATCTCAATATAATGACTTCTGGCTCTTATATAAAATTTAAAAACCTATCAAAGAATGAGAGCAAGAGCTTTCTTCTTCACAATTAATATTTACTAAGTCTCCAGGGCTGAAATTACCTCAGTCTTTTTCTTCAAGTCTACAATCACAGCTGCAGTTTTTTTTCCATTACTATAGCAACCACAGGAATGCAAGCATCGTGCTTCCTTCTCTGGCCAAAACATATAAAAGGGGCCAAAGTAGCAACAACCACCAAGAGACAAATACCCTAAAAAATGGTCATAATTAAGAATTTACATTTGTGGGAGTATTTTGAAAGCACATCTGACTTCAGAGTACTTGGATCATTCAACTATGACAAAATACATATTCATTCAAGTTTATTGAATCAAGATTCATTAGTTTCATTTACAGAGACTTTCCACAAAGAAATCCTAAATTTACCAGTTTTGTCTTTTTGTCCAAACAAATGACAGAAAAAAAATCTCCTCCATTAAAGTTATAGAGAACTTTGCAAATTACATGAAAACAATGTCTTATCTATACCCAAAAGGGAGCTAGAAAAAGACCAAAATATAACAAGTTAATGGTTTGATCCCCATTTTTGTTGTTTATACTTCAAAATCATAGTAATAGTAAGGGGATTCCTTCAGGCTTACAGTTGTATCTTAATCTAAGTTCATTATAAAGTAACAAAGGACAGTATTTAAAAAAAAACTCAGTGGAACTTTTCATACACCTGAATCCCAAACTGCATATCTATGGTTAGGTGACTTTAGAAGTCCACAGCCCAATTTTGCTATAACAGAATGAATTTCAAGGTGAAAGATGTGTGGCATAAATAACAGCATTCTTCTTTGTAAATACAGTTACTTGGGCTTTAGTCATAGACACATCTGCAAAGTTGGCTGGTAAATACACGTATCTGGGAAAAGGTATGGAGGAAAAGATCTGACATCTTTTTTTTTTTTAGAAGAAAAAGAACTTATATACACTGATAACAGACAGACAGACATTCCAGTTCTCACAAAGAAGGTTTCTATCACTTACTAATTTTTTTTGATTTCCAAGGAAGAGAGCTATCTTAATTATTTCTAAAGAACACATATAACATATTTGCACTAGCCCTGCCAGATTATGTAATGCTCTTCCGAGAGGGGTGGACTCCTACACCAACATGTATAATTTGCTGAGATAAGTGCTATACTAGATACATTTATAAAGCAGAATGAAAACACATAGGATAGGACCTACTTTTCCTGGAGCAGCTTCACAAATTGTGTTTAACACCCACAATTTTCTGGTGGGTGTTAAACACAATTTTAGGCACAGGGAGCAGCATGGAGGAAATGTGCTAGAAAAATGGAAACAGAAAGTGAGCATGAAGCCACTTTGCAAAGGGCCTTGGATGCTATCCCAGAGTCTAGAATTGACCCTGTGAGGAATAAGAGAAGTGGCTTTAAGAAAATCAATGACAATGGAAAAATAATAACTGGGGAGATGGGCTGCAGGGAGGATAGACTGTAAAACGAGAAAAATATTCCAGGAAACTAAGGAAGAAGCTACACAGAGATAATGGTGAAATAGACGAGACTGATTAGAAAGAGATTTAAAAGGGAGTCTTCCACAGGACTTAAAAGCCTTGGATACAACCAGGAGTCAGTAAAATCCACTACTTGAAGATGATGATAAATTCTTTTTATTGAGAAAACTGATGCATAATACTTCATTAGATTCAGTTCTACAACAAATATTATATATTATGTATATACAGGCATACATTACAAATATTGCAGGTTTGATTTCCAACTACCACACTAAAGCAAATACCACAATAAAGTGAGCCACACAAATTTTCTGGTTTCCCAGTGTAAATAGAAGTTATGTTTATATTACACTGTAGCCTACTAAATGTGGAGTAGAATTATATCCAAAAATACCTTAATTTAAAATATTTTATTGCAAAAAAAAGTGCTAACTATAATCTGAGCCTTCAAGAAGTCTTTTTGTTGGTGGAGGGTCTTGCCTCATTGTTAATACCTGTTGACTGATTAGGTTGGTGGTTACTGAAGGCTGGGGTGCCTGTGGCAATTTCTTAAAATAAAACAATGAAGTCTGCCACACTGATGGGCAACTCCTCTCATCAAAGAATGCTCTGTAGGATGTAACTATGTTTGACAGCATTTTATTCATAGAACTTTTCAATACTGGAGTCAATTCACTCAAACCCTGTGCCACTTTATCAACTTAGAATTATCCAACATTCTAAGTCCTTTTTTGTCATTTCAACACTCTTCCTAGCAACTTCACCAGCAATAGATTCCATCACAAGAAACCATATTCTTTGCTTATCCATAAGAAGCTCCTCATCTGTTCAAGTTTTATCATGAGATTGCAGCAATTCAGTTATACCTTCAGGCTCTATTTCTAATTCTAGTGCTTTTGCTATTTCCGCTAACTCTGTAGCTACTTTCTCCACTGATGTCTTAAACCTCTCAAAGTCATCCAAGAAGGCTGGATTCAACTTCTTCCCAACTCCTGCTAATGTTGATATTTTGAATTCTTTCTATGAATCATGAATGTTCTTCATGGTATCTAGAATGTAAAACATTTCCAGAAGATTTTCAATTTAATTTATCCAAATCCATCAGAGGAATCACTATGGCAGCTACAGACTTAACAAAACATATTCCTTAAGAAGTAAGACTTGGAAGTCAAAATTTACTCCCAGATCCATGGGTTGCAGATTGTATGTTCTATTAGCAGAAACGAAAACAACATTAATCTCATTTTACATCTCCACTGGAGCTCTTGGATGATCAGATGCATTATTGGTAAACAGTAATATTTTGAAAGGACTCTTTTTCTGAGCTGTAGGGGGGCTTAACATATTCAGTAAACGGTTTTGTAAACAGATGTGTTATCATCCAGGCTTTATTTATTGCTCCTTTTATAAAGCACAGGCAGAGTAGATTTAGCATAATTCTTAAAAGCCCTAGGATTTTGGGAATGGTAAGCGAGCACTGGCTTCAGCTTAAAGTCACTGGCTGTATTAGTGACTAACAAGAAGGTCAGCCTATTTTTTGAAGCTTTAAAGCCAGGCGTTGACTTCTCCTCTTTAGTTATGAAAGTCACATATAGCATTTTCTTTCAGTACAAGGCTATTTTGTCTACACTGAAATTCTGTTGTTTCGTAAATAAAAAAATATTTTTAATAATTCTGTTTAGTGTAGCCACCTTTATTAGTTTTTTGGCTAATTCTGAATAATTGGCTGCAGCTTCTACATCAGCACTTGCTGCTGCACCTTGCAATTTTCAGTTATGGAGATAGCATCTTTGCTTAAATAAACCTCATGAACCAACCTCTGCTGGCTTCAAACTTTTCGTGCAGTTTCCTCACCTCTCTTAGCCTTCACAGAATTGAAGAGAGTTAGTCTTGCTCTGAATTAGACTGTGGCATAAAGGAATGTTGTGGCTAGTTTGATCTTCTATTCAGATCACTGAAACTTCTCTATATCGGTAGTACGGCTATTTTGCTTTCCTATTGTTTGTGTGTTCACTAAAGTAGCACTTTTAATTTCCTTCAAGAACTTTTGCTTTGCATTCACAATTTGGTTAACTGGTATAAGAGGCCTAGCTTTCAATTTTGTTTTCAACATGCCTTCCCCACCAAGCTTAATCATTTCTAGCTTTTGATTTAATGTGAGAGACCTGCAACTCTTCCTTTCACTTGAATACTTAGAAGCCATTGTAAGATTATTAAAAGGCCTAATTTCAATACTGTTGTGCTTCAGGGAATAGGGAAGCCCAAAGACAGGGAGAAAGATAGGGGAACAGCCAGTCGGTGGAGCAGTCAGAACACACACACATTTACTGATTAAGTTTTATCAAGTCTTACATGGGTGTGGTTCATGGTGCTGCAAAACAGTCATAACCGTAACATCACAGATGAGCAAAACAAACATAATAACAATGAAAAATTTTGAAATATTGTGACCGAAATGTCACAGAGACTTGATGTGAGCAAATGCTGCTGGAAAAATGATGCCAATGGAGTTGTTTGACCCAGTTGCCACAAACCTTCTAATTTGTAAAAAAAAAAAAGAAAAAAAAAAGTATCTGTGAAGACCATTAAAGAGAAGCACAATAAAATGATGTGTGCCAGTACTGCAAAATAATCACCACAATAAATCTAGCTGACAGGTACTACCACATAATTACTTTTTTTTGGTGATGAGAACTTTTAAGATGTACTCCTTTAGCAACTCTCGAATACACAATACAGTATTATTATGGCTGCCATGCTGTACAGCACATCCTCAGAACCTATTTATTTCATAAATGGACATTTCACCTCTTGACCATCGTTATCCACGATAACTTCCAACTGGAGAAACAGGATGAGCAGAAACACTGAATCATATATAAAGTTCTAGAACTGTCCACAAAATTATCAGCTTCTCTGCATTGAGGTATCCTTTACTCTCAATGCTCTATCTTTGTCACACAATTTACCATTATAATAGCTGAAAAAACAGGGTTAGTTTAACACCCTTTCTAAATGACATTTTTACAGAAAGTGGAAAACACCAAAGTAATCCATGTAAAAATACTATGAAAAAAGAAAATAAATCTCTTGCTTTCTTAAATAAACCAAGAATTTAAAATATTTTATAATTAATTTTCCTTAACCCTTTTAACCTCCATACCTTCTCAGAGATAAGAAAAATGCTTTTAAAATGCAGCAATGCAGCAAATAAAGTTTTAACTATAAAGAATAACTTTCCACAGCCATAGATTGAAGGGGGAAAATCCATTTTATTTTAAAATCTACCTCTTTAAGAAATAATTATAGCTTTGGAACCTCTTATTTAACTATGTAACATTGCTACAGAAGCTTCCACTTTGCTAGCAGGACAAGATAAAATTGTAATCGTAACACCTCATTGTCATTAGACATGAGAAAGAAAAGGGCATACTAGAAAGTATAAAATGTATTCCATTTCTTACCCTTTTCACTAAATATATGTTTTTATGATTTATTTAAGTTTTTGTATGTCACTTAGTCCCTGTGCTTCTAACAGCTGCATTGTAGGAGGTCACATCCATCACATTTGTATCAGTTTACTTGCACTAAACATTTAGGCGGCCTTCATCTCCCTGTTACTACAAATAATACTTAAGAAATAGACCTAATTTTCCTAAGTTCCATAAGATCTCTTTTCTGAATAACTGCTTTGGTCCATACTTTTCACTACCAATGCAAAAAAAAAAAAAAAAAAATCTTCCCAGGGAGTTCCCATTGTGGTGCAGCAGAAACGAAACCAACTAGTAGTCATGAGGATGCGGGTTCGATCTCTGGCCTCACTCACTGGGTCCAGGATCTGGCACTACCATGAGCTGTGGTGCAGGTCACAGATGCTGCTTGGATCCCGTGTTATTGTGGTGGTGGCATAGGCCAGCAGCTGTAGCTTTGATTCAACCCCTAGCCTGGGAACTAACATATGCCTATAAGCTGCAGGTGCAGCCCTAAAAAAAAAAAAAAAATGTCTACAAATAAGCTTATCAAAGTATTTTTTCCTTTCCAATTTAACCTAATAAATTGTAAAGCATTATTTATCAGAAACTCTATTTTTAAATATTCACATTGCCTGAGGATTTACCATAAGTGTAAAACTCAGTTGAAATGACAATCTATATGCAGAATGATTGGTAATCTCCAAAATTTCCACAATAGGAGAACAGCAAGGCAAAATCAAGTAGAGGACTATGGTAGGATATACTGTTGCCAATGAAATTATAGTTACAAAGGTTGTATAATAATTCATTCCAGAAACATTTATTGAGTGCTTATAGAGTACCAAGGACTACATTAGGTACAAGAAATACAGGCATTATATTTCAGGTTCCACACAAAGAGTTCATCATCTAATTAGGAAAAAACACATGCAAACAATTATTACAGATTACTTGTGTACTGTATATGCTTACAAGCAACGTGCTATAAGAGCTCAAATAACAGGAAACCTCTGCCAGGTGAAAGGGAAGTGCTTTGAAGAGGAGCCTAATGTTAAAGCTGAGCTGTAAGGAATAAACATTTGTCAAATACCCCTGTAGGGGAGGGAGACAGCCTTCAGGAAGAAAAGGAAAGCATATGCAAAGGCACTGAGGTGTGAAAAAGCCTTGCCCATTTGGAAATTCCCCATTGTTCTTTATCATTGCGCTCCTGGATATGCGTCTAAGTCTTGCTAGAGTGAGACTAGAGAGAAATGCAAGAAGCATGTGATGAAAGTATTTATGTCCTTTTTTGGAGGCCTCCAGATGCTGGATATATAACTACCAAAGACTTATAATAAGCACAAATATCAGGCATTGGCCTGAGAGTTGGAGATGTGGAGGTGAACGAGACAGACAAGCCCTGTTGAAGGGTGTGAAGTGAAGAATTGACAATCCTATCTTATGTTTTCAATGTTTAGGCTAGGTGCAGCATGGAACAAAGAGCAGGAATTGAAGCACATAGAGGTTATGTTGCTATTGCAATAATGCAGACCTCAACTAAAGCAAAAAATATTTATGGTATATTTATGGTATATATGGAGAAGTAAAACACAGATACAAAGTTATGATATTAGCATAATCATCCTTTTTTAAAAATCTTTTTAGGGCCACACCCACTGCATATGTAAGTTCCCAGGCTAGGGGTCAAATTGGAGCTACAGCTGCTGGCCTACACCACAGCCAGAACAACATGGTATCAGAGGCACATATGCAACCTACACCATAGCTCAGGGCAACACTGGATCCTCAACCCACTGAGGAAGGCCAGGGATCAAACCCTCATCGTCATGGATACCAGTCGGGTTCGTTTCTGCTGAGCCACAACGGACACTCTGCATAATCATCTTTTGAAGAGTACTCCACAGTATAAAAACTTTCAAGAGCTAGTCTAATGAACTTACTCTCAGAGAGTCTCTAAAAGTAGTATTATTGCCTCCATTTAATAGATGGATACTGAATATCCTGCCAAAGGAAAACAGCTACGGAACGAAAGAGTAGGAATACTATCTTGATTCACTTGATTCAGTTGTCATTTATTCACATTTAATGATTAATTTATATGTACCAAACATCATTCTATGAGCTGGGGGTTAAAATTCCAACAAAATAAATCCTTCTTCCTGCCAAGAGTTTGTAGTCTAGAAGAAAAGGCCAATAAGCAAATAGACAATTACAATGCACTGTTAATTGGTATTCTGATAAGGGCAGAGCCAGAACTGCCTACACTCATAAGTGTGCAAAATACAATGAAGACATAAAGTCAAACAGAAAGGAAAAGCCATTATGTGAAAGGTGGCAAGACTGGAATTTATATGTTTTCTTAAAAGTCACTTAATGTTGCTATCATTGCACTTTTATAATTTAAAAGGCTAAAAGTAAAGGAATGAGAATAAACATCAGACACAGAGCAAACAAACCTGACTTCATGACAACCACATAGTTTCTTTCTATTAACAAAGTTGTTAGAAACATATGTGTTAATCCATAGGCAAATAAATGTTTGAAAGAAATGAGAGAGCTAAATAGAATTTCCCCCAGTTTAAACAGCTAAGTGTTTAATAATCAATGCCAGTGAATAGAATGAAGAGGTGAAGCATAGTAAAATATCAAAAACTCAGGAAACTGGATCAGATAACAATGTTTGCACTAAATGATAAACATGTCAAATTAGACTTAATTACCAATGATGCCTACAGTTTTGCCAGCTGCATTATAATTCAAATCACTCCTCCACTTCTTTGCCAAAATATGTTTGAGTATCTGTTTTGTGATATACGAGAACACCGTATAAAAAAGTACCAATTCTAGACTGAGTTAAAAATAAAACCCACAAATTCATTTTTCATATTGCATAAGCAAAAAAATATTCAAGTAAATTAAGATGGGTGTTTACCTAGTAAAGATAAATAGAAAGTTTGCAGTTTGGGGAACTGGAGGTAGAGTTGGTTTCGGCACACTGTATGGAAGATCAAACCATTATTTTATTATTAATTTCACTATGGAGGTTTTGTCTTACTGGAGTACATGATGATCACAATGTTCATCAGATATAAGTCTGAACTAAAATGTCTTTTTGTCTTTGAAATTATGGTGGATTTTGGAAAAAGCACTGGATTTGAATCTGGAATATTTTGATCTACCTCTTGTCCTTGCCAGCTGTGTGTCCTTGGGTGAGACAGTTAATCACTCTGAAAACCAAATTCCTCAGGCAGTTTCACACAAAGTTCTTGTGATGTTTAAGTGAGATAACATGTGCCAGTATTTGCCAAATAATAAAATGCCACATAAATGTCAGTTATTTATTACTCTAAGTATAATTTTGAAGGACATTATTAAACTCTAACCAAAACCAAAACAGAGTAAAGTTTTAAAAAATTCTTGACTAGAAGCAGGCTTTATCCGCTTTTATTATCTTACCACTTAACAGTCATTTTGAAGTTCTCCAGTAGAACACAATCCAGAATTTTGGAAAACAAGGGAAAGATTAACATTTTTTCAAAATCTATGGGGAAAAAATATAGACTACATTTTCTGAGAATCTTGACACTCAAAATCCCTATATAAGAAAACTCCTCTGTCCCTTCTTGGTTTGTATTATCCTCTTCTTTAGGGAAAATAAAAAAATGTTAAGTGACTGATACAAAGCTCAAGCTAGTAGTAATTCTTAGAACTTCAGGCTCTGAATCCAGACCTATGTCAGCTACGTCACCAATAAACCTTTCAAGTTGCCACTGACTCAAATAAAACCTTCACGTCAGCACATCTGTGCCATTGTTCCTTTATCTGTTGTACCTACCTGAAATCTTACCTTCTTTTATAGCAAATACATGCTTTCAAGCACATATTACGTCCACTGCCACTTTGAGAGACACAATCCTCATCTAGAAAGCCTCAATAAGAAATCTTTCCGTGAAGAAAAAAATCAAAGTACTACTAAACATTATATAGATGAAAAAATTTAGGTGAAAGTTTTCTATCAGTACATAGTCTTATAATTGGCAAGTTGGCGTTTTAGAAGGGGTAAGACTAATTGCTTCCTTGAGATTTTCTATGGCAGCTTTCCCCTATTTTAGGGGAAAATACATTTTCTCATCAGTAGTTCCACTGTAGCCTCAAAGAGAGTACAAAGAGCAACACCAATGATAATATCTGACAATTACATAGCACTTGCTGTGTATCATACACTGTTCCATGTACTTTAGATATTATATATTAATTCATTGTCCCTACATATTTGCAAAACTATCTCCAAGGGACAAAAATGTAGCCAATATTTATCCTCCTGTGATCCTTTAGAGAATAATCATCTTTCAGAAACTGTGAACAGTTTATAATGAAGAGCTTCCTGACAGAGATACCACCAATCTCACCCTCCCAGCAAAACTGCCATCTAGAAAGCAAGGCAAACAATTTTAATCCCCTCTGCTGCAGCTTGGATTTGGTAACAAGAGGCAGAAGACATTCCAAGAAACAAAAATTTGCCAGGAATATAAGAAAAAAATTATCCAGGTAATATACAAATAAAAACCTAACTTTTCTCCGCCTAAATTAACGGAGGTCAACAAAGTCCCACTTACCCCAAGTGTAGAAGGCCTTTGGTAGCAAATAAATTTTTGTTAAGTGTTAGCACAATCATTCACACTGAAAAAAACATCTGTTTCCCAAAAGTTATACATATTTGTGCTAATATGTGGAAAATAGGAAGAGAAATAACTGGAGCCAGTAGAAATACAGGCACAACAGCTCGATGCTTCACAGATGGCATTTGAGCAATTGCAGACATAAACAAAGCACTCTGCAATGAGGATATGGCTCAGCTTCAAGGAAGTGATCAAGTGGTCTGTGAAATGTGTGGGCCAGTACAGATGGCAGAAGGGAAGACTCAAAACCAGGATGGTGACCAGAAGGGGCTCAATGGTCCATGTGCTCCATGAATATTCCAGGGAGTGAGCAAGGAGCAGACACCTGACTGTTAGCTCTTTTATTTGAATTGAATTGGGGGGGGCGGGGGAGAGGGCTTTTTAGGGCTGCACTCAGGGCATATGGAAATTACCAGGCTAGGGGTTGAATCAGAGCTGCAGCTGCCAGCCACAGCCACAGCCACGCCAGATCTGAGCCATGTCTGCGACCTATACTACAGTTCACAGCAATGCCAGATCCTAACCCACTGAGCGAGACCACGGATGGAACCTGCATCTTCATGGGTACTAATCGGATTCATTACCACTGAGCCAGGATGGGCTGAATTCAATTCATCTTTAACTAGCCTTTTTGCTCACTTTATAAAATCTACTATCATGTGTTGCCTCATGTCCTGTTAGGAAGAATTCCCCAGACTCTTGTAACCATCCAAAATTGTGGCCATTATCCTGAGAGGCCCATATGGATAGAGTAGAGCAAGAAGCAGCCCTTTCAAAAAAATGCTTTCCTTGAACCAGCATACCCTGCTTGTTTATAGCCTGAGCACAGAGCATGAAGAGAGAGTGGGAAGGATTACTAGTACTGACCCCATAATGTTTCACTGAGTAAGAAGTAGAAATTACTGCACAAAAAGAAATACACAACAGCTTGACCTCAGTCTGAAGCAGTTTTAATCTTTAAAGTACATATAAACTAAATATGAGATAGCCCCCAACCTCAACAGAATTATAACTCAATGCTTTTTTATTCCACATTATGTTGAATCTAGATATAAAAGGATAAAGGTACAGTTTGTCTTCTGACTGGTTAAATACCACTGATAAGAGAGTAAAATAATTCCAAAATTGTAATAACTCTTTTTATAATTAAAGGCTGTATCAGAGCATAAAGCCCCAGTTACTTAATCCTATTAAATATCTACTTCATAACACTAAACGCATGTGAAGCACATTATTGTTGCTGGATAAAATAAGATGAAATGTTAAGCTCTTTAGAGAATATAAAACAGTGGAGCCAGATTTTCATACTTATAACTCAATATGACTATTTCTATAGAATAAGAATCTGGCTTAAGTTGTGTAATCATTTAAAAGGTCCCAAAGTCTCCTTCCTGGCTCTCTTCTCACCTCTCAAATGTCAAAAACACATTTCCTGACACAGCTGAGATGCGTGCCAGCTCCCTGTCAATGAAAAGTAAGAATGAGAACTTTGACACAATGGCCATCAACAACTCTCCTTGGACCGCCACCGTTTGGAACCTGTTTCTCTCTCTGGTGATGAAACATCTTCTCAGTCCAATGCCTCTACTCTCAGTTCCACATCATTTTCAAGGAATAGTTTCTTTGTGGGACTTTTCAAGATTCCAAATAAGCCATACTATTGGTCCCTACCCTTGGCCAAAGTTAGTTTTGAAACACAAAATCACTTCTTCAAATGACAGGGCACCAAAACAATCAAACCCTTAATTGTCTAGCATTCTTGTAATTCTGTAGTGACTAGAGACTTAAAATGCATACCCAAGGAAACAAATGAATGTGTAAATGTCAAGCTTAGTGGATGTTTAGAAATAAAATCATAAATAATATAACACTGAATCAGGAAAAAATAATGTCAGCAGTAAGTAGGGCTGTACCATTTTGCCTTGTCATTTTAGTCTGTGGACTCAACATTCATTTATTTATGATAACTACCATATAGGTATTCAATAAATACTTGCTGTTAGTCTTTACGATAATAATTGGGGGTTTATGTATCTATAAACAGGTGTGAAAAAGGAAGGGGGAAACATATAATATATAATATTAAGTAATATTTAGGGCAGAACAATAGTTATCCCCAGGAAATAGTCCTTAGAAAAAAATACTGTAAATGGAAAACTCCGCATATAGGAGAATGTCATGGAGAAAAGCCCCTGCCTTCTTCTCTGCTTACATTTGAATAAATGGGAATACTGCCTGCTACAATGAAGATAACTAGAAAATATTTCTTGACTATACAATGAATGCAATCACTCATACTATAACTCCTTTGTGGGAATTCACAACGGACGAAATAGTCAAGGACCCTGAGAAATCCTGCTGTAAAAGAAACCTACTTTATTTCTTAATGTAAGATTTTATAAAGTTTTTAAAGCACTTGTAATATTAGTCCCAGTGTAACTCCCCATTCATGAGACGACAAAAGAAACACCTGGTTAATTATTTTGTGTTTCTCTGCTTGCTATATACCATATTGTTCCAAAAAATAACCCAAGAAAGTTAACAAAAACACACATACTCCAACATGAACAGCTACTCAGAGATGAAGATGAGATTAAAAGTCTGAGGTGTTCAAACTGCCAAGGATCTTCTGATGCTTATAAAAAGATGTAGCATATTCCAATCACATGCAACCTTTCAAAGTGTTACTCCATCTGTTTTTTAATAAGGGTGTTGAATACTTAATGGACGAGAAACTCACTCTATAAAAAAGAAACAGGGCTTGGACTTGGCCAGAACTGTGAAGCAGAATTCGGGGCACAGAAGAAAGTAAACACATGAATCGGTAATAATGACACATGCCGATTATGAAGTCGATGCAGCTCACAAAAAGTCCCCTACAAGATAGAAGAAAACTAAGGTTGGTTCATCTAATGAGAACTATATTCCAGATGAAGTGCTTAAACCTATATATCCATGATATCATGTAGTCACCCAACAATTCTAAAAGTCCATTATGACATCTTTATTAAAAATATAATCATTGGAGGTTTAAAGAATAGTGAACATTTTTTAATCTCCGCCTCTCTCTCCTCAAACAATAAAGTCAACAGCAAGAATTAACCTACACAAGAGTTTTAGCTTCAATATCAGATAGAGAAAAGACTCCAAGCTCAAATTATCCATAAGGAGAAGAAAGAAAAAAAAAAAGAACATTCCAACAGAGCTTCCACTAGCTGTCCTCTTCTGCAAACTGCCTGTGGATGCACACTGCAGTAGAGGGGGAACTGAAAAGGCTCTATGATAAAGCAGAGGGTATGCCTAACGGAAACACAGCCAAAACATCCCAGAAAAATGAAAGTGAAACAATAAATGCAAAAGTGATGTAAGCAGGTCTGGACTTGGTAGTTCATAGCCTCAGCAATGGAAAAAGAGGCTGGAAATGTGGGGCACCAGAAGTGGTAAAACTGTTACACAGTAACATTTCTGATATTCTTTAGGTTGGGGATGAGAATATGGAAGGATGGAAAATTTGGGCTTAACTGAATTTCATAGTTTGTGTCATGAGGCCATCTAAAGGAGTATGTATTTTAACATTTGGCTCCAGTCAGGAGAAAGAGAACATTCTGATCCCTGGACCCTTTCAAATAGTCAGAGGTGTTAAGCAGAGAATACTGATGCTCTGGTTAGAAAGCTGACCCACAGTGCTGAACGACTGAGCTAAGTCAAGGATAGAGTAATAAATGACTAGGGATATTCCACAGGGCTTACTGAGAGGGAGGAAAAAAATTCCATAGTAATATTATAAATCAATATTTAGGCTATCTTGGAGAAATTACAGTGGTATAAAGAATTTTCTGCAGAGAGAAAGAAGTTCACTGTAACAAACAATGAACAACCAGATACACAACAGCATACATTAAGTTGGGAACACACAGAAAAAGATCATAAATAACTGTGAAAGAACAAAACTAAGCAATTCTTTTATCCATACTTTCTCTTACATCCATTTTCACTAGTTACTGACAAAAATGGCACGAGATCTGCACTAGTTACTCTGTAAGCTGTTGTATAATAATATTTAGGTTAACTGAATAGAAATCTATACCATTTATAGTATAATTTGGTCATTTGTAACAATTAGGCATACGATCTTCATAAATTCTGGATTAAAGAATTTAAGTATCTATGTTCAGATGTCTGGGGCTGTATGAATTTTACCTGATTACTATAATCATATTTTGAAGCCCAAGGTCAGCACAACCAGTCAAGTTACGCCCTTTAAAAACATACTTCAGGCACATTTATTTGTTTCCATGTGCTACATGTGACACCTTACTGAAATAGACAACAGCTACTTTTGCAGAAAAACAAGTAATGATGTGAACAAATTCACTTCCATGTATTTATTATGTATCCAATTACAGAAACCTATATTAATTTCGTAAGATAAAGATACTCCTTTGTTTTCATCCATAAAGTTTCATGCCAGGGACTGAATGCAGGGTCTATTTCCAGGAGACTGTTTTTGTCATTGAAAACTCTGTCTTCTTCAGGCATTTGCTGAATGATGCATTAGCAGGAGCTACAAGGATCACATTGTTTCACACCAAATTGCCTCTACACTTTGATTCATATATCACACATGTTCTGTTTCTTACATTTCTGTTTTCACACCCACTACCTAAGTGCAAAGGGATTTGAAGACAAGTACCATAGTTTTCTAACTTTCAGCTGCTTTGGTTGCATTGACGGAGGAAGTTATGGAACATGTAGAAAATAGAATCAAAATTAAGGAGATCATATTTCTATTTTATGCCCTATAACACAGTGAAGTTCACTAGTAACAATTACTCAATATGTGCATTTTTTACATCATTTTGCTTCACTGAAAATCCCTTCAATTAGCAAATACAACTTTAAAAGATTTTTGTAGAGAAGAGAGAGCCAGAGATACGAGTTCATAGAATATGAAGGACCCTATCAATAATAATAAATGGTTGTCACGTAAAAGAAATTGACTTATAACTTTCCTTATGTTTTGAGAAATTCAAAACAAGGAAGTGAGTTTAAACGACTCCAGGAAAAACTGTTTTCTCTGCTACTGAGAGATAATAATTAGGATGGTTATACACTTTTCTTAATGGTGCTTAAAAATACATGAGCATTCTACTAATGAATTCTGAAATTTTTGGCAATTGTCTGGCAATTTCAGGATTCTTAAAAATTAAACAGGTAAGTTTAGGGATTTAGTATCTTGTCTGATACTATTAATTTACATTTTACAAATTAATTTAAGTAAGTTACTGATCATCAAATAGGTTAATGGATACATGTTCAACTCCCTGACTAAAGTTGTATTATACAATAATAGAATTCATTTTCTTTAATTTTTTTTTTTTAATTTTAGGGCCATACTTGCAGCATATGGAAGTTCCCAGGCTAGAGGTCCAATCAGAGCTGCACCGCCAGCCTACACCACAGCTACAGCAATGCCAGATCTGAGCCACATCTGCAGCCTACACCAGAGCTCACAGCAACACCAGCTCCTTAACCCCCTGAGCAAGGCCAGGGATCGAACCTGCGTCCTCATGAATACTAGTCAGGTTCGTTTCTGCTGTGCCACTATGGGAACTCCAAAAATTAATTTTATAATGGAAGGGACTTTATTGACCATGTAACTATAAACCCTTCCATTTTGTAGAGGATGGAAGTAAAGCTAGAAAATATTACATTTTCAATACCACAGCCAATTCCATATAATTAAGGAATCCTGACTTCCAGGTCAGTGTTTTTGCCACCATACCTCATTTCCTGCATTGACTGAAACTCTGCACATTTATTACCTGGGCATACTGCTATTCCTCAGATCTACCCTCAAGGCAAACTTTCCTAATCTCCAGAGTGCCTGGAAAGAGACTTAATTACCATTCTGCCACTACTGCATAAAGGTTGTCCTTAATTTCTTAGTGGCAACTATGAAGTAGATAAGAGTGAAACAACAAAAACAGTGCCAAGTCAATGTTAACAATATGAGAATGAGGAAAATCTAACAGAAAGATCAAGTATCTGACGGAATAAGTGAGAGAGTGATTACTGCTAATCAGAAAGCACTATGCCTAAAACATAGGAGGAACTTAATATTTTAAGTAAATTAAGAGATACAGAGGTATCCATAAAGGATAAATATGAAGCCCCATCAACTTCCTTTTATCCTCCTAACCTAACTCAAAATTCCTCTTCAGCAACAGTTTGCCACACACTGAACATTCTGCTTTCATTTCCTCTCCTTAGAAGAAATGCTCATGGGATACAGTTTAGAACTATTATCTTTATTTAATTACGTTCCATTTATCGATTTTATCAATAGCCTAAAGAAACAATTAGAAGTACTATCTAGTAGAAGCTAAGACAATTAAGATGTCCAATGAAAAAAAGGCTTAAAAACATTTACAACAATGTAGAAGAACATTTACACACACACACATTTGGCCAACAAAAGTAGATGGAGAATAAATATAACAGTATTTAGCACACGCTGCCACTTGATATAACTTACCTAAACATAGAGACAATAAAACAAAAATTATAATTTTTCCAAGCAAGGGCTTAATTAAATTAAAAAATTAGTCTTCAAAAATCACTGGCAGTGTACACTAGGGATTTTGAAAGTTAGAACACATTTTCTTTAAGGAAATATGAAGTTTCAGAGAAACTCGTCAATCTGTAAAAGATTAAAGTCAAAGTCCCATTGCTACGGTTCATGAAATCTGGACTTTACAGATACAGGTACCCCTGGTGTTCTCTTCAAGTAATCACTGACCACTAAGCCATCTGAAAAAGGAGGAAGACAGTAACTCCTAAAAAGTAAAAGAGCTAGAGTTCCTGTTGTGGCACAGTGGGTTAAAGACCGGGCATTGTCTCTGCGGCTATGCAGTTCAATCCCTGATTGGGAACCTCCATGTACCATGGGTGCAGCCAAAAAAAGAAAACAAAAAAAGCAAAAGGCCTGACTACAAAGGGAGGCCAACTGAGAGCTCCAACAGAGAGAGAGAGAGAGAGGTGACATTACCAAGGCTATAACTAGAAGGCAACCCTATCAGCGTGGACCTGCATAAAATAATCTGATTCAAGTGAGTTACATGTTAGGACCTTCTTCAACCCCTTGTATATTATTAAAACAAAATTCTGAACCTGATTATTAATGCTGTTCATATAAACAGAGCACAGTGCAGTGCCCTTCGGCATCTCCCTACAAACAAGCAAAGGGTCCAGACCAGCCTCTGCAGTTGCCCAAAACAAGAGATGAACCTAGACATCAGCAAACATCTACCAAGGAAGGGTCTTCAACATTAGGTCATTTTGGAAATCACATGTCTTTGGAGAAAATTAATATGCCAATATCTATATTTTATACTGTGAATAGTGTCTGGGGAATTCTAACCAAACCTGAAGTCGTCTAGCCTCTTCCGATTAATTTATCTTAAATAAAGAGAGGTTTATTGGCTTCTGAGTCATTTGTATTAATTCACATACATCTCTCTATATTTATGTTTAACCAAAAAGGAACAAAGGTACAAGGAAACTTCATTCCTGTCACTTGAAAACCTAAAACCACTTGTTGAGAGTCATAAATTTACCTTATATGGGGCTCTATTCAAAATTAGTATTTGATGAAGAATTATAGAGAGATATACCTAGGCTGAGAGGTAACTCTTTGCTGTGGTCTTTCCACATTTCATATGTTACCATCATTTTTCCTTATCATAAAAGAGTTGTATTGATCTGAAAAAAATGGTCCAATTATCATTTAAAAAAAAAAAATTAGCTCAGCCTAAAACAATGTAGGGATTCCCTATATCAGCTGTGTGATTCATTAGGTTCTAGTCACTTCCAGCAAATACACATATCAGCTGAACAGACATTACCTAGGTCCTTTATGAAGGGGCTCCTAATTATTTCTAAATGGTATGTTCCCAAACCATCTCACAAGTATTCTGCAGAACAGACACAGAAATCAAATATTTCTACATTTAAATAGATAAATTTACATTTAAATTTGATAAATCCTATATTTAAATCAAATATTTGCATTCAGTCAGCATGTTTTTGTCAATGAATGTACAGTTATAAGAAAGATAATCTAAAAGGAATTCGGACACCTGAGATGTGCCTAATGAGGGAACCTGCGTAAATTCAACGGACTTATAGAAATGCCTTGGAAGCCACCTTAATGTAGTCACTGAAATTAATATCCTTTTGCTTTAATAACATATATGAGATTTTCAAAAACTCAGTGGAAGACATAACAGTTCACCTAACAAGCTGTTTTCTAATGTCCCTCAGGTGTGCATGAGAGCCCATGTGAAGAGAGAGAGTTGGCAAAATAAGAACTGACAGAATCTAGAAAATATGAGGCAAAAGAAAGAATGCATGAGGCCTTATCTCTTCCCTTCTGAGTATCT
Source organism: Catagonus wagneri (assembly GCA_004024745.2). Taxonomy (NCBI): domain Eukaryota; kingdom Metazoa; phylum Chordata; class Mammalia; order Artiodactyla; family Tayassuidae; genus Catagonus; species Catagonus wagneri. The sequence continues at coordinate 15,092,665 of PVHT020000173.1, forward strand.
AGGTTCTCATATGGTTTCACATACTCCAGAGTTTCGATTTTCTAAAAAAGGAATGTGTGTTTCACCATGTAGTCTCTAAATCAAAGCAGAAAATTATGTTACCATGTGAATTAATTAGGTTTTCCCTTGATTTAAAGGTATCTAGAGCAAACCGCATAATACTAAAAATTTATATATACTTTTGACTTTTCTACTGTATTTTTTTTTGTCTTTTTGCTTTATCTATGGCTGCACCTGCGGCATATGGAGGTTCCCAGGCTAGGGGTCTAACAGGACCTGTAGCCGCCGGCCTTCGCCACAGCCACAGCAACACGGGATCCGAGCCGCGTCTGCAACCTACACCACAGCTCACGGCAACGCCGGATCCTTAACCCACTGAGCAAGGCCAGGGATCGAACCCGCAACCTCATGGTTCCTAGTTGGATTCGTTAACCACTGAGCCATGACGGGAACTCCTCTACTGTATTTTTTAATGGCAATAAAATAACATTGTTCCTTTCTTACTCACATGTTAACAGCTACGAAGACCTCACAGTCCCTCATAGTAGCAAACAGAATTGAGGCACAAGGTACACTTTTAGAAAGAACAAGTGCTCTCCAAACCCAAAATTTCAAAAATCTTTTTTAAAAATAAACAGTCCCAAATAGGACACATTTATCCTTTTCTCTACAGGCTTGGTCTACATTAGTGTGACTACCACAGAGAGGAAAATTTTGTAATGAAGTGAATAATCTACATTCTGACAGATACATAAGAAACTGACTGAAGGTCTGTTAACCTAAAGGTAAGAGAGTAACATAAACACTGATGAACTCCTTTAAGCCACATCCTATTTTATATGCATGCTTCTTCTCTATCCACCATTATCCTATTATCATAATTTTAATGTGTCTAAACAAAGCACACAGCAGAGCTCCAACAATAGTTCAGTAGCCACGTCTCTTTTACTGGATCTCTATCCTGCTTCCTAATATATTCGTGCTTTCATGCTCTACCTTCTTTACCAGCTTTCATTTATCTTTAAAGATAAACAAATGTGGAGGGAGTTCCCTTCGTGGTTCAGTGGTTAACGAATCCGACTAAGAACCATGAGGTTGCGGGTTCGATCCCTGGCTTTGCTCAGTGGGTTAAGGATCTGGAGTTGCCGTGAGCTGTGGTGTAGGCTGCAGACGCGGCTCGGATCCCGTGTTGCTGTGGCTGTGGCGAAGGCCGGCGGCTACAGGTCCTGTTAGACCCCTAGCCTGGGAACCTCCATATGCCGCGGGTGCAGCTCTACGTAAAAGGCAAAAAGACAAAAAAAAAAAAAAAAGATAAACAAATGTGGAAAGAATTTGAAAAGTGATGTTGATGTAATGTTCGCACCTATTGCAATTTTGTATGCATTGTTATGGTTTCTTTTATTTTAGACATTTTATACATTAAAGAAATTATAACTGCACTATATGAGAGGATGCGAGGGAGAAAATGAACCCAAACATATAACACAGAACAACTTGTGCAAGACTTGACGCTAAAGCAAATATAGAGTTATGTTCTTAACCCTTTAAAAACAACAAAGAGTAGCCAGATTCTGCTGGAATACATATCCAAACACGAAGTGGAAATCAAATAAACTGGGAAGATCAACACATATTGGAAACAGTACAAAATGCAGCTTGAACTAATAAGGGTTTGGATCTATTTAGTTATGCCAAATCAAAATATATCTACAAAGTGAACTCTGGTTTCCTAAGACTATGGTTTAGATGCATTAAATGATTAAGCAGATCTCACACTTCAATCGCTTTTAATCATGCTCTTGTGGCTTAAGGGTACTGATGCGCTTGTGCACACGCACAAAACACTGAAGTTAGGACTAATATGTATACATTTGAATTTAATTAAATCAATTCAAATTGTGAAGAGTAATTTTTCTGTTAATCTTCTCCGTAACTTCTCTCTTTTTTCATTATTGTTGGTTTCTCTAAATCATGAATACTTCAGTGCATTTTGTTTGTACAATTTGTTGCCAACTTAAGGCACAGAGGCAAACCAGATTATCAGTCCAACAGTATAAAGTCAATAAAATATTGTTTATAATATATGTATTACCCTAAGAATTACTGAGCTTGCTTTTACGCACATCACAACCTGTAACAGGCTCACCTTTCTGAAGGTATGTCTTTGCAGTGGAAAGTCCTTTGTAACAAGTTATTTCCTGTAAAAATCACTTATATCTTGGTTTAGTTAAAAGCACCAACATATGTTTCACAGACCTTTTCTTTTACCAGCTCCACTTCAAACTGAATGTGTTTCTTTTAGAAAATGCTAAACTTTCTCAGAGAGACCCAGTGATTACATACAAAATTGTTCCTGTAGCCAGTGACATGCGGTGTGATTCTCTCACATGCCACGTCAGGGCACTATACAAGCAACCAGCATTCGCTGCAGTCCCTAGAAAACCATAGTAACTGGAAGCACTGCCTCTGTAACTGTGCCAGAATGAGTTTCTGTTATAGGTCCCTGCCTCAGATACTCATTCATGAACCATAATTTCACTCCCTGAATCTAAGTTTCCTTGTAAGGTGATGACTACAAAGAATAAAGTTAGTGTCCCCAAATGAATGTCATCCTGAACTTACACGCAAACATTTCTACAGTTATCAGAGCTTGTTATTCACACTGGGATAACTTCTCATACCTCTAATATTTCCCAAGAACTTGCTGAAAGGTTGATAAATTGAAAAGATGGCATCTCCTCTGAATAGTCCTTTGCCAGCCTCCCCAAAATTGCCATGCTATATTATATAATACTTCCTTAGCCAAATTCCAAGAATTCTATAGGCTGTAATTTAATCCTAGGAAAACTAGAGGATATTAAATGATCTAAACTGTCTTAGCCAGAAATCTCTGATTTGGCTGCCCTTTGAAGTTTGCATCTGAAACTTTTTGATGTCTTAATATTGTTTTAAAAATTAAGGGGGAGAGTTGACTTTGTAAATCATTTTAGGATTGCAAAAATGACATTATGATGATGAATGGCACAAGGCTTTAAAAAAAGTTTCTCTGAATATTAAATTAATCACAAACCAAGGCTGTCTAACATTAGCTCCTGATAACTTCGAGATCCTGTAGCATTCCAGATGCTCTATGAAACAGAAATATTCTGCCGTTATTATGAGCACCTTTCCACATCTGCAATTCTGTTATACAATAAAGTCTTGTTCTTTTGTTGCAAGATTGCCCTGGTTCATTTTTTTATTATTAATTTAAACCATGTGGGTAAAGAGTAATCCAGTAAGCCATAGGATTTCAGATCAGAGCTTTCATACAATCACATGTAACATCAAACATCTGGATATTTAGATGAAAAGGGATGGGGGAAAGTTAACAAGACCTAAAGCACTGTCTTAAGGAATAGATTTTAATTGTATATAATTTTATTCACTTTGAGTATAATATTTTTTAACATACCTTCTTTAAACAAAGGCCAGGCTAGAACAGAAATAAAAATTCATAACCCAATTGCATCAGTCACAGGTAAATGCATAATAACTAAATAGCTCTCAGTAGAAAAGACCTTAAAGTTATTACTATAAATCGCTTGAGTAACCTAGAATCACTTTTATTATATATAAAAGCAAGTTTAACAATCCACTTAAAGAGAACATGATCCACAAGTTTTCTTGGAGCACAAAGTCTTGGAGCATGTTGTCTATTTAACAAAAAACCTGCCCCAGAAACATTTTGCCTTTAAGGCACATTACTCAATTACACACAAAAATTAATACTTGCTGCCTTCTGTTTTGTTTTTTGCCAGTCCCTGCAGTGTTCTAATCCTACTTCCGCAAAAGTTTTGGGAAGAAAAAAGTCATAACTGTATACAGTTGGGAAAGAAATCTGTTGGCTTGTTTCAAATTTGTACATTTTTCCAAGGTACCGAAAACCGGCGGACACTAAATAAGGGGAATGTTTAAGCGTCTTGCTAATGAATGATTCTCTCTTGAGTTTTAGAAATGTTTAAAGCAGAAAGGTACCCAGAAGCTTAAGCAAAAGAAGTCATTCTTACTAAATATGCTAAATTAGGATGGTTTAGTTTTAAAATGAATAGTAAAAGATCCTACTCAATACCAAAAAAAGGAGACATAATAGGCCCATTCCCCCAAAATGTTAAAAGTTGACCCCTCAAATCATATAAAGTGCCTATTACAGTCCAAATCAATTTATTTATAATGCATGAGGCAGATACCAAAGCAGCTATTCTTGAAGGTTTGCCTGAATGGATATTATTTGCATTCTGTAATCCAGATGCTGTGTATTTTACTGCAGATGCCAGGTGTGGACATTCAAAAGTAAAAACCTAAAGATCAAAGAAACAAAGGTTGATCCTGTTGAAACATTTAGCCACAAGTCATTCATACAACCAGAGACTTTTTGTTTCATGAGGTGTTTACATCCTTTGTTGTTAAAGCTATTTATTACCTTTGAACACATTCACCTTCCTTTTTGGAATACTATAGAGTGTGACACAGTCTTAATGTGTGTTAAGGGAACATCCACGTTTGCAATGGAAATCACCACCACTGTTACTGCAAAAATAAATTCAATCTTTAGGGTTAAAAAATAAAAACAGATCAATGTTTTATTTAACAAAGAGGTAGCCCAGGCTCATAAATCATATGTGATGTAAACTAGATATGGAAACACAAAAGCTCAGGTAAACGGAAGGAAGAAAATTAAAGTTACAAAACACAACTAGCTCCAAAAGATAGCTGGACAAGGGAGAGCTGAGCAACCACAGTCATAATTTTCCATGGCAGTGTGCTCTTTTTCTTCTGGACAAGATTCAATGAAGTTGACCCTCTGACTTTAGTATATATTTATTCATTAATCCAACAAATATTTACTGAGTACCTTCTGAATGTCAAGTAACAGACACACCAATGGAAACAAAGTAGTCCCTTCCTTCAAGGAGCTTATAATCTATTGGAAAAGAAGGCAGATACATTCAAATTTTCAGTACAGTGCTAGACCAAGCAAAATTCAGGAAGCCAAAGAAACATTAAGGATGTAAATATTTTTGGTGCATCTGAGAAGACCTCCCAGAGTGATTTTCACTCTAAGACTAGAAAAACAAACGTTAGGTATTAGAGAAGTGGAAAGAGGAGACTGATACTGACAGGAGGAGGAAATGAGAGACTTCCCAGAGAGGACAAAGTACAGCAAGTATATATAACTACACACAGAAAATGAGAACTCCAAGGCAAGCAATGGGGAAAGTTAATGTGTAAGATGTAAAAAATATCTCCAGATTATAAAGAATTGTATATCTCTTCTCATCTCCACTACCTCAGGAAGGGAATGTCATCTCAGCTCAAGCAGCACTGTTCTTTACTCAATTCAATCTTAGGCAAGAAATTCTTTTAAGTATCATCTGAGAACCCCTGGGGACACGTAGAGTCCTCTACTACCTTGTCCAAACTGCAAAGTACAAAATCTTCCAAAATGTTTCAAAATGCAGAGTTAATCTGTTTAAAATGAAAGAAAAATTTCATACTGGTGTCCAAATACTACTTCCTCAAGAAAATGTTTTTTTACACCTTTAGGGACAATTGCAAATCAGAGTGGGAAAGGACTGGGATTCCTGTGGACTCTTCACTTGAAAATGGAGAAACCATGACCTTAGCCTCTTTTGAAACAATCTTTCTTCCTACTACCTTTTATTTATATTACTTTATGGTGATAATAATAATATTAATAATAATAAATTTCATTGGACATCTACCATCTGTCAGCTCTCCTGAGATTTTCATGAATTCTCTGATTTGTTCTTCGCAATGAAGATTTATAAACTCGGAGTCCCCATCGTGGCTCAGCGGTTAACAACCCAATTAGCATCCAGGAGGAAAAGGAGTCCATCCCTGGCCTCGCTCAGTGGGTTAACGATCCAGCATTGCCTGAGCTGTGGTGTAGGTTGCAAACACGGCTGGGATCCTGTGTTGCTGTGACTCTGGCATAGACCAGCTGCTACAGCTCCGATTCGACCCCTAGCCTGGGAACATTCATATGCTGTGGGTGCAGCCCTAAAAGAGACAGAAAGACCAAAAAAAAAAATCATAAACTTGTTACAATCATTATGTTCATTTTACAGATCTTAAGGTACTGAGCATCAGTGAGCCAAATAGATCACAGGTTTAATAAACACAAATCCAAGACTCAAAGATAACACATTTGAATGTACACAGACTATGTTAAAACTTCAATACCGTGATAATATACAGAAAGTCCGAAATAGAGAAAGGAATAAAAATTCATCTCAAAAAATAAAAACTTTACCAATCTACAGAGTCCCTCAGAGAAATGCTGAATGTTCCCTGTGGGAGAGTGGAAGAACTTCTGGGAAGTATACTCTTTAACATTATAGGAAGTGAATCATTTTCAGGCTCATCACATTTATCTGAAATTGCAAACACATTTGTCTTCTTTTCTTTCTGTTCTTTGATCAATAGATTACTACAATAATAAGTTTCAAGCTTAGTCCAATCTTTAAACATTCAGAAACTACTCATTACCTCCTGCTCCTTGTCCTAGTCACTACAGATAGAAACAAATTATTTGTGTAAGAAGAGAATACACATGACCCCATGGACACATTTTATTTTTATACAATTAACATCCCACAAGCTTGAGCAACAATTTGGAGATCAAGTGTTTCTGTTATCTGCTGCATCTATCACTCAAAAATCTAACGACCTAAAACAGTTATTTATTTTACATTGTTCTGTGGGTTAACTGAGCTCAGATGAAGTGGTTCTTGTTTGGATTAGAGTCAGAGAGTCACTAGGGCTAGGGTCATCTAAAGGCTTCTTCACTCACACATCTAATGCCTGTGCTAACATAGATGGAACAACTAGGGGCTAACTAGACATTCATCTGGCTCTCCATGTGTTCACCAAGCACAATCAGTCTTCTTCTTACAGGGAAGCTGGCTGCCTTCAGAATGAGTATTCCATGAGGTTATAACTGGAGACCACCACTTTCTTTTAGCTAGGCTTGGAAACAGACACAAGGTCACACTATCATATTCTATTAATCAAGAAGTCAGAGGTGGGGAGGAGACCTTACCTCTCAGTGGGAGAAAGATCAAATAATCTGTGACTATCTTTAATCTATCCTATTAAGCTCCTGGCTGGAAATAAATCCTTAATCTCCATTTTTATTTTGGAAAAAAATTTACTTCCCAAATTTTGAAAAAAAGTAAAAAAGTAGTGAAATTTAATGTGTTTAATTATTGTTCACAGGAAGAAAATAATTTTTTCCATTAGAAATTTAGGTTTTAATTAGCCTATAACTGTACATAACATTGACCAGTGGTCCAAGTGTAGTTATTCATATTAGCCACTACTCTGAAAACCTGATGAATGATGTTATTTATGGATCATAAATTCAACTCAGCCCAGATGAACTGGCAAGGATGCCAAGAATCAAGACTATACGGAAGAAAATGGTAATTATTTCATAGTACTTAAAATTACTTTTAAACTAAGAATATATGATAGACTACATAGTAAAAATATGCTCCTTTCAAATGACTTTATAATGATAGCAACAATTTTCATACAATTCCATAGGAGAATTTTTCTTTCCATAAGGATTATTTAATGACTATTCAAACAATACTCAATATTCACACAGAATTTAGACCATACCATAATGGTTTGATTCACTTCATTAGTAAGTCTGTGGGAAAATCAGTGGCCTCTTAATTTCGGATTAAAAGGTTTCTTCCTATGGACTTTAATTTAAATTCCCAGGGAGAAACATAGGATATGAGTCTCTAAAGATACATATATGAATGTAGGCTATCTCAAATGTAGCATTAACAGTGCTCTTTTATGCTGACTAAAATTTATAACCCAGTCTACAAGGGAAGTTACATGAGGATCATGGTGATAAGAAATAGATCTCTGAGTTCAACATACTAGAAAAGAAGATAAACAGTGTAAATGCATACTCTAAACTACTGTGTGAAAACAGATAAAATACTGAATAGATATAAAAAAGTAACAGAAATCTTTTAAAAGTGCTCAATAGAAAAAAAAAGAAACAAAATTAGATCTACATAACAACACAATTTACATAAAATAACAATCCACACAACAATATATTATTTACAAGAATAAATACAGGAGAGATTGGATTAAGATGCTGAAATAGAAGGACTGGAGCTCAACTTCTCTCCCAAAAATCAGCAAAACTGCAACCAAATGCCGAGCAACCTTCAACCAAATGGACTGTAAACTTCCAAAAAAGATACTCTGCTCCAGAAGACACAGCGGGGACCACATCAAGAGGTAGGAGGGGCGATTACGCGATAGAAGCAACCCCATACCTCCCGGGTGGGAAGCCCCACAGACTGGAAAGGAACTGCATCACAGAGACTCAGCTACAGGACTGAGAGTTCTGAGCCCCACGTCAAATCCCCACGCCTGGGGATCGGGCACAGGGAGAAAGAGCCCCCGGAGCATCTGGCATTGAAGGCCAGCAGGGATTGTGTGCAGGAGCTCCAGGACTGGGGGAAACAGAGACCCCACTCTTGAAAGGCACACACAGACTTTCACGTGCACTGGGTCCCAGGGCAGAGCAGTCTCCATAGGAATCCGGTTGGAACCTGACTGCAATTCCTGGAGGATCTCCTGGGAAAACGGGTGACTATGCCTTGTTGTGGGGGAAGGGCATTGGAGGTGAAGCTCTCGGGGACATTCAGCAGCCTGCATTTCTCTGGAGGTGGCCATTTCTGGGAAAATCTGGTCCCTCTCATCAGCACTGAGAAGCCCCAGGCCAAACAACAATTCATGTGGGATCTCAGCCCCACCCATCAGTAAACAGGCTGCCTAAAGACCCCTCAGGCACATGGCCAGCCTGTAATCTCATCCAGAGACAAAGCCCCACCCATCAGAGCAAGAGGAATCAACTCCACCTACCAGTGGGCAGGCATCAGTCCCTCCCATCAGGAAGCCTACAGCAAGCCCCCTCCATACCAACTTTAGCCACAGGGGAGGCAAACACCTCAACTAAGACAGGCTACAACTCTATTATCGACACAAAGGTCACCACACCAAAAACCTACAAAAATGAAAAGACAGAAAACTCTAACTCAGATAAGGGAGAAGGAGAAAAGACCAGAAAAACAGCTCACTGATGAGGAGATTATCAGCCTCCCAGAAAGAGACTTTAGACTGTTGATGCTGAAGATCATGCAAGGCATTGGAAATAGACTGGAGGCAAAAGATTGATAATTTACAGGAAACACTGAGCAAAGAAATACAAGCTGTAAAAATTAAACACGAAGAGATGCAAAATACAATAACTGAAATAAAAAATTCATTAGAAGCAGCCAACAGTAGAATACAGGAGGCAGAAGAACGAATCAGTGAGGTGGAGGACAGATTAGTGGAAATCACTAAAGCAGAAGAGAAAAGAGATAAAAGATTGAAAGGAAATGAGCTGAGTCTCAAAGAACTCTGGCATAATGTTAAACGCACCAACATCCGTATTATAGGGGTGCCAGAGGGAGAAGAGAGAGAGAAGGGGACAGAAAAAATATTCGAGATTATGGCCGAAAACGTTCCTAATATGGGAAAGGAACCACTCACTCAAATCCAGGAAGTGCAATGAGTACCATATAAAATAAACCCAAGGAGGAACACCCAGAGACACATATTAATCAAAATGACCAAAATTAAAGACAAAGAGAAAATACTGAAAGCAGCTAGGGAAAAGAAACAAATGACATACAAGGGAACCCTGATAAGGTTATCAGCAGATTTTTCTGCTGAAACCCTGCAGGCCAGAAGGGAGTGGCATGATATACTAAATGTGATGAAAGGGAAAAATTTCCAACCAAGATTACTTTATCCAGCAAGGCTCTCATTCAGATTTGAAGGAGAGATCAAAACTTTTACAGATAAGCAAAAGCTAAGAGAGTTCTGCAACACTAAACCAGCTTTACAAAAAATCCTAAAGGGACTTCTCTAGGCAGAAAAGAAATGGCCACAACCAGAAACAAAAACACCACAAATGACAAGGCCCACCAATAAAGGCATATATGCAGTAAAGATACTAAATCATACATGCACAATTATGCTACCAAAATCAGAAATCATGAGAAGAGAACACAAATGCAGGTCACTGGAGAAGCACGTGCAATTAAGAAACCAACAACTTAATACAATCTCTGTTATGTATAGACTCCTATATCAAAACTTCAGGGTAACTGCAAACCAAAAATCTACAATTGATACACACACAAATAAGAAAAATCAACTCAAATACAACATTAAAGATAGCCATCTTGTGAGAGGAGACAACAAGAGAATAAGGGAAGAAAAAAAGAGCAACAAAAACCCCAAACAGTTAATACAATGGCAATAAGGACATATATATCAATAATTACCTTAAATGTTAATGGACTGAATGCCCCATCCAAAAGACATAGACTAGCCGAATGGATACAAAAACAAGACCCATATATATGCTGTCTTCAAGAGACCCACTTCACTTCTAGAGACACTTACAAATTGAAAGTGAGAGGATGAAAGAAAATATTCCACGCAAATGGGAATCAAAAGAAAGCCAGAGTAGTAATACTCCTATCAGACAAAATAGACTTTAAGATGAAGAACATTTTAAGAGACAAGGGCACTACATCATGATCAAAGGATCAATCCAAGAAGAAGACATAACAATTTTAAATATCTATGCACCCAACATAGGATCACCACAATATATAAGGCAACTGCTAACAACCTTAAAAGGAGAAATCAACAATAACACCATCATAGTGGGGGACTTTAACACCCCACCTACAGCAATGGACAGGTCATCCAGGCAGAAAATCAATAAGGAAACACAGGCCCTGAATGAAGCATTATATCACATGGACTTAATAGATATTTATAGGACATTCCACCCAAAAGAAACAGAAAACACATTCTTCTCAAGTGCGCATGGAACATTCTCTAAGATTGATCACATCCTGGGTTACAAATCAAGCCTCAGTAACTTTAAGAAAATTGAAATCATTTCAAGCATCTTCTCTGACCACAATGCTATAAGACTGGAAATCAACAACAAGAAAAAAATGGCCAAAAATACAAATACGTGGAGACTAAACAACATGCTACT
>PVHT020000173.1:15108072-15248862 GCA_004024745.2 Catagonus wagneri
GAAATCAAAGAGGAAATTAAAAAATACCTAGAAGCAAATGACAACAAAGACACGACACCCCAAAACCTCTGGGATGCAGCAAAAGCAGTTCTAAGAGGAAAGTTTATAGCAATACAAGCAGACCTCAGGAAACAAGAAAAAGCTCAAATAAACAATCTAACTTGACATCTAAAGCAGCTAGAGAGGGAAGAACTGACAACACCTAAAGTTAGAAGAAGGAAAGAAATCATCAAGATCAGAGCAGAAATCAACGAAATAGAAACAAAGAAAACCATAGAAAAGATCAATGAAACTAAAAGCTGGTCCTTTGAAAAGATCAACAAAATTGATAAACCCTTAGCCACACTTATCAAGAAAAAAAGAGAGAGGACACAAATCAATAAAATTAGAAATGAAAAAGGAGAAGTAACAACAGATCACAGAAATACAAAGGATCATAAGAGACTACTATATGCAACTATATGCCAATAAAATGGAAAAGCCGTAAAATGGAAAACCTAGAAGAAATGGACACATTCTTAGAAAAGTACAATCTCCCAAGACTAAACCAAGACGAAATAGAAAACATGAATAGACCAATCACAAGTTCTCAAATTGAAACTGTGATTAAAAAACTTCCAACAAACAAAAGTCCAGGACCAGAGGGTTTGACAGGGGAATTCTATCAAACATTTAGAGAAGAGGTAACACCTATCCTTCTGAAACTCTTCCAAAAAATTGCAGAAGAGGGAACACTCCCAAACTCATTCTATGGGGCAGCCATCACCCTGATACCAAAACCAGACAAAGATACCACAGAGATTGAGGCCAATCTCACTGATGAACATAGATGCAAAAATTCTCAACAAAATACTAGCCAACCAAATCCAACAATACATTAGAAGGATTGTACACCATGATCAAGTGGGATTTATCCCAGGAATGCAAGGATTCTTCAATATTCGCAAATCAATCAGTGTGATAGACCACGTTAACAAACTGAAGAATAAAAACCGTATGATCCTCTCCATAGCTGCAGAAAAAGCCTTTGACAAAATCCAACACCCATTTCTGATAAAAACCCTTCAGAGAGTGGGCATGGGGGAACCTACCTCAACATAATCAAGGCCATCTATGACAAACCAGAGCTCACATCATTCTCAATGGTGAAAAGCTGAAAGAATTCCCGCTGAGATCAGGAACAAGACAGGGATGTCCACTCTTGCCACTACTATTCAACATAATTCTGAGAGTCCTATTGACAGCAATCAGAGAAGAAAAAGAAATAAAAGGAATCCAAATTGGGAAAGAAGAAGTAAAACTATCACTTTTTGCTGACGACATGATACTATACCTAAAGAATCCTAAAGACTCTACCAGAAAACTATTAGAGCTCATCAGTGAATTTGGCAAAGTTGCAGGATAAAAATTTTTTTTTTTTTGCCTTTTGTCATTTTAGGGCCGCACCTGCGGCATGTGGAGGTTCCCAGGCTAGGGGTCTAATCGGAGCTCTAGCCGCCGGCCTACACCAGAGCCACAGCAATGCAGGATCCGAGCCGCATCTGTGACCTACACCACAGCTCATGGCAACGCCAGATCGTTAACGCACTGAGCAAGGCCAGGGATTGAACCCGCAACCTCATGGTTCCTAGTCGGATTCGTTAACCGCTGCGCCATGACAGGAACTACCCAGGATACAAAATTAATACACAGAAATCAACTGCATTTCTATATAATCACAATGAAAGATCACAAAGACATATTAGAGAAGCAATCCCATTTACCATCGCATCAAAAAGAATCAAATACTTAGGAATAAACCTGCCTAAAGAGACAAAAGACCTGTACTCTGAAAATTATAAGGCGCTGAGCTAAGAAATCAAGGATGACTTAAACAGGTGGAAAGACATACCATGCTCTTGGATTGGAAGAGTCAATATTATCAAAATGACTATACTAACCAAGGCAATCTACACATTCAATGCAATCCCTATCAAATTACCAATGACATTTTTCAAAGAACTAGAACAAAATAGTTTAAAGTTTGTCTGGAAACACAAAAAAAAACAGAATAGACAAAGACATCCTGAAAAAGAAAAATAGAGCTGGAGGAATCAGGCTCCCTGACTTCAGACTCTACTACAAAGCTACAGTCATCAAAACTGTATGGTACTGGCACAAAGACAGAAATATAGATCAGTGGAACAGGATAGAAAGCCCAGAATTAAATCCACGCATCTACAGTCAACTAATCTATGACAAAGGAGCCAAGAATATACATTGCACAAAAGACAGCCTCTTCAATAAGTGGTGCTAGGAAAACTGGACAGCTACATGTAAAAACATGAAACTAGAACACTTCCTAACACCATGCACAAAAATAAACTCTAAATGGATTAAAGATCTAGATATAAGACCTGATACTATCAAACTCTTAGAGGAAAACATAGGCCAAACACTCTCTGACATAAATGATAGCAACATCTTCTCAGATCCATGTGTCAGAGTAAGGACAATAAAAAGAGAAATAAGCAAATGGGACTTAAACTAAAAAGTTTCTGCACAGCTAAGGAAACCCTAAACAAAACGAAAAGACAACCCACAGAATGGGAGAAAATATTTGCAAATGATTCAACTTGACAAAGGATTAATCTCCAAAATTTAAAAACACCTCCTACAGCTCAACACCAAAGAAACAAACAACCCCATCCAAAAATGGGCAGAGGATCTAGGCAGACAGTTCTCCAAAGACGACATGCAGATGGCAAATAAACACATGAAAAGATGTTCAACATCGCTCCTCATTAGAGAAATGCAAATCAAAACCACTATGAGGTACCACCTTACACCAGCCAGAATGGCCATCATCAAAAAGTCTACAAACAGTAAGTGCTGGAGAGGGTGTGGAGAAAAAGAATCCCTATTACACTGTTGGTGGGAATGAAAATTGGTGCAGCCACTGTGGAAAACAGTATGGAGATTCCTCAGAAAACTCAAAATAGAATTACCATTTGAGCCAGTAATCCCACTCCTGGGCATCTATCCAGCAGAAACCATGACTCGAAAAGACACCTGTACTCCAGTGTTCATTGCAGCACTCTATGCAATAGCCAGGTCATAGAAACAACCTAAATGCCCATCGACAGAGGAGTGGATAGGGAAGATATGGTACATACACACAACGGAATGTTACTCAGCCATTAAAAGGAATGAATTACCAACATTTATAGCAACATGGATGGACTTAGAAATTATCATGCGAAATGAAACCAGTCAGACAATTAGACAGCAACACCCAATGCTACCGCTTACATGTGGAAACTAAAAAGACACAATGAACCTCTTTGCAGAACAGACAATGACTCACAGACTTTGGAAAACCTTGGTTTTTCAAATAAGACAATCTGGGGGGTAGGGGGATGCACTCTGGGTTTGGGATACAAAAATCTGTAAAATCGACTTGTGATTATTTATGTACACCTATAATTGAAATAAAATCCATTAAGAAAAAAAAAAGAATAAATACAGAGGGATACATCTCAAAGAGTTTCTAAGGTCACCCATTGGGTAAGGATATAAGGAAATTGCAGATAAAATGGGATAGTTTTTTCAACAAAGAAATTGAGAAACGTGGCACAGACCAATGACAAAGATTTGTCATAAACTGAGTAGTTATGTTTGACTCAGACCTCTTCACAAAATAAAACAAACTATAATGCAATTATGTCATCATTTAAAAATTACATATGACTAGATATTATAGATTTCATCCTAGAGACTAAAAGATACAATTAGTCATTGGCTAAATGACATATTGGGCAAATAAAACTACTATAACATCATTATACATTAAAATTAGGCATATTAGAATAATAGCTTTTAATGGGAAATCAAAAAGGCCTGCTACTCTTACATGATTCATTCACCTTTCCAACTCAAGTTAATGGGTTCTTTAAAGCATATTCTAAATGCTGGCCTATGTCTAAACAATCACTTTAAGAGACTCATCAAAAAGTCCTATTAACTTGTAGAGGATTCTGGGAAGCACCAGGTAGGAAGCACCAGAAATCAGCCTCCTATCTGGACAACAACTGTACCAATAGAATCTGTTTGAAGTAACTATTCTGGAACTCCGTAGTCTGAGGGCTTGTGACTCCCAGTAGAAGGGTGGGAGGGTAAAAAATTGCTGTTAATTTTGATCAGTTTCAGCCCTTAGCACAATATCATCTACCCAACCTACTTCCCAGCTCCACAGCAGGCAGCCATGCAGACTTTCCATGAGCAGCTTGGGCAGTTCGCAGGGTCCACAGTGGGGAAAAGGATATTTTTCCTCCAAATATTAGGGATCTGTTCTCTGATCACTGATGGCTGCTTCTAATCAAAAAAATGTAAAGAGCTAGGTAGTCATTTTTGTTGCATCTCTTCCCATTATTGCAGGCTCCAGACCTACAAAACTCTAGGAAGAAAACATAGGGCAAGCTTCATGGCATTGGACTGGGCAATGATTTCCTAGATTTGATGCCAAAGGCACAGACAACAAAAGAAAAAAGAGAGAAACTGGACCTCATGAAAAACTTTAAACTGTATACACCATCAGCAGATTAAAAAGGACGTTCACAGAATACAATAAAATATTTGTAAATTACATATTAGGTAATTGACTAATATCCAGAATATATAGTGGATTCCTAAAACTCAAAAAAAATAAAATAAAAAAGCCAATTCTAAAATAGGCAAAGGAGTTGAACAGACATCTCACTAAAGAAGATATACAAATGGCGAATAAGCACATGAAAAGTATGTTCAACATCACTAATCATTAGGGAAATACAGGTCAAAACTACAATGAGACACCACCTCTATATGTTAGGATGACTACTATCATAAAAATAGAAGATAACTGTTGGCAAAAATGTAAAAAAACAAAAGGGAAACTTTATACACTATTTGTAGGAGTATAAAATGGTATAGCGTACCCAAAGAACTGAAAGCAAGGTCTTGAGGAAATATGCATACACTCATGTCAGCAGCATTATTCACTATAGCTCAAACATGGAAGCAACTCAAGTATTCTTTGGTGTATGAATTAATAAATTGTTGTACATACATACAGTGGACCATTATTCAGCCTTAAACAGGAATGAAATTCTTACGTGTGCTATAACATGGATGAATCTTGAAAACATTAAGTGAAATGAAATAAGCCATTTACAAAAGACAAATGCTATATGATTCCACTTATACAAAGTATTTAGTCAAAATTATAGGCACAAAGTAGAATGGTGGTTACCGTGAACTTAGGGAAGGGAAGGCATGGGGAGTTGTTGATTTATGCATATAGAACTCAGTTTTGCAAGATGAAAACAGTTCTGGACATATTGGTAGTGGTTGCACAACAATAAGAATATATTTAATACCATTTAACTGCACATTTGAAACAGCTAAGATGGAAAATTTTATGCTTTGTGTATTTTCCCATAATAAACAAAAATTGAGGAAAAGGAAAGGAAGGAGAAAGGAAGGCTCGTAGTAATCACAGATCTTTCACAATACTGAAACACACCTAAGTACGTATTTCCAATTGCTTGATTAAAGCCAGATCAGCTGCCTGAGACTGATTAACCATAACCATTGGCTCTGCTTCCTGTCTCGTGTTTAGAGCTGAAGAACCATCTCTGATTCATGTCTGTAGAGGGCTGAAGACCCAAAGGTCTCCTTTCATTATATAATATTCCTTAAATTCAAGTTTGTACAGTTTCTTTAAAAGACTAGTGGGTTTCTTGCTTATCAAATTATAATCCATATCACTGCATATGAATGAATGAGTTGAATTACCAAGGAAAGAAGTTTATTCAGACAACTTCACCAGACAACTATGAGAATTTTTGTTTTAAAACTGAAAATTCACAATATAATCACAAATAATTTTTTTTTTTTAGAAAAAAACAAAGTCCCACTTTACTCCAATTTCGTCCTCCGTGGACACAGTTGGTACACTGCCCAAAATTTTTTTGTTTGTTAGTTTGGTCTTCTTAAGGCCATACCTGCAGCATACGAAGTTCCCGGGCTAGGGATCAAATTGGCGCTGTAGCTGCCAGCCTACAACACAGCCATAGCAACGCCAGGTCCAAGCCGAGGCTGCAACCTACACCACAGCTCACAGCAACACTGGATCCTTAACACACTGAGCAAAGCCAGGGATCAAACCCATGTCCTCATGGATAGTAGTCGGGTTAGTTACCACTGAGCCACAACACAACTCCACACAAATAATGTTTTTATACATTTTTCTAACACAGGCCTACATGCAGAAGATTTAGTTTCTGACAACATCATGTAAGTTGTCTGCAAATCTGTAATAAAATCTGAAGAACACCTTGTTGACAGTGATAAATTAATTTTCATTTTGTAATACATTTTTGAATTCAGTATTAATAATGATTTATCATTAAGAGTTAATGAATGTACTTAAACACGTTTGAAACTGATATGTTTGCTTTAAGTTCATATTAATTCCTCTAAAACAGATGCATTTCCCAAATGAGAATGTTAAAGAAAAATGATTTGAGGTTTTCAATTAAATTTTTTGGAAAACTTCAAGTATATTTGGAGCACCATTTGATTATATGACTCTTCTTTTTCAATTGTAAATTTTATGAAATTTGAATATGGATCAAACATCTGAATTGAGATGTCTTATAAATGCAAATATTTTGCATTTTGGATTTTGAATACTTTGTACTAATATAAACAGTTCATTAATAAATTTTATATTAAGTTTTACAATATTTTATATATATCATAGTCAACACATTATTAAAATTAATTTCACCTGTTTGTTTTTATATGTGGCTATGTGTTAGTTATCAACTTATTGCCTTTGAGCTTCAAATTCACTCTCAGTACCTGCTATGAGATAAAGGACTGGATTCTTAAAGCATTTTACCTTAACTGTCCACATATTTTTAAGCTTTGTCAGTTGAGGCTGTTAGAGGAACACTGACGAATGAAGGGGACTCTCCTTTTTGTTTTTTTGTCCTTTTTTGTCTTTTTAGGGCCGCACCCATGGCTTATGGAGGTTCCCAGGCTAGGGGCTGAATCAGAGCTGTAGCTGCTGACCTACACCACGGCCACAGCAACGTGGGATCCGAGCCATGTCTGCGACCTACACGACAGCACATGGCAATGCCAGATCCTTAAGCCACTGAGCAAGGCCAGGGATCAAACCCGCATCCTCATGGATACTAGTCGGGTTGCTCCTGCCGAACCACAGAGGGAACTCAGGGACTCCTCTTCTTGATCCTGACTGCTGGGCTTTTGTTTTTTACCTTGCTCTTGCTGCACAGTCATCAACAGTGTGGGTGTTTGAAGACATCTGGTGAAACTCTGCTCTAGCCAGATATTCAGAGTGTACTGTCCCTCATCAATCTCAAAACCCCACCCCAGGCCTACTGATCACCTTCTCTCCAGACAGAGACACTGCACATTCTAAGTCTCACACCCACTGGAGGGCCTCAACTCTTTGTGCGTATCTGTCTACCAGCCATGGTTCCATCACAATTCCAAGGGTTTGCTACTTGCTGCTCAGTTACTAAAGACCATCTCTGGGTCAGGAAAACCAAGAAACGTCTTGGCCATCCTGACTCCAAAGGAGTCAGAAACGCAACCCTGGAGCAGGACCCCCTTCCAAGATTATACTTCCTTGAGTACACTCCTTCAGCTCTAGCATAACTTTAAGAGTTCTCTTTATACACTCATATTTACTCTCCTTTCTTAGCTTACGTTTAAATCACTCTATGATTTCTGTTTCCTGATTGAATTCAAACTATAATAAGGTATAGGTATATAGTGGCTCGTATTATTACATTTATTTTATATGCTCCAGAGCACATAGCTAGAGAAGGCATGGAAAGAGAAAGCAGTAAAAAAAAAAAAAAAAAAAATTAATTAATTATTAAAATGTTAAGATTATATTTAAATAAAATTAATAATTTTAAATCATTTCAAGCTTCAAGAGACAGATGAAGTGCTTAAATTGGAAATTCAAAATGGTACTGAAATATGACTTTACCAACTAAGATTCAAGGATTCTTGTTGGAAAAATTCTGGAAGGCTTACCTGATTGGCTAGAGTATTTATTGCACTGAAAGGTGGTTTAATTCCCACACCTCAACTTAATAGAAGAATGGAAAGAGGTAGAAATGACTAAAACAAAAAAATGAGAGTAAAACTGGCAAACTAGTCTTTATACAAATTAGATATGTTTGAAAAGGCCAATGTGATATTGAAAATGACACCAATCTGTACAATAGTCATGCTCAAAATATGAATATCTGAGGGAAAAAAATGGTTTATGTTTACCTCTTACAAACTGCTAATCTAGGTTTCAAGTAGCATAAAGGAGCAAAAGTTAAACCATAAAATAAAACCATATTTTAACCTTATAATGTGAATTTAGGTAAGCAATAAATATTCAGATACAAACAATATGCTGCTTAGAAATCTATTATACTCCCTTAGGAAAAAAGGACTAATGATAGACTATTAAGAACGGCCCCACCAAATTATTAAAAGTTAGTAAGAACCTCATTATTCATCATGAAGACAGTATCTATTATTGTCTATATGAACGATGCTATAATAATAATGATTTAATGTTTGATGGGAAATATATTTCTGTCAAAAATACTAATTTTACTCTATGTGTCTAAAAATGCAATTATTTGGATTTTCCCATCAATAACAATAATCTTCCTAACATGAAGTGGATTAAAGACCATCCTATTAATCAAAAACAGTACTCACTGGAGTTCCTGCTGTGGCTCAATGGGATTGACAATGTCTCTGCAGTGCCAGGACACAGGTTCGATTCCTGGTCTTATGCAGTGAGTTAAAGGATCCAACCTAGGTGGCAGAAGCAGCTTAGATCTCATCCCTGGCCTGGAAACTCCACATGCTACAGGGTAACCAAAAAAGTAATAAAGCCAAGGTTTAAAAATACATATTCATTGAATTGCATGGAAGGGAGTTTCACAGCAATACAAACTTCAGTGCTCTCCAACTATAATTTCAGTAGTGCAAGGACCAGATATTAAGCCATCCAAAATAAAAAAAAAAAAAAAAACCATGAAAAAACTGCTGATTTCATATTTTGGAGACTGAATATATCCTGAAAAAACATGTTTCGGAAAGCTTGCTTAGTATTATATAACTACTTGGGTTATGTGGTTTTCATATTTTTTATTAAATAAAACTATTGGTCCTATATTTATTTGCTCACCACAGAAAGGCTTTCCAAGCTTCAAAAATAATAGAATCACATTAAATTTAATCAAAATTTATGGTAAGAATTGCATTAGGTTATATATTGAAGATAAATGATGTAAAAGACATTTTTAAAAGCATGCTCAGTATGTGTGATCTACTAAAACACTGATTTAAAATTACTTGAAACCAGCTATAATGGAAAAAATAAAAATCATTTAAAAAATAAAATAAAATTATGATACGAAGGCCTTTTCCAGAATTGCTAAAAAATCACACTCTGCTGCATTAAGTGATATACATATGTGTACGTGTATATATATATATACACACATATATATACAAGTGTGTGTGTATATATATGTGTGTATGTGTATATATATATGTATGTATGTATGTATGTATATATTCTAAAGAATAGGGTACAAAGTCATCTTACTCGATTTCCAGTGGAACAAATCAGGGAGACTGAATTCCACTAGTAGCCACACTTAGAATCCCCTGGTTTTTATTCTCATTCTTGGATATGCATCACAGTCTTCTAGAATATTAACACTTCTCAACTCAGGAAAGCTACAGAAGTAGCTCAAGGGGAGCTCTGCCTACTAGGAATCCCCTTTTTATAAAGTTAAGCAGCTTTACTGATGTATAATTGACATATAATAAGCTGTATCTATTTAAATACAATTTGTTAAGTTTTGCCATAGGCATACATCTGTAAAGCCATCACAAAGATCAAAAACCAAATTTCCTAAAGCCATCACAAAGATCTAAAACCAAATTTCCACCTGTCCTTTCATAATTTCTCCCTCCCAACTAAGATACCCTCACTCACTAGCAACAACTGATTTCCTTTCAGTTATTATAGATCTATTTGCATTTTTTAGCACTTTATATAGCTGGAATCATAGCATGTACTTTTGCTTGGTCTTCTTTAACTCAGTATGACTATTTTAAGATTCATCTATTTTGCAGTATGTATCAGTAGCCCATCCTTTTTTATTACTGAGTAGTATTCCATTGTTTACAAATAACCACTGTTCAATGATGATGGACATTAGGACTGTTTCCAGTTTGGGGCTATTAAAGTAAAGTTGCTACGAATTTTGTGACCAGAATATATGCTTTCATTTCTAAGTGAATGGCTGGATCATATGGTAGTGCATGCTTAACATTCTTAGAAACTACTAAAAACTGTTTTCTAAAGTAGACATTTTACATTCCAACTAGCAGTGCATAATAGTTACAATTTCTCCACATACTCACTAAAACTTAGAATCGTTAAATCTTCTTAATTTATCCATTCTGGTAGGTATGTAGTTGTTACCTGGTGGTTTTAATTTGTATCTCCCTACTGGCTACTGATGCTGAGCTTCTTTTCATATACTTATTGTTAGGAATATATTTTCCTTGTTAAAGTGTCCAAAAATTTGCCTGTCTTTTTATTTTTGTTTTCCTATAATTGAGTTTTGAAAGTATTTTAATGTATTCTAAATACACTTCCTATGTATTTAGATATACATTTTGCAAATAGTTTCTCTTAGCCTGTGGTTTCTCTTTTCTTTCTCTTAATAGTGTCTTTTGAATCCAGTTTTAATTTTGACAAAGTCCAGCTTATCAGTTTAGCACTTCTACGCATCATGCTTTTGGAGTCATACCTAAGAAATCTGCATAATTCAAGATCACAAAGATCTTCTCTTTTTCCTAGAAGTCTTATAGTTTCAGGTTTTACATTTAAGCCTAAGATCCATTTTGAGTCACATTTGATTTTATCTCAATATACACAAAATTAAACCTCCTGAAGTAGTATCATTGAAGAAATGCATGGTGGTTAGTTAGGTGGCCAAAGTTACAACCATTTGTTTTAAAATCCAACCTTTTTTGAAGAGCAGTAGCTGTACTATCTCTACATTTATTTCCTACTTGGAGAAATGGAAGAAAAAAACTCAGAAGATGTGGTACCAGAGGTGCAGAGACTATCCCATGTCAGAAGGCCTGGAGATAGGGCCTATCCTGGCAATTGAAAGAGCTCCAACATGTCTAGAACAAGGGAAAAGGTGAGAGATGAATCTGCAGAGGCTGACAGAGATTAGATTACTGAAGACCTCATAAATCATATCAGGGATTTTAATTCCATCCTAAGAATGGAGTAAGAATGGAATGCAAGGTGTTACAATGGGATAAGACATTCAGAGACCAGTTAGGAAATGTGAAATATTTTGGGCAGATGCATGGCATAATGTAACTCAAGGGTGGAGGATGAAAGTTATACCATGACCAAAGGTAAATAAGCAGATCTGAGAAACTACATTCTTGATATGAGCATGTGAGATTTAACGGTCAGAAGACAGAGGGAGTTTGGAAGTTCTTTAGTCTAATATGACCCATGCATTAAAAGAGATTAAGCTGAGTTTCAAAGACATTTGAAGATAATTTCAGATATTGAATCAAAGCAATACAGAATTGGGGTAGATTTGTGAAAATGAGAACTGAAATCAGAACAAAAATTGGGGTAGATTTGTGAAAATTAGAACTGAAATCAGAACAAAAATCTCCTTATCTAGTTTTTTAAGCCTCAAAATTTATTCACAGGCACTCATTTAACTAACCTCATTCCTCAATCCTGCAATATTTGTAGATGATTGCCTCTTATGAGACTAAAATATTATTCAACCCTCAAAATGTTTTACATATTTTAAGTACTCTTTTTGAAGCATTTTGTAATAGTTCTTATATTCTGACTACAATGAACATTACTTCAGTCCAAACAATTTTTATTAAGCTTTGCATTTTAACTATAAAAACCATATCCATCTATTATATTCTAAGCTGTTTAGGCATTTAACATATTAACGGCAATAACATGATTAATAGTCAAAACACAATTTAACATCGCCATGATTATCACTTATCAATGAAGGCAGAATGATAATAGATTGCTGCATATGCATTTCCCCTTCCCTTTTCAGAGGAAACAAATCCGACTGGTATCAATGAGTATGTGGGTTCGAGCCCTGGCATGGCTCAGTGAGTGAAGGATCCAGCGCTGCCATAAGCTGTGGTGTAGTTCGCAGACGTGGCTTGGATCCAGCATCAGCAGCTGTACCTCTGATTTGACCTCTAGCCTTGGAACTTCCATAAGCCACACCTGCAGCGCTAAAAAGCTAAAAAAAGGGGGAGGGAAGCTTACTGAATTGATACTATAGAAATCTAACTTTGATTAAACCATATACCATAAGGTCATAAAGCAAGCAAAATCAAAATAAGGGTTCACTATTTAGGCAAAACCACTTTCCAAAAATCTATAAATTTCAACTGTAATTATATACTAGAGTCACTTGGGAAAATCAGTTTAAATGCTTACTTAATTTTTCTGGAATATTATCCAACTATTAATAGGGGTAATTCACAGGTAATTCTAATATTCAGCCAGGACTGAGAACTACTGTTGGACTTAACCCATGAACCGAAACTTTCAGCATATATAACAATATCCTGGATAAGGCAACCTCTTTCTACCCTCAGATATTCTGATTCCATAACTCTAGGATGGGCCCAGGAATCTACCTTTTAGCTACCAAGTCATTCTGTGATAGGACATCTACAGGTCAAATGAGATTTGTTGTCCTAAATTCAAAACCAAGCTTTGTATTTTTCCAATCTCAGACATCTATTAAGGTGTAAGTACACACCTGCAGTACCAGAGGGGGAATAAAAAACCCAGAGTCAGAAAGGAAAATGAGATCAGAGGGCAGTTGACATATGAGGTCTCTGGTACACTCATAACTTTCATATAATGTAATGAGCAAAAAGAAGACTACTCGGGTGAGCAGAAGTTCCACTTATTTAATTTCTAGCCAATAGGACTGTGATCCAATAAAATGGCCTAGATCCTGCACCAGAAATGATTTATCCTACACAATGAAGTAAGAAAAGAACTAGAGAGAGGCCTTGTGCTCTTCCTAAAGGCCATTGTTTTCTTTATACTTACTGTTACTACAAAAACAGTTGATTTCTTCAGAATTGTGGTAGCACACTATGAATTTAATTCTTCGTAACTTTAAATCAATTAAAACCCTAAAGATGGCATACTTTAGAATGTAAATGTAAAACTTCATCCCCAAGTGCTTATAACGTTCATCAAAATCAACCTCCTCTCCTTACAGAACCTTAAAATGCAACACTTTAGGCCAATATTTTGCTGAGATTATACAAGTAACCCACCCAAGCTTTACTAAGGGTACAAACCATAGCCACAACCTTTTGGGAAGAAAAAAAAAGATTTACTCCCTCTGGATATTCCTGATGACGAGTAAAACTGATTATTTAAATGTAAAAATAAATGTCTTGGTCTGGGTGGAAGCATACTAAGAGAGAGAGAATGGATGCTTACGAAGTGAAATGACAGGGAAGAAATAACAACTAAATGCACGATGCTCAAAACTTAGTAAGAGCTCATCAGTATCGGATCCCACGGCGACCATGCCCTCACCGCCCACCAAAGAGGGCTCCCTAAGCTCCACGGAGCCTGAGCCGCCCACCGCCGCCAACGCGCACAACGCGACGACGCTCGCCGACGCAAGACGGAAGCCTGCTCCAGGTGTGGCCTGGAGGAAGAGCACCCCAAGGCCGAGCTTGTGAGCTCCACCGGACCACAGTGCCAGGTCCCAGGAGTGGGCGGAAGCTCCGGGACCCAGGAGACGACGTCCGCGTTGTCAGAGAGTCCCTACCTCACTGACTCAGACCCTGACCACCTGTCTCCCCGCCTCTCCCCCACCCACCCTCAATCCTCGCACCTGGGACTCGGCCGAGAACATGGAAGGCTTCTGGATCCTTCCTCGCCACCCGCTGACGACCTCAAGCCCCACCCCGCCCTTCCAATGCCCACCCAAGCCTGCCTCAAAAAGTTGCCCATCCCACCGCCCAAGCTGCAGGCTCGGCAGAAGCCTTCCACGGGCGCGTAAGTCCCAGGCCGGCCTCGAGGCCGGCAAAGCGGCCCCCAAAGCCACTATGAAAACTGTAGCCAAAACCAAGGGGCTAACCCTTGGGGCCAGTCCAGTCGGCCACTCGGCAACCAGAGTGAGCCTGAGCACGAGAGAGGGCGATGCCCCTGTTGGGGAACTCCTCAATTGCCCAGAGGGCCACATGAAGCCCGTAGCCGCCCAGGTGGGCTGGCTATCTTTTCCTGCTCGGGCCCGCGTCTGCCCAGACCTGGCCTACCTGTCCAGCCGGAGCAGCAGCGGAGCCCTGACGGATGAGGAGCCCTTACCAAGGGTGCGGAAGGACTGCTCTGTCCTGGGCGGCCGAGATGAGCACGAGGAAGAGGAGGAGTTATTCGCGGCTGCGCCCTTGTGCTACAGGTACGGAAGCCGTAAAGGGGCTATAACCTCCAGGTGACCCTTTTTAACTTCGGTAGTATAGTATCAGCTGTGATAGACCCCATGGCCTAGTGAGAGGGAGATTGTTATGAGATCTGAGCGTCAATGAATAAAAACATGGCAGGAAGAGGAGAGAAAAATGAGTAAGAGAAAAGGCACAAATTAGAATTCTGGAAAAAAATCAAAGACACCCCCTCCCAGCCTCACTCTTTTATTCTATTGTGTGTGTTTAGGATATTTATTCTAAAATGAGAGAAAGCAGATTGACAACAACTAACAATATCATGGTATTGCCTTCAATGTTACTAACTTTATCATTTTTTTAAATCTTATTGGAGTATAGTTGATGTACAATATTGTGTTCGTTCCTGGGTATATATCTGTTGTTTACTTTATAAATTCCAAGGGCAGCACTGAACCATCTTACACTTTCTCTACACAGTTTTTGGTTTCCATAGCAAAACAAGACCCAACCTGATATCTAAACAAGGTCAAAATCACTGGACTGTGAGCCAGTGTTAGAACAAAACAAATCTTACAAGTCTCGTTTTACCTATAAAGTACAGATAAGTTCACAATAAATTTAATTTAATAATAATTTCTGACACTAAAATCAGAAACTTTAAGAACCATTCAACCGTTTTTCTTATCTAGAATCTTAAAAAATGTAAGTATAATATCTAATTATTTATGCTATCTTCAGTGTGTCTGCTCTATTATAAGTCTACTATGTAACAAAGAAATTTATTATATTCTTCCTAGTGGGTTCTGGCTGAAGATAACCAATCTGGAGATAATGGTCCCAAGAGCCACCTCAGAGTCAGCTGACCATGGAAAAGAATAACAGCTCATGTCCACAGAACATAATCATAAATCCAGGTAGGAGTAACAGAGACTACCTTTTGAAGCCTGGGGAGATAGAGAAATAAACTGAGACTGCATTTGTTTGTGGGAGAAAAGTGTAAGGAGATGTGAGAACATTTCTATTGATCTGGCCACTAGTGGGTGTGGCAACTTACTTTTGAAGTTCCTTTAAGTTAATGGGTGTGGTAAGCCAGTGTGGCTCTAAAAGACAGAAACAGGATAGGCTCAAATTTGGATCTAAGAACTATGTGATATCCTGAGGAAATGTATGGAAAGGTCTAAGAAGAGTAAAAAAAAGTGTGTAACAAACCACGTTATCACATAAGATGACTGGTATGACATTAATGCCATTTGGATAGGATGAGGGGAGATTTGTTTTGAAAATCAGGATTTTCTCTTGGCGTAGAGCAACCCTTGTGAGAGTGCTCTAGAAGGACATCATCTTCCAGGACCCACAGAGAAAATGGCTTCCACCAAGATGATTTCCATTCATGATACTAACCAATATGGAGATTCCATAATCCTCAAATGATAGCTATAAGAAGCCACAAAGAGGCTAAAGACAGAAGAAGGATAACCAGAAAACCCTGCCCAAAGAAGCTTGGTGAGTCAAGACGCAGGAAAATGGTTAGGGAGCCTTTCACTTCAAAGTTGTTAGTTCAGATACAGCCAGCATTTTTAAGCTTAAGTAAATCACTTGCGTTTAAGAGATAATATAGGACAGAAATAAATCTAAATGATATCCTTTGTATCCATACCTTAAGAAAGTTATTTAATGAAAATACCTAGTGAGCTCAATACACTAATCTTCATTGTAAAAAAAAAAGGTGATGAAAACTTCCAAACAAAATGCAAGTAAATTTCATAGAAAGACTGAAAATTACTGAACAAATATTAGGTTGCATTCTGTGCTAGATGCTGGTATCAGAAAGATTGCGTGGGTTAGCGCGAAGTATTGTTAACTTGATAATCAAACCCCTGGGCTCTGACCCATGTTTGATCTTGATGTGAACATTCACACGTTTGTGATCTCAATCATTTTAAGATACATTTTGGAAAATGGAAAAATGAGAGAATCTTCTATACGGTTGTGGTATTAAATGGGATAATACATACACAGCACTTAACACATAGTAAATATTCAATAACATTTGTTATTATTACTATTATTACTGTTGTTATTATTATTATTATTATTATTATTATTATTATTATACTGTTCCTAAAGGAACCCACAGTCTAATGAGAAGGGAGGTAGTTATCGTGTGTAATTCAGATTACAACTTTCAGAATCCCGTTTATTTAATGTCTACAAATTGAAAAATACTAG
The DNA here is from genome assembly GCA_004024745.2 of Catagonus wagneri. Classification (NCBI taxonomy): domain Eukaryota; kingdom Metazoa; phylum Chordata; class Mammalia; order Artiodactyla; family Tayassuidae; genus Catagonus; species Catagonus wagneri. The sequence goes on from PVHT020000173.1 coordinate 15,124,888, forward strand.
TCAAGGCACAGGGGAATTCGGCTGAGAATCTGAGAATCTGAAAGATAAATTCCTCCCGTCGTGGGATAAGTCAGTTTGGATCCTTCACAAGCAGATGCTGAGGCCCAGTTAAGAATGAAAGAGGTGTGTGTGTGTGTGGCTAAAGACAGGGCAGGATGACTCTTTCTCTCTGTGAGAGGGGGCAGGAGGAATGTTATTTAATGCCTGTGAAAGATATAATAGAGAGAAAGCAGAACTGGGCAAGAAAGCTTTTTGACTGTCATACAGATATCAAACTGGTGAAAGGAAAGAGCTGAGGAAGCAGAACTGGTCAGAGAGAGCATTCGACTGTGATGCAGTTGTCTCAAAGATACGGTGGAGAATTACAGTGCAAAGGGAGACTGTTAGGTAACTGCTGTTCCTCAGAGCTGAATACCTTCTTTCTAGAAGAAAGACCTGAGCAGTGCACCTCCCTGGATACCACAGTTCACTTTGTGCCACATGGCTTCACCTCTCCAAATATGTGTTGAGTGGCAGCTCAGGGTACCAGCTGATCTCTTTTTGAGCAGAAATTTGGAAGAGAGAGATTAGTAGAACTAACTATAACCCCATCACTATAGTTCTTCTAGTGATTGCAACTGGTACCTACTTTCTTCCTTTTCTACTCTCCATTCTAAATTCTTCCCACCCTCAACTATCTTCTCTTCTAATTGTGGAGGTTTATCTAATGATATAACTCATACTCTCTTTACAGGAGTATGAGTCTGGTAATATTATCCTCATCACTCATAATTAGACAAGGGAGTGCCAAGAGGTACCACAGTGGGTCACCTGAGTTCCATACATTTTCCTCCTGTTCATCAGAGAGCAGCAACTCCTCTTCCTATCTGCTGATTCCTGAGCATTCCAAAGGTCTCCATGGCACCAAAGTTTATAATTCAACAAGACCTTTGCTGTCTTTAAGCTCAACAACTCTAGGACTGAGTCCTAAATTTGGTTTCCAAATTTTTCTGCTCTCCCCGTCATGGAGATAAGAACTTCTTGCTTTCACACTTTAAATCATCTGTAAATTCCTTTAAAATTTTTATTATTCTTTTTTCACTATGACATCAGTGCAACTTATTAATAGCCAGTCAATTCCATTGTCCTTCAGTGCACTGCATCCTTCATACTTTTCTAAAGTCTACATCATTATACCTCCCAAGGTAATCCCTTCCACTAGAATATCCTCCCTAATCCCCATCAGTGAAAGTTTTAGCAAACGGACCACCACTTTATAGCAGGAACTGTGTCTCACATACCATCCAGGATGGCAAGTCATCCATTTCCCAAATTCCAGTCCTGCTTGACACTTATTCAGGACACACTTACTGGGTGACTGTCAGTTCATATCTTCTAGAAGGGAGATACTGAGATTGAATTTGAAGTGCAAGAGGGTTGTTGTTGTTATAATTGGGTTTTTGGGGAGAAGGTTGGCAAGTCCTGTGAAAGACAAAGGGGAGAAACAGAATTGTGCTGATGAAAAGTTGTGGCTTGAGACCACAATACTGATCTGACTTCTATAAAAAGAGAGAGAAGAGGAATGAGAACTGTCTAAGAAGAGCCTCAAACTATGATATAGAGCTGAAAAAAAGCTCCGCAAACATAAAAAACAGGGAGTTCTGAACCAAATATTCTCTATCAAGGAACTCTCACATTGGGCAGAAATGGCCAGGTATTTCTTGTGTGCTAAGGCTGGCCAGAAAGAGTATGGCCTCAGCTTGAATGCTGCAGTGGGTCCCTGAGGCACCGCTGCTGTCGCATGTTGGCTAATTGCAATTCTTACAGTTGAGAGAAATCCAGGCAATTCATTTCCATGGTTACCACTTGGAGTTCATATTCTAATGAGAGAAACTAAAACTAGAACAAGTGAAAAAGTAAATATATACTGTGTCAGATACTTTGTGTGCAGTGGAGAAAGATAAAGCAAGGTGAGAAGGTTAGGAAGTACAAGACAGAGGAGGGGGAGTAGTTTATATAGGGTGGTCAGGGAGTGCTTCCCTAATAAACTGGCATTATCCAAGGACCTGAAGGAAGAGATGGGGTGGGCCACATGGATGTCCAGGAAAAGAGCATTGCCATCAGAGGCAACAGAATTACAAAGACACTGAAGGAGATAACATGCCTGCATGTTTGGGGAGCAGCAAGAGACCAGCATGGCTAAAACAGCATGAAGGAGGAGGAAAATAAGACTTTCTCACAGGTACTGGGGTGGAAGAATAGTGTAGCATGCAAAATAGTGCATTTAGAGACACAATGATGACTTTTACCCTGAGAGGGATAGAAACTTAATGCCTCCACTTGACTGTATAATTAATAAAATTTAAGATGTTCAAAGCCAGTCTCTTGGTCTTCACCCCTCCCCATATCTGCTGTCTGTGGAGTTTTTCTCATTTCAGATACCACAACACTTTCTTTACAGTTGCTCAGGCTAAAACCTTGACTCCTTTTTTTCCTTCACACTCCACATAAAATCCATCAGTAAATCTTGTTGAATTTTCTTCAGAATTTATCCTGAATATACTTACTTCACATTACTGCAACCACTATTAACCTGGTCAGGTTTCCTCATCTCTCTCCTTCTTGTTTCCTGTAGAATTTATCCTCAACATATTATCTAGAAGAACTATTTCTAAGTAAAGTAAATAAGTAAATCCTCAAAAGTCTCCGATAGATACTATCTTACTGAAAGTAAAAGCCAGGGCCCTTAAGTTGAAAAGGCCGTAACTAATACAACCCTGCCTCATACTATCACAGTGACCTCATCTCCTTCTTTTCATCCTTTGCTCAGTTCTTTGTCTCGTGGCTTCTGTGATGTTCCTCCAGTATCCCAGCATCCTTCTATCTTATCTTCTCTGAAATTTCAGTTCTCTGACTTGATATGCGCTGTAACTACTTCCTTAGTATTTATTTATTCAAATAGCACCTTCCAATTAGACTTTTACATGATAACCCTATTTGAAAGAGCATCCTGCCCCCAACTTTCAGCACTCATGATCCCATTTATATTCAGCAGTTTGTCTCCATAGCTCTTAATACCCTCAACACAATAAAGAATTTTTAATGTTTTCTATCTTGTTCACTGATGTGTTCCAAACCCTTGGATCAGTGCCACAAGGATCAGGCACATCATAGGCAATCAATAAAAATTTGTTGAAAAGCATTGTATACAAATTTAGTGTGCAGTAAAGTTTATACAGTAGAATAATAGATTGTAATTTGTATTGATGTGATTAGGATATTCATGTATATTAGTTTTGATATATTTAATTTCATTTTCTTATTAAGCAAGATTATTTTTTAATGTATTATGCTTAACCAGCTTAAATTGCTTACTCTTTTAGGCTAAAAATTATTTAATTTTTTTGGTAGTTACATAAGTTTCAGCGTAATACTAATATTTCTCCCATATCATAAATGAATAGTATAATAGCAAAAAGGCTGAAAATGTATTAAATTATAAAACTGCACATAGAGTATTAATCTCCAAGTATACAGAGAACTTACGGACTTAAATGAGTATCAAGTTTCTAAAATTTATTGTAAAGGAGAGTCACTCTTAAAAATAATGAAAAAATATATAGTGTAGGAAATGAGGGAAAAAAGGAAATTATTTGGAGGTAGTATTTATAACATCCTGAGGGATATTTTTGCTTTCACACCTCTCAACTTTCCACATGTTTTTCAAAAAGAAGTGAAGAATTTGGAGAAAGTTCAAACAACAACCAATGTAAGAACTAATATAATCAAAAATCTGGAAAGTAGATTAATTCCAACAGCTAACTGAAATGGAATTATTTCATTTGAAGAGGAAAAACCTGAGGCAAAAAATTAATAACTGATTTTAAGCAGTTTTTATATGTAATAACTTTAAAATATATGTGAAGTGGCATATCTATTTGTTTAATCTTTCAAATCATGATCTAGTCATTCAGGTGCCAGCAGAAAATACACCACTGTAAAGGTGAGATCTGAGATAACACTGAAAGTATATTCTTGGAGTTCCCGTCATGGTGCAGTGGTTAATGAATCTGACTAGGAACCATGAGGTTGCAGGTTCAATCCCTGGCCTTGCTCAGTGGGTTAACAATCCAGTATTGCTGTGAGCTGTGCTGTAGGTCGCAGATGCGGCTCGAATCCTGCATTGCTGTGTCTCTGGTGTAGGCTGGAGGCTACAGCTCCAATTAGACCCCTAGCCTGGGAATCTTCACATGCCGTGGGTGTGGCCCTAAAAAGCAAAAAAAAAAAAAAAGCTGTATTCTTTCTCATATATTAATCTGTATTTGAGAGAGACAGCTCTACTTCATTAGATAATTTCAAGTCCCAGTTTCTTGTTGCTTTGCCATCCTCTAGGGCAGAAGTTGGCGAACAATAGCCCAAGAATCCTAGAAATTCTGCCTGGCACCTACTTTCATAAATAAAATTCTACTGGAACTCAGCTACACCCATTCGTTTTTGTATTACCTGTGGCTGTTTTCACACTGTAATGGAAGAGTTGTGTAGTTGTGACAGAGAGCAACAAAACATAAAATATGTACTATCGGCCTTCTACATAAAAAGTTTTCTAACCCCTGCCGTAGGGTGATGTCTATATGGTCAGTGCTAGCTTCCCACCAAGTACCCACATTCCAGTTTATGGAAAAAAGGCAAAGCATTTTTTTTTTTTTGCAAGAAACCGACTTGAATTTACACATAACGCTTCTCATTTATCCCATTGGTAAAAATTCAGTGGGGCCCAGCTAAAGTCTGCATGGCTGGGCCTATTACCAAAAAGAAAAAGGTCAAGTGGATACTGGGAGCTAATGAGCATTTTCTACCACAGTTATCTCTGGCAGAAAGAAAGGTGTGTCTGTGGAAATAAGGATGGAAAGGATAAACCTCTTGAAACAGCTGCCCTCTTCATTGAATGAAAGAACTTTGCCTTTTCCTTACTTATTCCTAGATAAATGTAATTCACCCAGAGCCTAGTAATACTAGTATTTTAAAGAGCATATCATCAAACTTGGCATTTGTTTTCAGTGACTAGAAATAAGTCTTTAGTCTCTGCAGTGGTAACTTTAGCATGGTATGTTTGCCTTCCATCCAACTTCTTATTACTCTATAGCACTTTGGTATAATTTCAAAGACAGAGTTGCAGATTCAAATGCCTCAGGAGCGTTTTTACACTCCCTGACACATACATATGCGCACATAAACAAGATACATACTCAACAAGTTCATATTCACTTATATTTTTGAGTGCCTTATCTTAGGAAATCTCCACATTAGGAGTCCAGGGAATGTGGAGATAGGCTTATTAAATAGAGAAGCAATAGGCAAACCACAGTTCAAGGGCTAAATATAGCCCACTGAAAAATATGTAAATAAAGTTTTAGAGAACACAGTCATTCTTAGTCATTTACATATTGTAATGACTACTTTTATACTAGAAAGGCAAAGCTGATTAGTTCAACGGAGACTGTATGACCTGTAAAATGCATAAATTATTTACTGTTATTCCATTAAAGAGTAAGTTTGACAGTTCCTGAACTCTGGCATTCTGAGGAGCCCTTACTTTCATTTGAAGTCAGAATTTTAATGAGAATTGCAAAATGTTAATTTGAATGTAAGCAGGAATTTCTTAAATCTAAATATATTCAAACCATAGAATTTATTTATTTTACATTTCTTGAATGTTTTCCTAGAGCTTCTAAAGACAGAAAAGGTACTCATTTAATTTGGAAATATCTTCATATAATGAATAAGTTTAATGAGGAAAGGATGGATTTTTCAATAATGCTACCGTGTTAATTGGATATACAACTGAAAACCAAATAAATCTCAGCCACCACCTCTGTTACTCATATCATACAAAAATTATTTTTAGGGTTGTCGAAGTTGTAAATATGAGAGAGGAAGAAAAGCTTTTAGATGAAACAAATAAGAATGTATTCCTCATATTGGAATAGGTTAATGTTTCTTAAACATGACATAAAGAATGCTATGAAGAAAAAAATGATAATTGGGACTATGTTAAAGCTAAAAACTTCTGAACAAAATCCAGAACACTGATAACACCAAATGCTGGTAAGGATTAGGGCGTAACAGGAACTCTTAATTCATCGTTGATGAGAATGCAAAATGCTATAGCCACTTTAGAAGACAGTTTAGCAACTTTTATAAAACTGAATATACTTTTAACATACAATCCAGCAATCCGTGCTTCTTGGTATTTATCCAGAGGAGCTGAAAATTTACCTCCACACAAAAAGGTGCACATGGATATTTATAGAAACTATATTCATAATTGCCAAGACTTGGAAGCAACCAAGATATCCTTCAGTAGGTGAACGGATAAGTAAACATCCAGACAAAGAAATATTTAGTGCTAAAAAGAAATGAGCTATAAAGCTATGAAAAGACATGGAGGAGATTTAGATATGTGTTTCTAAGTGAAAGAATCCAATCTGAAAAAACTATCTGATTCCAACTATATGACATTCTGGAAAAGGCAAAGCTGTGGAGACAATAAAAAGATCAGTGAATTTTTTTTTGGGGGGGTGGAGGATGAAAAGGCAGAACACAGAATTTCTAGGGCAGTGAAAGTACTCTGAATTATAATGATGGATATATATCATTATACATTTGTTCAAACCTATAGAATGTACAACATCAAGAGTAAACCCTAAGATAGAAGTATTGACTTTGGTAATTATAATATAGGTTCATCAACTGTAACAAATGTGCTACACTGGCAGGAGATGTTGAAAATTAGGAAGGCTATTCCTCTATGGGGGCAGGATGTATATGTGAAATCTCTGTACCTTTCCTTCATTTTTACTCTAATCCTTAAACTGCTCTAAAAATTTTGTCTTAATAAAAATAAATAAAAATTGGACTTCCCATCATGGCTCAGCAAAAACGAATCTGACTAGCATCCTTGAGGACACATTTTTGATCCGTGGCCTTTCTCAGTGGGTTAAGGATCCAGTGTTGCCATGAGCTGTGGTATATGTTGCAGATGTGGCTTGGATCCCGCGTTGCTGTGGCTGTGGTGTAGGCCAGCAGGTACAGCTCCGATTTAGCCCCTAGCCTAGGAACCTCCATGTGCTGCAGGTGCAGCCCTAAAAGACAAAAAGATAGATAGATAGATAGATAGATAGATAGATAGATAGATAGATAGATATTTTCATGAAAAAAGATAATCATTAGGATAGTGAAAAGGAAAGTCACAGAGCAGGGAGAAGTTATTTTTAATGCATTTATATGACATAGGACTCATACCCAAATGGTTTTACAAATAAATTAAAAATTATAAAAATTAGCAAAACACTTGAGCAGGCACTTTACCATAGAACCAATACCTAATTAGCCAATACAAAAAGGCTCTCAATTGCTTTTGTCATCAAAGAAATGCACATCAAACCCACAATGTAATATGCATGCACATCTTCAGAATGGCTTGAAAATGCCAATAGTTGAAAAGAATGTGAAGAAACTACAATTCTAATGCATTACTGATGACAGTATAAATTGTTACAACCATTTTTGAAGACAATTTATCAGTAACTACTAAAGCTGAACAAATACATAACCTATTCTATTTTAGATGTATGTCAAACAGGAATGCATAAATGTTCTTACCGAAGTTATATGTAGTATTCATAGCACTGCTATTTGCAGTAGATAAAAACTGAGGACTACTCAACTGTACATAAATGGGAAAAGATATAGTCACTCAATGAAATACTTCGCAACAAGGAGAATAGTATACATGAATCTCATTTTAAAATGTTGAGTGAAAGGGAGTTCCCTTGTGGCACACTGGGTTAAGGATCCAGCATTATCACTGCAACACCTTGGGTCACTGCTGTGGTACAGGTTTGATCCCTGGCCTAGGAACTCCTACACGCCACAGGCATGACCAAATAAATAGAGCGGACCTGCTTTAACTCTTAAAACATAAATAAAATAAAATAAAATAAAATGCTGAATGAAAGACGTAAAAGAATACACAAGTTATAGTTTGATCTTATATAATGCTCAAAAATTGGCTAAATTAATTTTGGAAGTCAAGCATAATTCCTTGGAGGGTGATATTTTGGAATGTGTTCTGTGACTGGATATGGGTACAAGATTGTGGGAGAGACTGAAATAGTCTCAAGCCATATACCTAATATTTACCTGTTTTTACATCATCTCTAACTTTAGTGGTGTACTTTATTTCTCAGTTTGGGAACTGATTTTATGAATGCATTTATTTTATGAAAATTCATTAAGCGACCCATATATGACTTGTGAATTTTTAAGTATATGTATTAAACTTCAAAAAAAGTTTTACCTAGGAGTTCCCTGATGGCCAAGAAGTTAAGGACTCAGCATTATCACTGCTCTGGCTCAGGTTCAATCCTTTGTCCAGGAATTTCCACATACCACAGGAAAAAAAAGTTAACCATTAAAATAGAAAAATAAAATAGATGTATATATATTCTTCTAACTCTAAAATTAGCCATAGCTATAAACCATGCATAATTTGTCTTTATGTAGTGTATCACACTGACTGATTTCCATATGTTGAACCATCCTTGTGAACTTGGGATGAAACCCACTTGGTCATAGTGCATGATCTTTTTTATGTGTTGCTGGATTTGGTTTGTTAATATTTTGTTGAGAATTTTTGAATCTATATTTGTCAAAGATATTGGCCAGTAATTTTATTTTTTGATTGTATCTTTGTCTGGTTTATTGTGTTGGGATGGTGGTGGCTTCATAGAATGTCATTGGCAATATTCATTCCCTCCTTTTCAATTTTTTGGAAGAGTTTGAGAAGGATTGCTATAAAATCTTCTTTGTATGTTTGGTAGAATTCTCCTACAAAGCCATCTGAGCCTGCACTTTTGTTTGTAGAGTTTTAAAATTACAAATTCTGTTTCACTTCCAGTGATTAGTCTGTTCAAGTTATCTATTTCTTCTTGATTAAATTTTGGTGGGCTGTATTTTGCTAGAAACTTGTCCATTTATTCTAGGTTGTTGAATTTGTTGGCATGTAACTGTTCATAGTATTCCCTTATGGTTTTTGTATTTCTGCATTGTTGGGTGTTATGTCTCCTTTTTCCATTTCTTATTTTGTTTATTTGGGTTCTCTTTTCTTCTTGGTGAGCCTGACCAGAGGTTTGTCAATCTTGTGTACCCTTTCAAAGAACCAGCCCTCTACTTTATTGATTTTTTTCTATTTTTTAATCTTTATTGTATTTATTTCCTCTCTGATCTTTATTATTCCCTTTCTTCTGATAATTTTAGGTTTTGTTTGTTCTTCTTTTTCTAATTTTTAAGTGGTAGAATAGGTTATTTGAGATTCTCCTTGTTTTTTTGAGGAAGGCCTGTATTGTTATGAGCTTCCCTCAGAAAACTACTTTTGCCACATCTCATAGGTTTTGTGTGGTTGTGTTTTCTTTGACATCTGTCTCAAGGTATTTTTTTAATTTCCTCTTTGAATTAATTGTTAACCCACTGTTTGTTGGCCACACCTTTGGCATGTGGAAGTTCCCAGCTCAAGGACTGAACCCTCGCCACAGCAGTTATCTGAGCAGCTGCAGTCCACAAAGGAACTCTGACCCACTGGTTTTTTAGTAGCATGTTGATCAGTCTCCATGTAGTCATTTTTTTTCCTCTTTTCTTTTTCTGTGGTTTATTTCTAGTTTCATGCCATTGTGGTCAGAAAAGATGCTTAAGATGATTTTTATATTCAAACATTTGTTGAGACTTGTTTTGTGTTTTAATATATAGTCAATCCTCGAAAATGTTCCATGTGTACTTGAAAAGAATGTGTATTCTTTTTTTTATTTTTTATTTTTTATTTTATAACTCCTAAAAATATATCAACTAAGTCTAGCTGTTCTATCATTTAGGATCTGTTCTATCATTTGGATGTAATATCCTGAAAATATTGATTGTCTAGTTATTCAGAGGTCATTTAGGATCTCTGTTGCCTTATTGATAATTCTTTCTAGAAGATTTGCCCATTGATGTGAGTAGGGTGTTAAAATCTCCTACTATTATTGTATTCCTGTCAGTTTATCCCTTTAGGTCTGTTAGTATTTGTTGTATATATTTGGGTGCTCCTCTATTAAATGCATATATGTTGATGAGTGTAAAATCCTCTTCTTCTATTGATCCTTTTATCATTATATAGTGTCCTTCTTTATCTGTCTTTATGGCCTTTGTTTTGAGGTCTATTTTGCCTGGTATGAGTACTGTGACGCCTCCTTTCTTGTCATTTCTGTTTGCATAAACCATGCGTAATTTGAAATAGAGCAAGAAGAGAATGTAGGCTCCTTCTCTGTGTCAGCTAAGGGAGTTTCTCTCTGCAATCATGACAAACAACTATCTTTGTTCTGTTTTATATTTTTCCCTAAAATTTAATTTGCTTAATATTTCTAAGAATATCAAAAAGGGACATGAAGAAGGGAGGGAAAAGGAAGAGTCTTAATAAATTTGGGAGAATTAGGTGTTTGCTTTAATCATTGGATACTTTATCTACCTTTCCTTAACACTCTTAATCCCATGCTCCAGCCACTGTAAGAGTAATTGCTCAAATTATTCTTGATCACTTGTTTTTTGGGGTTTTTTTTTTTTGCTTTTATTCTGAATACAAGAAAAGAGTGCAGATCTTCCTCAACTTGTGTGATGTTAAATACAGATTAACACATCATAAATTGAAAATATCAAAAGTCAAAATGTGTTCAATACGCCTAACCTACTGAACATCGTAGCTTAGCCTAGCCTACCTTAACCATTCTGAGAACATTTACATTAGCCTGTGTTTGAGCACTGTTATTTAACACAGAGCTTATTTCATAACAAAGTGTTAAACATCTGCTCCGAAAGTGAAAAACAGAATTTAATGAATGCTGCTCTGAAAGTGAAAAGCAGAATGGTTATATGGGTACAGAATGGTTTTACCTGTATGGGTTGTATTCCTTTGCCATCACATTGCTGACTGGGAGCTGTGGTTTATATCCACTGCCCAGCAACACAAGAACCATATCACACTGCATATTGCTACCCAGGGAAAAGATCAAAATTCAAAATTTGAAGTACAGTTCATACTGAACATATATTGCTTTTGCACCATGGTAATGAAAAAACCATTTAAGTCAAACCATGGTAAATCAGGGACCATCTGTGTACAAAAAAATGTTTAATGTTTAATTGGGATTCCCAGTAGAGATAAAGTAGGTAATAAACTAAGCAAAACTGATTGTCGTTTCATAGTCATTCCCTAAAACATCTTGAGCAAAATTTGTTGAGGACTTATCAAAACTCTTTACAAAAGCCTCTGTGTAGGTTAAACTATCTGTGAGCCTAGAACCCAAAGGAATCAAGTTTGAACTTAACTTCTTTTAATCTTCAGTTGGATTTTTTGAGGATGTTTCTCTCTTAACTTTCAAATATAGAAATGAAAATAATGGTTCCTTCCAGTAAGATAAACTGTTTTCAACTGCATAGTACTTGTATAAATTTATTACTATAGTTGCTGTGAAACCAAATAGCCACAAAAAAATTTTTAATAATGTGATGTTTCAAATTAAACAGAAAACTATTTTACTTATTTCTGTTCTATAGTTATATCTATAAACCAAGATAAAGTCAATCATCTCTATGATAGATTTTAACGTTTGCTCTAATTGTGTTACCATGATTAGAACCTTGTGAGATAATTGGAAATTATTGTGATAAACAGAAATGCTTATCTTGGGATTTTATAGTGAAATTGGAGATAAAGTATCTTTATTGCTACAGTCATACCTATTAAGACATTTTTATAAATACTCTTAATATTTTAATATTAATATTTCAAACCAATCCTGTGTATTGGTTCCTTTAATTTTTCTAAAGTTTCTTTAGTGATATGATCATTGAACTATTCAATCCCTTAAATAAAAGGAAATTTTTTCAGTTGAATAAATATTCAAAAATTGAATATTTATGAATAAATTCATAAAGAATTTCAGTCTAAAAAAGTGTTGATTAGAGTCTCATGATAGCTTCTGACTTTTATTTTATTAAATTTTAAATTTAAATTTCTATCATGTTTTCCTTCATTAAATGTCCTAATATATTTTTGGTGTAGAAGTGTGTTCATACTTGGTGAGGTATTTATTCCACTACATATGCATTTAAGTGGGAAAAAATAAGTCATGAAAAACATTCAACAACCAAAAACTATAAAATTTGTACAAATACTTAATAACAGATGGAGTTAAACAAGAGTTAGAAAGCATGTTACTGCTTGTCAAAACAGAAATTAATCTCATTTACTAATTCCTTAGCCACTGTTGAAATTTCAATTCTTTTTTATTTTTCAGTCTTCTCTTTGAAAAGAAATTAAGTGAAAAATAACTAGGTAATATAATCAAAGATATTATTCTCCTTAACATCTTTCAGGAACATTAATTTTTATTCTTTTCTGCCTGAGTTATCACAATACAAATTGTGGAGAATGAGGAGTAAACACAAGCAAGAGGGAGAAAAAAAAAAGACAAAAGAGCAAGGGAGAACCCAAACACAAATGGGTTAAAAAAAAGAAGAAAGGAAAAAGAAGACTCCAAGATGATATTGCTTTACTAACATCTAGAAGTGCTTGCTGGGATGCTAAGAAGAAAAAGAAGGAAGAAGAAAGGGAATTGTGCTTACCTGTTAGAAAGAGGCGGTTTCTCTGGGAGCTGTCCAATGTACTAACTGAACCATCATAGTCACAACTTACCTCTTTAATAGAAATTAATGTCCTAGACTATTCTCCCTTGGACCAAGGTGTCTCTATACTCATCTTTTTAGGCTGTTTCTTCTAATTCATCTTTAAAATGTTTTCTATGGACTATTTTGCCCCACGGTGTCTTCTTAAAAATCCTTACACGGAATAATTAAATAAATATAGCTCCTGACAAACGAAGGAAAAATGTACCATTCTTTGTTAAAAAAAAAATATATATATGTGAGATTATGTGAAATCAGTAAAAGAAATTTTATTTTCGTTATCCTGAATTTAAAATATTTTTCATATCAAAAATGTTCTAAAGATAACCAAAATATCTCAACTAAAATTAATAAAATATATTTTCCTCTCAAATTCTGTGAGGTGGTACAATGAGGAAAATATACCAGATGCAAGTGTCAGGATTTGTTCACAAATACCAATCAACAATTTAGAATTTGAAAGGCTTCACAGCAGAGGATGAGCTGATGGACCAGTTGGCTTATGAAAGGGTGAATCACAGTTTTGAAAAGGAGATTGAAGTTGTTTTGTTTAGGGAAGGGTTTGCTTTGCCTCCCACACTGGGATTATACAGTGAATCATGCTGGGAGAAAATATTCTGAGCTTCCCCTTTTCATTTTATTGCCATCATAACTTTTGCCCTCTAAATAAATTCCTTTGCATAGGTAGGAGATAAAGGTAAGGAAAGGAAAGCCAAGTATCCTAATTGTTAGATTGACTACAGCAAAACAGATTTTAGAATTTGGGGTTTGTAATGTAGTGGGAGAGCTGATTATGATGCAGTGGAAAAAGAAAGCCGGTTCCAACAGCGACTCTGGGGAATGCACTCTCGTCCCCCCTACCGTGCTTACTTAAGCTAATGGGAGATCTTTCCTTTCAGTAGCCGCTGCACTGGGATACCAGACAAACAGCTCCCCTTGACCCCTGGCAGACAGGGCCCCACTTCTGGACATCATTAAAAGCACATGCACTTGTTTCACACCCAGCGGCAGCCTACCTAGGGTGGCAAGATTCAGAGCTCCCACTCTGAAGCCAAGGAGAAACCAAATCGGTGGAAAACATCCTTGCTTTGAAAACCCAAAGATAAATTAAAGAACTACATGAAATAAGGAGCCTGAAGAATGTTATTTGGCTGGGGGATGTGGAGAGACAGAAAGCACAGCAGGTAAGAGCTGGGGGTTGTTGCCAAGAAGGAACTGTCCCAGGTGATGCAGCGAAGGGGATCTCAGAGCTGGAGGCCTGTCCCTTTGAGTCTTCCGTTCGTGCTCAATCTTGTCTTCTTCCATCAGTTTCGAGAGGAGGGATGTTGTCAGAGCCTACCGTATTGGTGCAACTAATCCTGTTATCAGCTTGGTTATAAATATTAATGTCCCTTGGCCCTTCTTTGATGCTGCTGAGTCAGATTTTGGGCTGTTAGGAAGCCATCACCGGTCTCGACCTTCCTTTCAAGAACCGATGAGAAGCAGGGCCAAGCCAAGCCTACCGGATGGCAGCCTATCCCGAGAGCTGCGTGGACGCTACCGTGCTGGACTTTGTCGCAGACCTGTCCCTAGCCTCGCCGGGGCACCCTCTCCTCTGCGACTTCGTACCGGGGGTCCCCTATACGGACCACCAAGACCTTGTGCTCCAACAGGGAAGAACCAGTTTACAGCGTTTTGAGGACGAAGATCCAGAAGAGGAAGGGGGAGTAGAAGAGGGCGAAGACGAGGAGGTAGAAGAGGCCGGGAGAGGCGCCTCCCTGCTGGGTCGCCCGAAGAGGAAAAGGGTGATCACCCACGCCCAGCGCCAAGCAGCCAACATCCGCGAGAGGAAGCGAATGTTCAACCTCAACGAGGCCTTCGACCAGCTGCGGAGGAAGGTACCCACGTTTGCATACGAGAAGAGGCTGTCCCGGATCGAGACCCTACGCCTGGCCATCGTCTACATTTCCTTCATGACTGAGCTCTTAGAGAGCTTTGAGAAAGAGGAAACCGGCTGAGCTAGTGTGGGATGGAAGTTGTCTGCCCCCTCCTTCACTGGGCGCGCGCGGGCAAGGGGTGTTTCGTGACCCGCCGTGGGTGTGGCTGAAAGGCCAGGGAGAACGCTCCAGGACCTAACGCCTGGCCTTCTGGAGCTTGTGTCGGGATTATAAAACCCCCACAGCCCTCGAAAAGCTTGGAGGCTGTGGAGTTAATGCATACGCGATCTCTCTAAATGGAGTATGGGGCGGGAGCGGGCGGGGCACTAGTTAAGGAGTCGGGACTGTCACGGGCCCGCGCCCAGGAGCAGTTTGTATCAAGGGGCTGGGAAGCTAATCCTCTCCGCCAACTGCAGACCTCGGGGGTCTCTGTTGAGTCCGATTTCTCGGGTGTGTGTGTGTGTGTGTGTATTTATATGAATATAAAAAACTTTTTTTTTTTTTTTTTTTTTGGCTTTAAGAGTCGGTGCTGAGCCACGTCAGGCAGGCACGCCGCCCCGGGCTATGCTCTTTAGATAAGTCCTAGAGCAGAAACTCGCGAGGAGTTGCGGGTTGTAGGGTTTTCTGAGCGGTCAAGGGGTACCAAATCTCTAGTCCGATCCTCTTAATGTTGTCGAGAGGCAGAATGAAGGGAATGAAAAAGGAAAAGGAGTCGAAGTGATGGAAGATCTCTAACACAGAACACCGTTCTCCTTACTCCTCCTCTCCACCCCCCCTTCTCCCTTACCCTCGTCTCAGGCGCAAAACTTCTACCCAGTCCCGGTTTCTCCAGCAGCGCGACGCTCCTACCGGCTGACGGGGAGGGCGGAGGAGACAGTTCTGGCCCACGCACTGGGAGCGCACCCGGACTCGCGGTGTGTCTTGGTGCTCTGAGCTTTTATTGCCCGACGGTGTTTCCCCGGTTTCCTACCCCGGGAAAAGGGCTGGATCGCCCCAGTTGCTGCGCCGCCTGAGCGCGCACGCACAATTTTAGTTGTGGGTAGAGAAAGATAGCTTTCATACTAGTCGCATCTAGGGACAGGAAAAAAAGAAAGTCAAAGGAGGAGATGCATCCCTCCGCTTTGCCAAGATGTGTGTAATGGAGATCAGGTTTGAAATAGAACCATGCTGAGGGTCTGCCTCCAGTTTGGCCGATCTGCCATTCCACAATTCTTCCTTCTGGGGGACCTGCTAACACCTCGATGGGGTTCTTCAGGTAGGGGTAGGTAAGTGAGGAGGAAAACTGAAATGAAGAGTGCCAACCTAACTCTAAAGTCAGTAACTAAAAAAATAAACCCTGTTGTCTCAATACTTTATTTTGCTCCTCACTTCGCACATCCTTGCACTCATAATTCTCGTATTATACTTTTAGAAATATAATTCATTTTATTAAGAAGTAATATATACTCATCCTAAAAAGTTTGGAAAATAAAATTTAAAAAAGAAATAAAAATTTAAATCACTTCATATTACCACATAGCATTTTTATCTATTTCCTTCTAGTCTTTTTTTATATAGATGTAAATTCAATGTGTTTAACAAATTTGGGATAGTTTTGGAGTTTATCTTTCTCCACTCAGCGTTGTAGAATGAGCACTTTTCCCTTGACTTTAAATATTATGCAAACATAATTTTGATTACTGTATTTTATTGTCACATCCACGTATTACATCTAACTTCAGTCCTTTACAAACGGATAGCTAAGATATTTTCTTAAAAAAAAAGTAATGATGCAAAGAGCATTCTTAGAAATGTCTTCTCTGCCTATGACAATTCCCTGGTATTAGGTAGCTGGAAGTGAAATTTCTGCATCAAATGAACATTTAAGTTTGTGGCTACAAATGGCCAGATTGCCTTCCAAGTATCTGACAGCTCACACTCCGTCTTCCCAGTATTGCAGGGATTTGCTTGTCTCTCAGATGCCTTCATGTAAAACTTTCCCTCGTTTGTTTTCCTATCTATAGGAACTGATAGTTCTGAAATGATTACCCTTTCAAAGATGATGTCTTATTTTGACTGTGTCTGTTCACCAGGACTTTTTCCACCTCTATCATAAGAGCAGGATATACAAGTAAAAGATAAAAAAGTAACCAACTAAACCAAACAACAACAAAACCAGGGAGTTTTTTTTTCCAATTCTCTAGCATCTTTACTAAAATAAACTGAAATTTGGACAATAACCTCTATATCCATTTTATAAAATTACTTTTTTCTCTTTAGACAACTTTTTGGCCACTCAGACTACATATCTGTATTTTAAAAAACAAATTTAAAATTAGTCTTTTCAGTATGTCAAAGAAAAATAACTATTTCTCAAATCATCATCAATCAACATTTTGTTCCCCAATATCTCATGTAGTGCTAGTGGCTACATCAGTCCCTTGTGTTTACCCAGTTATTTATTTATTCAGTTAAAGTGTGTTGACATTTTACATATGATGTGAATGGGTTCAGAATTGAAAGAGCTTGCTGAAGAAGCTCCCTTCCTTCTCCCACTTAAAGTCCTCCTGAGAAGTAAACATTTTTTTAAACTCTTCAAGTGATAAATGAATTTTTCTTAAAATATTTAACTTTAGGAATCCTTAATAATTGTTGAAAGAATCGATTTTGAAAATTAGAAAAATTTTTGAAAATGCATAGAAAGATCTCAAAATCAATGAGTCCTGAAGAGTAAACACAACTGTCCATCATCCTTAATCTTCATATTCTGAACCATTCTGTTATAGTCTTAGTAAGCTTACAATACCCTACAATGAATATTTCTTCAGTATAGTAAATAATACCCCAAAAACATATAAATAAAAAGATTTCCCATTATTATTAGAATTATGTCCACAATTCTTAAAACTGTTAGAGCTCATAAATGTTTTTTCCTTTGTAATTTTTAATATGTTTAGGAGCTACTACAAAATGTAAAGTCTCTTAAGGCTTTTTCGTAATTATTGTACTAATAGAATAACTGGAAGCCAAATAAGGTTCAGAAACACAGAGAAGTGGATTGACTTATTCCTGATACCAAATCATCCATGGAGATAGGACAAAATTATTCATTTCAGACATGAATCCATGCTCCTCCATATCTTGGCACTCAACTTTTCTAAGCAGCATGATAGTTTTAGTTTTCCCCATGTTAGATCCATAAGTCAATGTACTTTTTAGTACAAGTATTTTTAGTATATAACACACCCTGTGTTAGAGTTGTCTTATTCTTTATCTTCTAAACTAGCACTGATAAAAATATCAATAGACATTGGTTTTTCAGTACCTCCCAGTGGTTTAAAAAAAATCCTAAGGGTATCAATTACTTCTGGAAAATTGTAATAATTGGTTTTTGAAATCTTAAAGTTATTTGGACATTGGGAATGTAAATACCATTTTAGATGTTGCTTGGAGGCGATTTATTTATACACTCTTTACTGACTGAAAACTGCCTTTTGGTCTCAAACTGAGTTCCTCATAACTATCAGGTTACTATTAGTATTCAGACATGTAAACCAAAAAAAAAAAAAAAAAGGATCTAAGTGAAATCATATTTGAAAGACAGAATCAGGCTTTCAAAGGAAAGTAAAAATAATCAAAAGCCTTTGCCATCAACAGGCAGCCATTCAGACTGATCATCTTTTGCAGTTGCCCAATGTGAAAGCAGATTTTGGCAAAATTAGCACTGGAAACTGAACCAAACATTATGCTAGTATGCATATTTCCTGCATGAACATACAATTAAGACCCTAGAATTGGTGTTTATTATTGCATTTGTCAGCATTTCCACTATAAAAACACTATTGTGGAGGTTTATAACAGCTATAGAAATTCTGAGATGAAACTTGATAAGCACAGTTTAGCATAACTTCTTTTTGAATTACAAATCTTCAAGAAAATTTCAGAGTTAATGAAAACACTTAAGTCCACTTCACATGTGAGATTCCCAAATGTACCTGCAAATTTACAAGACCAGTGCTCTAACCCCTGAGCTACAGAGTATGTACCTTCAGCTTTTAAAAACTATATTTTGTATTAAATGTACCTTCTATTTAATATAAAATATAAATTAGATTTTTTTGTCAAAAATAGCTGGCAGACTAATATTGAATTTTAAGTACTAAATCTTTTTATTGGGTGATATTACTTGATTAAATTATAGTTCAAGTGTGTTAGGAAAGTGTTGACATTTTGGTATATCTCTACATCTTGGCACAAGTTCATTCAAAGGTTCCTGAACTTTGCCAACGTTTTGGATGAAGTTAGACCGAGTTTCTGGTCAGTGCCCTCTCTTCCTGGGAATGCTGGACTAAAAAAGTTACAAAACAAGAGTCAGCAGTTCTGACCATTTTGTTTTGACTTTGGGGTTTCTTTGAATCCAAAGCTCAAAACCAAACGTGGCTAAGGAGCAGAAAGAAGGAAA
The DNA here is from genome assembly GCA_004024745.2 of Catagonus wagneri. Taxonomy (NCBI): domain Eukaryota; kingdom Metazoa; phylum Chordata; class Mammalia; order Artiodactyla; family Tayassuidae; genus Catagonus; species Catagonus wagneri. Next base: position 15,143,998 of record PVHT020000173.1, read on the forward strand.
GGAAAGAAGCAATGCAAACTGACAGGAATAAAATACCAGAAATATGGAAAAACTTCTTCATGTCTCTATAAACCAAAGCCTATAAATTTCCACAACTTTTTCTGTGATACCAAATTTTACGTATGTGCCTAAAACACATTCCACAAAGAAGTTTAAGGAAATGCAAAGAATAGCATGAATGTATTTTAAAATACTCTTTATGGCTAATGTTTGGAAGAATTCCCCTCAATTTTGCAGAAGGCAAAAGAACTTTTAATATTCAGTGAAGTCAAAGAGTTTGGCAAATATGCTGGAAATTATCGTAATAAAATATCATAATTATGATAATAAAATGGTTACTTGGTGCATTATTGTTTTCAAAGCACCCTTCCCATACTTTTTCTCATTTGACCAGTGAATGGATTTCAACAAGATCTAGAGGCTCTCAATTAAATTGGGTCATCAGTGTACAACTTAAAAATTCATTCACTCATTGAAATCAGCATGATACTGAGATTCTTAAAAAGGACCAATCATCACATATAAGCAGTACATTTCTTTGAAAGATATTGCCTTCAAAGATCAAAAGCGCCTGAACACACTCTGGGATGATAAATTATTCAAAAGGTTTGTACAGTCTGGCTCCCTCAAAGACCCAAATTTTACAACCTCCTATTTAGGGCTCTGTGAAGGAGATTTCCACCTGCAGCCTGAAAATGTAGATGACCTCAAAGCAGCTGTTATGGATAGTTTTTTATGATTTCCAGTCTTCAAAAGGGAGAAAAATATCTATGAGACTATGGAAATGGATCAAACAGCTGGTGATTAATAGAAAAAAACAATATCATATAAATATACATGAATGATCAGTGTTATTACACAATTTATTTACTGCAGGTAACTTTGTATTTTCAAAACCTCACAAACTATTTTTGTTACTGGTCAGATCTTGAACTGATTGACTGTATTTAGTCCTGGAATTTTGTGAAAGACTATTTTTAATCTCATAGTTTAGTGAAATATTGGAGAAACTATAAATCGTCTAAAGGATAGCAACAGAATAATTGAATGAATCTTCCATGCCTATAATAATAAGTAATGTCTATAATTATCTACTGTATTGCTTATTTACATAATAGCACATGTTGATAACTATTGAAGTTCTCAAAATAATTTTAGAGTATAGACACTATTATTATCCTCTTAGTGATGAAGACATTTTGGAATAAAGTAGGTAAATACTTCCCCAAACCTAACCAGTTAATAAGTAGTGAAGCCAAGATTTACACCTTGTCAAGGCTTTAAGAGACCAAACTGTCAGTGTCTAAGGTTATTTATGAATGATTGTGTGATTGTTATATATAAGTAGAAATAATGTGGTAAAATGAGTAAATACTTTTCATTTTTACCGATGATCAGAAATGTAGGCATGGGACATAGTCTTTCTCTGTAATAGAACTGGGAAGATGGACTACTGGTGAAAGTTTTGAAGAGGCCCTGAATGAATCTTCCACGGATATTTTAAAACCACAAATTTCCTCAGGTAGCTTCAGTGCAGTCCTGTCGGAAGAGAAAAATCTCTTGATGAATATAATAGTTATAAACACAAGCTTTGGAATTTGACATAGTGAGTTTGAATCGCAAGTACATAGCACAGTGCTGTGAAAGCTAGTAAACTAGCCTTGTTGACCCTCAATTTCTTCACCTTTAAAATAAATATAACATTTATTTCTTGGGGCTCATGTTAGAATTGACTGAAATATGTGTACAGAGTAAATGGTACAGAGCGAACACTCAGTAAATGGTAACTACTATTAAAATGCACATTATCATCACTATAGTTATTATTGTCTCCTTTCCAGTTCTACAGCAATGAGAACTCAATGAATAAGGCACCAGCTTCACCAGCAATGGTAATATGTGAAAGCATAAAATATACAAAGACCAGGAATCATTATATAATGCTTTAAAATAAACTAAAATATAAAATGGACTTTTTTAATCCTCCCAAATTTCTTATCCCTGTAATATCTGAGTTCTGTCACTTAATCCTAGGCTAGGCATCCTTCTAGATAGCAGCAATGCACCCAGAGCAGATGGACACAGAAATCAAAACTCCCTAATTTAATATCCTACTCTAGTAAAGTACATATTAAAAATAAAGAGTAGGCAAGTGACTTTAAATCTGAAAAAGTGATCTAAATTTATTCAGAGGAGTTCTATTTTGTCAGCAGTGCAGATATTACATTAAATATGTAGTTTCCAAATTAGTGTGGATTTATTCATGTCAGATAATTTCTGATGTAATAGTTCTATATCTTAATTACAATAGTAGTTGCACTAGTAAACATGTGATAGAACGACATAGAACTATATCACTTCATACCAATGTTGATTTCCTGGTTTTGATGTACTGTGGTTATACAAGATCTAACTAATGGAGGAAACTGGGTGAAAAGTACACAGGTCCTCTCTGTACTGTCTTTGTAATGGCTTGTGAGTACATCTCAAAAAGTGAAAAAAAATTAGATAACTAATTCAACACTCCTTCAAACCTATAAAGCACCTTATAAATGTGAATTATTAATGTTAGGGTGACATTCACATATACTTGATTCATATCATGTTCTACAGTTTGTCTTAAGATGTTTCATGAAGTGAAACCAGGTTTGTGCTTGGTATTATGGAGTCCTGGAATAAAAATCAGTACTGTACTCCTAAAGTTCATAGCCAAGAACTGAATATCTGATTCTGTGTCCCTTGGTCCATGTTGACATCCTTGGCCAGATTATACTCTTTAAGTATGGATTTGTAGTAATGAGGAACTTCACATCCTAAGTGTGCCAGTTGCTAAATTAGATAACTCACTGAAAATTCCTGAGCTTAAGTATTTAACCTTGATCTATAAAGCGGAAATTATTAATGGAGTTCTTGATAGTAACATAAGAGATCATGTAAAATGAATTACAACATTTAGATGTTGTAATTGTTGTTGTTTATGCCGTTTCGATGTTGAATTGCATACAGAGCAAAATGACAATTCCGCCTTTTAGAAGGACGCATGAAAACATATATAAAAGCGGTATTAGTTATCTTCCCCCTCCTAAACAGAATGATAATATTTTAGATAGCATGGCGTTTTGTGCCCAACTTAAGTTTCTACCTTAATGAGGTGTTTTTATTTAGCATTTTTTAAAACATAAAATTTAAGAGTAAAGCTTCTGATTCATGACATATGTAATCATAATCTTTGATGCACCAGGAAGATCACTGTAGACCCTACATTCCTAAAATAATCTCTAGAATTGTCATTAAAGGCTTTCATATGAAAAAACAATAACTCAATTGGTAAATCCTCTAGTATTTATTTTTGAGCAGATTCATCTTGAAAGCTGCTGTATTGGTGAAAGCAATTGAGAAGCAGGTCTGTCTCAATTACTGAGCACTTATGTATGCCTGATGTCAGTTGATGTGAAAATCTGGGACTCAGGCTAGTCAGCTGGGTACAAGATGAAATGGCTATGCTTTGTGTTTCTGAGGGACACAGGAGCCCTTGTGCACTCAGGAAGGCTAAGTGGCTGCCACCTGCCATGGAAAGGAATCAGGAGAAAAAGAGAAAAGACTCCTCTTTGGAGCAGCAGAGAGGAACATCCTTGAACTTCCTGTCTTATTTCTGCCATCTATAGTCTTTGAAAATTGGGCACCTGGACTTATCATCTTTATTCACATGGATTCCTTTTCATTCTGACAGTAGCGGATTTATACAAAATGTTTTATATTCTTTGGCCCAGATTTAATTGCAATTTAAACATCAGATTTTAAAAAGATAAAGTTCACTTTAACTTGCACATAATTTCTCAACATTTAAAAATAGTTAACTTTTTTCATTTCTACTATTTTGTATGAAAATTTTTCCTCCTTGCATAGACAGTTAAAATGATAATTATTAAATATCATTTTCCTTTTAAAAGCTTTGACTCAACTTAAAGAAGCTTATTTGAAGGGCCTTCTGAAATTTACTAAAATTTTTCTAACTTGGAAAACATATTCAGTTTCAAATATTCTTACCATGGATTCATATTTTTGACCAAAAAAAATGTGGTGACTCTCATTTACAAGCATTTGACAAGTAGTGGTTTTGTTCATTGCAGATCTTATTGAATATGCCATACCATTTCTTTCATCACCATTCATTTGTCTTATCTCACTGAAGCCCGTTAAAATTAGAGCAGATAAACTCAGTCGAGGTATATATATATAGATATATATAGATATATATATATAGATATATATATATAGGATGCTGCTTTGTTTAAAGATGACATAACCACAAATTAAACTTTAGTGTACTATATTTCATCAAACTCAATAAACTGCTGGAGTTCCCTTTGTGGCACAGCAGAAACGAATCTGACTGGGAACCATGAGGTTGCAGGTTCGATCCCTGGCCTTGCTCAGTGGGTTAAGGATCCACAGCGTTGCCATGAGCTGTGGTGTAGGTTGAAGATGTGGCTTGGATCCCACGTTGCTGTGGCTCTGGCGTAGGTCAGCAGCTACAGCTCCAATTGGACCCCTAGCCTGGGAACCTCCATATGCCACTGGTGCGGTCCCAAAAAGACCAAAAAAAAAAAAAAAACCCCTCAATCAGCTGCTTCTAAAGTCAACACGAAACAAGCTGCAGAAGGCCAGGACTCAAAACATTACACAACTGATCACAACAAAAATCTTCCCAAATTACATCCACGTAAAAATATACACTATACCTCAGGGGCCTTAGCCTGGACACCCTCAATTTTTACTCCTTTGCTTACACATGCAAACATACATACATACAAAAGTATTTCCATCAGAATACCTTCACATGTATTTTTTTTTTTTTTTGGTCACGCCCATGGCATGCAGAAGTTCCCAGGCCAGGGATCAAACCCGCACCACAGCAGTGACCGTGCTGGATTCTTTAATCTCTAGGCCACCGTGTAACTCCCTCACATGTGTTTTAGAATGGATCGTACATATGTAAAAATTTTTTACTCCCAGCTTAAACCTCTAAAAAGATTTTATTTTTCTTTCTTTTCCTCTATACTTTGCTAGTCTCACTTTTTTTTTAATAACAGGCATCTCTTTCTTGAATATTTCCTATGTTATAATATTAATGAATGTTTCCATCATTTGTCACTAAAACAGATATTTAAGTGATTATCAGTGTCTTAGCATACATTGATAACAAGCCCAGGAGTTACTACAGTTTTTGAGTGAACATTGGCCCCACATCAAAATATCAGGCTTGAATATAATTCCTAAGACCAGCTGCCAGTCAATTGTAGAAAACTAAGTGTCTGGAATTGCCATTCAGGAAACCTATAGAACATTCATTGATTAGATAAGGGTCATTGTCTCAATGAGAAAAGCAGAATTTTCCCTGGGAGCAGAACTACTTACTCTTGGAGGGATTCGAAAGTATCTGAAGTTCAGGTAATTTACCATATCAAGAAAGGAATTAGAAAGGATTCAGGAATGCTCTCTGAACCTTGACTCTGATTAGGAAGATAAGTCATATTTTACAACATCAGGACATTTTGTGGATTTTTTTTTTTTTTTTTTTGCTTTTTAGGGTCCAAGCCAAGTCTGTTACCTACACCAGAGCTCACAGCAATGCCAGATCCTCAACCCACTGAGCGAGGCCAGGGATCAAGCCCACAGCCTCATGGTTCCTAGTCGGATTCTTTTCCGTTGCACCACAGTGGGAACTCCCAATTTGTAGAATTCTTATGTCTTGCTTACAGAAATTTCACTGGTAGGAATTTGGCCTAAGGAAATTATCAAAACTATGTGCAAAGATTAGACTACAAAATATGCATCTCAGTATTGTTTATAATATCAAAATATAGAAAATAGCCTAGATGTCTAAAAATGTGAGTACTTATTTCAAATCATTGCGGTCTTTAAAAGGATGATATATATATAATAGTTTGTGCTGTGGAAAGATAATTTCACTAAATAAGTAAAAAAAAGTATTTTATGGAGTTCCCGTCGTGGTGCAGTGGTTAACGAATCTGACTAGGAACCATGAGGTTGCGGGTTCGATCCCTGGCCTTGCTCAGTGGGTTAAGGATCTGGCATTGCCGTGAGCTGTGGTGTAGGTTGCAGACGAGGCTCAGATCCCGCGTTGCTATGGCTGTGGCTTGCTGTGGCTGTGTCGTCCCAGCTGGCGGCTACAGCTCCAATTAGACCCCTAACCTGGGAACCTCCATATGCCGTGAGTGCGGTCCTAGAAAAGGCAAAAGACAAAAAAAAAGTATTTTATGAAGCAATACTTGAGGCCTGATTTCATTGCTGTTTCATATAGGAATGTGTATAAATATATGTGTATGTATTCATATATATATATTTTTTTTATATAAGCTTTAAGAGAACTCATCATTTATATACTTGTTTGTATTCTTCCAGTTTTCTATCATCCTTTTGTAGACAGAAAAACAATAAAATTATTTTAAAACAGGGGGAGTACATAAAACTAAAAAACTTCTGTACAGTAAAAGAAACAGTCTGCAAAATGAAAAGGTAAGCCATAGATTGGGAGAAAGTATTTGCTGCTATCTGTCTGATAAAGGGTTTATATCCAAATTATATAAGGAGCTCATACAACTCAATACCAAAAACATATATAATGTTTTTTAAATGGTCAGTAGTCCATTTAAAGACATTTTAGACATTTTCCAGAGAAGACATACAGGTGGCCAACAGGTATGTGAAAAGGCGCACAACGTCACTAATCATCAGGGAAATGCAAATCAAAACCACAATGAGCGATCACCTCACACCTGTTAGAAAGTCAAGTGTTGGCAGGATGTGAAGAAAAGGGCACGCTCGTGCACTGTTGACAGGAATATAAATTGGTACAGCCACTCTGGAAAACAGTATGAAGTTTCCTCAAAAAAAAATAAAAATAAAAGTAAAACTACAGTATGATCCAGTAATACCACTTCTGTATATAGCTGAAGAAAATTAAATTATATATCTGGAAGAAATATCTGCAATCCCCATGACCAGCACTATTCACAATAGCCAAGACATGGAAACAAACTGATGAATAGATGAACGGATGAAGAAAATGTGGGATATACATAAAATGGAATGATATTCTGCCATAAAATAAGAAGGAAATCCTGCCTGTTGCAACAAGATGGATGAACATTGAGGGCGTTATGCAAAGTGAAATAAGACAGAAAAAGACAAATGTATGTTCTCACTTATATGTGGAATCTAAAAAAGCCAAACTCATAGAAACTGAGTGGAGGGCTGGTTGCCAGGGCATTGTGGGGTGGAGGAAATGGGGGAAATGCTGGTCAAAAGATAAAAACTTCCATTTATAAGATGGATAAGTTCTGAGAATTGAATATAGTTAGCATGGTGACTATAGATAGTTAACAGTACTGTATTACATGCTAGAAAGTTGCTAAGAGAGTAAACTTTAAGTATCATCACCACAAAAAATGAAAAAAGAGAAAAATTATAAAATTATTTTGAATTAAAAATAGTCACATGACAATACAGTTTTGAGTTCTACACTTTGTGAGTTCTGCAATTTGTGAGTTCTACACTGAAGGGCAGGGTGCTGTGACTTAGGTGAGAATGCTTGCCTTCTTAACTTAAAACATTTGTTCTAGGTAGTTAACATACTGAGGAATGACATTCTATAATATTTTTCTTTGGATACTAGAGAGGAAAACATTACTGGCATATTAGAGATCCCTCTCAAGGATTCCTTCCAGTTATTGCTCTTATCTTCCTGCAAGACTATCTAGATCCTGATTTCAGACAGCCACAATTTGCTTCCTTATGTTTGTATTCTTTTATATAAATGAAATTATTGAGTTTTGAGAGAAGACTTATTTTCATTTATAAATCTTTCTTCGATAAAACAGGTATTCTGGCAGTCCCCCAAATAAGTGATAGCAAAATTAACTAGGAAGATAAGGATTACATTTGCCATTAAATACAGAGTTAAAAGGAAATGTACTTAGCGAATAGACACTTTAATTTCATTGACATTGAAATGGAAGATTCAATTAAAATGTCAATGTGGTTCTTAAGTATAGCTGAGTTCCCTTATAATTACACACACACAGACACACACATACACACACATCCAATAAAAATAGCTACAGTAAACTATACTGATGCTAAGACATTATTTATCAGTCAAGAATACACTTCGAATATTTAATGGAAGTACTAGCTCTTAAATAATTAGTACCACAGCTTTGCTCCTATTTAGCCCATGGGAATACAATGTCTATGTGTTTGTGTGCATGTATTTGCTGGTGCTTGTGTATCTAAAGGTACATGGAGACTGTGTAATATTTAATATTTTTAAAGGGTACTTTCGAATCTGATAAGTGTGATCCACAAAGGCTTTACATTATCATATTTGTTTATTCACATGTATGTTTAGTTTCACATACTTTTTATATTCATGGTTTGAAAACTCTGCCATAGACCAAAAGAAAAAAATTATACTTCTAACACAAATAATTTCAAAATACTTAAAACCGGCCCTGCTTTTAATAACTTTTATTGTTTTTAACATGTGACATTTTATCCCCATTAGCAATAACAGATGTCTAATGCATTAAAAAGGAAAATCCTGCACACGTGTTGAAATAGAGGACTTTACTGAAAGGAAAACATGTGCTTTGATTTATATTAGTCAAAATTTAGATACTGTACTTGGTGCTATTTCAGGAAATGAAAAGGTGAGGAAACAGTTATATACCAGTAAACCAGAGAAAAAGTCTCCATAGAAACCAAAACAGTTTTTGTGGAAGCCACTTAAGCTAAATTAATACCTAGAATATGGCTGTTTTAGCCTGCAGAGAGCTAATCCGAACAAAACAAAACCCTCTCTATTGATTCATGCATGTTACATAGTATTTACAGTTCTTCTTTGTTGTTATTTAATTATCAAAAATTATTCAATCATTGAGACTAAAAATCTGGGTGAATTCTAAAGAGAAAAGATCACCAAAAACAAGTGTTTACTTACTCTTCCTCAACTCTATTTTCTTCACTAGTAGTCAAAAGGAACGTAATGATCAAATTGAAAAATAATGAGCAGGGAGTTTGCTGACAGCCTAGTGGTTAAAGATCCAGCATTGCCCTTGCTGTGGCTCAGGTTCCATCCCTGGCCCAAGAACTTCTTTCCTGTGGACAGCTCAGCTGAGTTGTTGACTCCACCCTCACCCCATTGCAGCAAGTGCGAAGTGAAGACCCTCAAAGCCACCTGGGACAAAGGTTAATTAATTGAACAACTACTATGCACTAGCTGTTTACATAAATTATGGCATCCAATCCCTACTATGATGATATTTATACATCTCCTTTACAAATAAGGAAACACGTTCAAATTAGCTAACATATCTTGTCCAAGTTTAAACAGTGGTGGAGCCAAATACAGATCTAGTTGCCTTCTTCTCTAGAGGTAACAGTGACAGATTGTTGCTATAATGTAGCTCCATAACCATGTCAGTTAGCTGGAGGCTTGCATATACTCCTTACAAAGAGGACCAGCATTGTTTGGGTGTTCAGCTCAGTAAGGCACTTTTATAAACAAAACCAAAGGACTCCTTCAAGAATTGTTGGTTCCTATGGTTTCAATTTATACCATTTTTAAAATAATTTATCTGTTGCTTCTGGGATGATTTATATTTCATGCAATCTGTGTATGTTCTGCTACTGTCATTTTACATATTACTATTGCTTTATATTCCTAGAATGTGAAAGAAATAGTTCCTTGCATCTAAATTGTGTTATTTTTCTAAATGCTTCAGAAATATGTTTCTGGTTTATGTGTGTGTGACAAACATATATAGCTTCTGATTGCCTGATGCTGTAATAAAAAGGCTACCACTTCAGAGCCACATAATCTTTGGTATTTCCTTCAGGTCTCTGTTTCCTTAAGGTCTCTGTTTCATAATTAATCATCATGTATTCTGTCAACTAAAGTACCCTATATATGATATTATCATATTTATGCTTGGAACAGCAAAAAAAAAAAAAGTGAGGAGATGAGAAAAATATATATGCCCGTTACATAATTTTATCCTGTATTTTGGGCAGGTCCATCACCCTAGTCAAACTGGATATAATTAACTATCCTTGTGCTACTGGTTACTTTCAGGGTTTTTTTTTTTTCTCTTTTTGTTCATTTTATTTTCCTGCTCTTTAACAAAATTAAAATTAAGTTGAACTTCTAAATGTGAAACTTCAACATTAAAGCAGAGAAAATTTGTTCCTAAAGATGTTTATTTCATTATCTCAACAAAAGGAAAACACAACTTCTGGACCAAAAACTAAGTCTGGTTCTTGTCTACAGGCAATGCTAGTATAATAAATAATTTGCTAAATGATAATGTCACAGCCAAGGATCCAAAAACAATGTCAAAAGTAGCACTGATGTCAGAGATGGTAACAGTCTTATCTCAAGAAGGTAGCTGAGACAAACTGCAAGGCAACACCTTTTTTTTTTTCTTTTTGACTGTACCCACAGCATCTGGAATTTCCCAGACCAGGGAATTCACACCACAGCTGTGGCAATGCCAGATCTTTTTTTTTTTTTTTTAACTGTTAAAATTTCTTTTAGTGATTTTTATTTTTTTCCATTATAGCTGGTTTACAGTGTTCTGTCAATTTTCTGTACAGCAAGGTGACCCAGTCACACATACACATAACTCACTGTGCCAATTACTGTACAGCAAGGTGACCCAGTCACATGTACATATAACTCACTGTGCCAGGCCAGGAATTGAACCCACACCTCAGCGGCTACTGGAGTCACTGCAGAGACAATGCTGGATCCTTAAGCCACTGTGCCACAGTGGGAACTCCAAAGAAACATTTTTTAAGAAGAGAGAGTACTACCCAGACTAACCTTAACTATGAATCTGAGGGTGGCTGGAAACTTTTCATAGAGGCTTACTGTAAATTTATTACCAAATGGATCAAGTGACAAAAGTGAATACAATTCTCAGATTTATGGCATTTAATTCAGGAATAGAGGTCCTCTTGAAATAAAATTTCAACCATAGGGAGAATTTCCAAGTTAGAAACCATGATTTATAACATTTTCTTCATCAGCTTAAAGTATAATGCCATTATTATGTCTCTGATTTGGGGGATGTTCTTTAGAGTACTTTACCCTTTCATAAATCTAATGTTTTTCCTTCATACTCTAACTGATTTGCCACAATTTAATCATAGTTGCTTTTTAATGCTCCTACATCATTAGTAATTGGCTTTCAATGTATTGTGCTGTATTACAGTTGTACTAGCTGCTCATTTATCATTAACCTCACAAGGATAAGTGGCGATGTATAACAGTAATGATACTAATAATAATAATAAAATCATTATAGGTCTCTCTTGCTTCCCTTCTCCTCTCTTTATCTCCCCATACAGTATTTTTTCCTTTCATGATGTCGCTATCTATTGGATTCATTGATTATATTTTATATGCTGGCATATAAAATTAAGTTACAAGATCCTTTCCTTCCGTAAAAATGCGTGCAAATTATGTTTTCTACAGAAATTATAGAGAATGAAAAGATGAAGATATATAGATAAAGATATATACTTTTTCTTTTTGCCTTTTTTTTTTAGGGCCTCACTCGCAGCATATGGAAGTTCCCAGGCTAGGGGTACAATCAGAGCTACAGCTGCCAGCCACAGCCACAGCAATGCAGGATCCGAGCCTCATCTGCAACCTACACCACAGCTCGCAGCAACACCAGATCCTTAACACACTGAGCAAGGCCAGGGATCCAACCCGCAATATCATGGTTCCTAGTTGGATTCATTACTGCTGTGCCACGATGGAACTCCAAGATGAAGATATATTTTACTAGAGTTTAGTGAAGTTATTGAGCTATGAAATATCTCCTTTGGGAGAGAAAGGCTGACAAAATGATCAAGAAGGTGTACAATTTCCTGACTCCCCTTTCCCAGGTCACACGTTCATGGTCATTCTTACGTGTAGTCCTACACAAGCACATAAATATCATAGTGAGGAGAGAGTGAAAAGTGGCAATAATGTAGACTCAGCTTACATTTAAATTGGGCTGGATCAGATTGAGTTTTTTCTCTTTGATCAGCATCCAGCTCTTTCGTTACGAATTCAACAAAAATCTGTCATGTATTTATTGGATCCTTATTATGGACCTGACTCTGTTATCAATACAATTTTCTAGTTTGGTTAAGATATCTTGCCTAAAAGGAGCTCATATTAGAATGAGAAACATACGCTTAACCACCTTGTGCAGATATTGGATGGAATATGTGGAGGCATCATAAATAGTAGCTACTGGATGGAAAAGAAGAAATATGGCTAAGATATAGTAAGTTCTATGCTATGTTATACTTAAATGCCCTAATTTTAGGCTACTGGGAAAAAAACAGATTGGCAGGCTGGGTAAAATAACTGTATGCTTAGCACGCTGACTATGATTAGGTCTAAAGGAGGAAATTCTAAACTTAGAGCCAACTTGAAGCCAAGGATCATGGCTGTTTGGTTCACTAATTGATAAAGAGCCAGGTAGTTATCTAACAATATCCATTCTCCCTTTCTGCCCACGAAGACATTGCTATCCAGCTGATGACTATATTTCACACTCTCACTTGTAGTTAGTTGTGTCTGTGTGACGGAGCTCTGAGAAAGGAATATGAGCAGAAGTCAATGTAATCTCTAGGCGGGACCCTTAGAGAGGGACCTGCTTTGCCCATGCTTTTCTCCCTTCCCCCTGGCTAGAACACAAAATAGAAATGAGACCTGGAGTAGCGATTTGGTCCATGAAATGAAAGGTTACATTTTGAGGGTAGCAGAGTAAGTTAAATCTCCAATTTGGCTGAGCCACACTTGTAACATCTAAAATTTTCATAAAATAAGTAAATTGCTTTGTTTAATCTATTGTATTTTTTAATTTCTTTATTATAACGCCACATCCTATTTTATGTATCTCTTCCTCCTAGGTGCCTTGGGACAGTGCCTGATACATATAAAAGTCTAATTAATATTATGGACCGTAAAGGACAGAATGACCTCAGACTGCTTAAAAACTTGGGTTTTTAAGCCCAAGGCCAGAGTAGCTATGCAAGGACCAAAGTGAAATTGTTCTGAGCACGTTAGTCTGACATTCCTCATAGCCTTAGCCTCGTCTCACCGGGTAGCATTCTAATATTTCAGGGGGTAAAAACAAAATGAAAGAGAATGTGAAATGTGATAGAATAAAAATCAGGTGTATACATTATGAAACACAACTCAAAGTTATTTTCATTCTGTGACAGTATAAACAGTTTAACTTTGAATGTAGCAAAATTTTTCAAAAAAAAGTTCAAATATATCTAAATTCAAAAATTTTGATTATAAGAAATTAAGTATATTTTTAGTTCATCTGCTGCTGTGACTTTATCTTTGACAATATAGGGCTAATAGTACTAAGGTGTAGAATTATTATTCTATACTTATTATTCATTGTTATACCCTTGCTTACAGCTTGGGACAACAAAGCTTTCAAGTTAAGCATAAAGCTTCCATTTAAGATTTTGTTGGATTCAATGGTTTTCTCAAGAAAATAACACTTTACTGATAAGCTATATTATGCATTTTACTACCAAATTTCATGGAACACAATGTCAAAATCACTTCTCAATAACTTTCATTATCTCAGCTAAGACAGACAGTATTTACTGAAGATAGCTAGAAGTATATGTATTATTCAAGAGCTCAAAAATTTATAAGAGGATTAAACCACACAACCTAAAAAACATCAACTTTTGCAAAAATTAGTTTTATTAAATCACATTTGCCACCATTAGATCATAAAACCTATACAAAGTGACATTATTTTTTTTAAAGAACAGCTCTATGAAATGTGTTGGTTATTTAAGATACAGATGTTTGCTTCCTTCTCCAGTGACTTTAAGTGGAAAAAACTTCTTTCAGGTCACAGTACCAGGAATAGTTGGACTTCTCCTGGACAGTGTGTGTGTGTGTGTTTCCTCATGGACCTTTGGATCTCTGATTGTTTTGTTGCAGTCCGTTCACATTGTATACTAGTCTTCTTAGAGTCAACTGTCTAAATTACCATTAAGAAATGCGGAGGACAGAAAGATAACTAGCTTCCTATAATCCCAGTCCTCTTAAATACAAGCTATAAATCCTCAAAAAAAATTTCCTTGGACATTGGGCATACATTCTACTGCTAATTTGGCTAAGTTTTACTTTATATGACCTGTTTTCTTTTTGATTCATTTATCTTATTTTTAATATATGTATTCTTACTGGCTTTTTTATGTCATCTACCACAACTATTTTTCTGGAATTAAGTGTATATTTATAAATACATACAATATATTATTGTTTAGTTTGGCACTTGTCGCCTTTTTTATGACAACTGATTAGGCTTAAATTGCTATTTCCTTATATCATTGTTCACCAGTTTTTGTGTCATTCTCAGTAAACTAAGTATATATTTGACCCTTTGTTGTTGTTAAGAGGGCAAAATGGTATTATCTGAGTGCTTCCACATTTGTTCTTATGTGTAAGTGTGACTTTGGCTAGGTATATGAATTTCTTAGACTACAACATTCTTTTGGCCTGTGTTCTTATGGCAAAGACCTAAGCAGCCCACACTTTCACTCCTTTGTAAGTAATCCATGCTCTTTATCTGGATGCCTTTAGAATGGTTTCTTTATCTTTGATATTCAACATTTCTCTAAGAATATCCATAGGTATGGGTCTGTTTTCATTCACTTTACCTAGAATATAGTTTGCCATTCCATTCTATGAACTCTGTTAATTTGTTTTCTTATGTTGGAGAGTTATTTTATATCTTTTATTATTGATTATTTTTTCTTCTCAACTTAGCCTAGTGTCTTCTCAGGAAAATGAATTCTAAGTTTACAGTTATTATACCCTCCCCAAAATCCCTATACCCCTTATCTGATTTATTTTGTCTCCTTTGCAGCAGTGATCACCATTTTTTTTTGTTTGTTTTAGTCCTCATCTCTTCTATACACATACTTACTACCGTGGTGATCTCCTCCAGTTACATACCTTAAAAAACTAACCATATGCTGATAAATTCCAAATTTTATCTCCATCCCAGACCTCTCTCACAAATTCCAGACTCACATGTGCAACTGCCTGCCCAACAGTTCCACTTGGGTTTCTAGTAGACATCTCAAACTCAACATGTCTGAAATTGAAGTCTCTTATCTCTCCTGAAATGTGCTCCACCACAGCCTTCTCCATCTCAGTGGATGCCAACCGCCCCCCCTTTCTTTTGCTCAAATAAAAAGCTTTATAGTAATTCTTGATTCCTCTTCCACATACCTCGTATCTTATATTTAGTGAACCTTCAAAATATATCTAGAATATAACCACTTTTTCCAATGTAAACTCCACTGCCACTACCCCATTTTAGGTCACAGTCACCTCTCACCTAGGTTACTATAATATCCTCCTTACTAGTTTCTTTTCCCCTAAAGAGAAGTCCATACATGCCATTGACCTTGGAACAATATTACTGGGTCAGCATTATTCCTGCTACACAGAGATGTTGTCAAGTGAATGCTTTTGAGTTCTGACACTTATGAGTGTGATATCTTCATATCAGCCAGGATGGACTATTCCTCAAAAGGTTGTGCCATCCTAAGGAATCAAGAAAATGACAGAATTTACATGTCAGCAGTCAAAGAACTAACTACCCTTCCTATTCTAATTGACACAGCCTCAGATTGGGCACTTTCCTTAGTTCTTTCTCCCACCTATTTTATTACACAAACCTCTAACACTTTGAAATCACATGGCTGGAAGGCATTCCTTCTGGATTAGCAGCTCAGGATCAACTGCTTCCACTTCTTCTTTGCAAAGCAAATGAAACAGGAGTTCCTGTTGTGGCTCAGAGGGTTAAGAACCTGACTGGGGTCCATGAGGATGCAGGTTTGATCCCTGGCCCTGCTTAGTGGGTTAAAGATCCAACATTGCCGTAAAGTGTGGCCTTAAAAAGACAAAGAGAAAGAGAAATTACAGATAATTTTTGCTTTGTTATGGGTTTTTTTCCTTCTTTGTAAATATTTGTGCTATGTCCCTCAAGTGCTGCTATACAAAATAAAACATCATCCTAACTATTAGCTACAGTGCTTGGGTGAGCAAGAGCAGAGGTGATTATTGAATAGTTTCAGAATCCAATTAGTAGTAATATTTGATTGAATACCTGTGAGAGGAAATGGTCTCCAAATTAATATTTTTAAAGTAAGTGCTTTTAATCTTTGATTTTTGAGTAACAGATGTTACTCCATTTCATTGTCATTCAAGTATCCTGGCTAAAAGGTAGTTTTAGGATAACAATGAGGTAAATTGAGGAATATTTGAACTATGATGTACTTTCACTTTTTTACATATTCTTGAAAAAAGAATCAATAAACAATTATTTACTGATTACCCATTTTGTACATCCTGGAGCCCACAAGAAATATGAGAAGAATTCGATTTCTTATGGCAAGTGGCTACTTAGGGAAAAAACTCTTTTTTTTTTTTTTTTGTCTTTTTGCCTTTATGTAGAGCCGCACCCGCAGCATATGGAGGTTCCCAGGCTAGGGGTCTAACAGGAGCTGTAGCTGCCGGCCTTCGCCACAGCCACAGCAACGCGGGATCCGAGCCACATCTGCAACCTACACCACAGCTCACGGCAACGCCGGATCCTTAACCCACTGAGCAAGGCCAGGGATCGAACCCGCAACCTCACGGTTCTTAGTCGGATTCATTAACCACCGAGCCACAATGGGAACTCCCCTACTTAGGGAAAAAATTCTAAAACAAATGAAACAGACCTCAGTATGAACCCCTCAACACCAAATTGTGATACAGAGCATCTCAGTGCTATGGACTCTGGAAATGCTTTCTCTGCTGGAATTCTGAATGCACCACTTCCAAACCAACTTCCCACCATTGCCTGAATGCCCATTCTGTCAGTCTTGGTGGGAGACTGTACTCCTCATGATTACTTGGATGAAAGAGGGGGTGGGGCTGAGGAAAACAGTGAGATTAAAGATGTTCCCTAGGTTTTTAGGTTAAAGATTAAATGATTTACTGAAATGTACTGATTTGCTGACAGTGATAATTAGTTCAAGGTGTCTGTGAGAAGCCTACATTGCAGTATCAAGTGGAGAGCTGAATATGACAGTCCTCAGCTCACAGAGGATGCTACCCACTATGGAAACTGAAGAGGCCACATGCCTCCTTTTTCCACTTCTTGGCAGCTAGGGCCTAGATAAATTTTTGAACTTCCTCCAGTAGTGTCCCCACCCTGAACTTTGAACTTTTAGGGAGTGAGACAAGGATATAGGAACAGTTGCTCTTCAAACAGAACTGTGTCATTAATTTGTGTCTTCATTTACCCTTTAATCCACTCCTTTTACATTTAGAATTGAGTGCAAATGGTTTCTCTCAGGCTACAAGGTACTACATAACTTAGTTCTCATTTAAAATAATAATATCAAACACGTATTAAGTTCCAGGCAGGCACCATTTTAAATGATAAGGACTTATGGCTTTATTTTATCATCACAATACCTAATGATGTGCATCTCCCTTTCACAGGAAGTGTAGACGGGTAAATAATGTATCTAAGGTACACAGGTGGTGAGAAGTTGAGTCATATTTGTGCCTAGACTGACTGGCTCCAGAATCTGGGCCATCATTCACTACACTGTTATCTTTGACCACTCAGTCTTGCAAGAAAGCATCCTGGATTCCTTAAACTGCTTCTAGCGCTAGTAGTCTATGATTTTACTGAGGTGATTTATTTAGAAGACATTTCTCCATTTCTGTGATTGTAATATTTTAAGAATTCTATAATAATAAAGTAAAATCATCAACTAATTTAATCTAGGGAAATTATCTAGATTTCTATTTTTATTCTGTTTTCATTCTACGTAATTGCTCCATTATTTCTACTAATATGAGCCTCTGCCATACCTAATAACTCACAGAAAGGACAAAAGCTAAAATATACTTGTGTTTGCAGCATCTATTGTTGATGTTTTCACATATAAAATCCTATAGTCCTTCTGTTTTACCAAAGTTTGCCATGAAATTGTCTCTCTCCTATTTAAAATGTGCTAAACAAGGTACTGTAAAATATTTCAGTGAATTTCTGTAAAATATCTGAATCAATATAATGAAAATAATAGTGAATAAATGTTACATAAATCTAGAAGCAGTTTATTTTTACTAATAATTATATGAGATGGTAGTTTATTTTGGAGAATGACCAGTTAAAAAATAAACTAAATAGAATTAATTTTGCTCTTGAGACAGTATAATCTTTCTGATATACTTCAGCATTAACGTCTTTGCTTTTTTCTTTCTTTCTTAATTTCTTTTTTTTGGCCACGCCTGAGGCATGTGGAAGTTCCCAGGTCAGCAATCAAACCCACACCACAGCAACAACCCACACCACAGCAGTGACAATGCCAAATCATTAACACACTGAGCCACAAGAGAATTCCATCTTTAGTGTATTTTTAACAGTTGTTTCTCCTCAATCCAAACACTGGTCTGTGAAATTTAAGTTGCCATTGGGCCTGCTATGACCATCAGTGAGTATATTTGTTTTCTCAGTCATTAAATACACTTCACGTGCTCTGGAAATGTTTCTACTCTTGAACACAACTACATCTAAATAGGCCAGTTATAATATATAGTTTAAATAAGTAGATCATGGATTATTATTTATTCTTAACACGCATCTGACAGTGAAATAGAAAAGTTCAAGTCTCTATGATCTTTATAGATGTATTTCAAGGTTCTAAGACCTTGACAGAAATTGAGGAGTCAGGGCCACTAGGCTCTGAGTTCCTCACTATCTCTTGTGCTCTATCTACTTAGAGTTGAATCCGAAAGACAGAACTGGACAGCTTTAGCCACACTGAATAACAGGCATGGAAGGCTCAGACAACTCACAGTATCAGGCCAAGGCCCACACTTGGAAAAATTGCAAAGGTCTTTGTACCACAACTTTCCCTTCTTAACAATTTTCCCTGCCTTTCATTGTATCCTCTCGAGTATGTCCCAGTGTCCTATTGCTTCCCTGAGCCCCTCCTTTCTAGAGAAAAACATCACTCAATCTAATTCACTCGAAAGTGTTAGTGACCTAATGTGTTACCTCACCTTGGGGACTGTGCCATCTAAAAGAGGAGCCTGGAGAGGTCAATGCCAGGCCCCAACTTAATGAGTTACCAGTGATAGCTTAAAAGCATGACTGTGGGAAGTAGAAGGTGGTTTTGAAGGGAGCTCCCCCCTGTCGCCGCCACAAGTCACCTCACTGCCTATTTTACTCATTTTTGGCACAAAAGTTTAGGCCCATGGTTGGCCACAAGTGGTTTCCAGAACTAGAAGGAAACTTATTCTCATCCTTAGGAAAATGTTCTCAGGTTCCAGATACTGCTGATTCTTAGAGTTATAAGATGTCATAGAGAAAACTTTTAAATCTATAAAACTGACAAGTCAGGAGTTCCCTGGTGGTTCAGTGGGTTGGGGATCCGTCATTGTCAATGCTGTGGCATGGGTTTGATTCCTGGCCAGGGAACTTCCTTGGGAACGGCCAAAAAAACAAAACAGAGTAGTCAGATTAGATAATTCCTAAAATCCTTTGTAGAGTTTTCAACTTTTTCAAATTATCTATCCAGTTACTTCATTTTACAGATGAGGAAACTGATGCCTCCAAATATCCCTATCTAGTCATTTTCTTCTCAACTTTATATTATCCTGTCCACATGCTCATAGCCGCTATAATGGTATAAGTTCTCATAAGTAAAATAATGTACATACATTAGGTACATTGTAGGTTGATTCAAGAACTTCCTAAATTTAATCACATGACTTTTTACTCCACTCCCTGTGCTGTCTCCCCACAGACTGCTATTTCTAAAATGGTCCTGTTCCTTCCCTGCCTAACATTCTTCAGTTTTGCCAACTGCATTTAGAATAAAACCTAAATTCCTTAGCATGGCACACAAAGTTACGGTGATCTAAACTTACCATTTCCGGTTGCTTTCATGCCCACTCCACTTCCAGCCACACAAAACTCCTTACAGGTCCTGAAAAGGCCATGAATGCTCACACCTTCATGTTTTGCCCATGTCCCTCCCAATGTCTTTCTTTACTCCTATCCCTCCTACTTCTCACCTAGTTCTCCCCTATTCATCCTTTAAGACTAAAGCTGAGATAAAGTGCATTTCAGGAAAACTGCAATATATGCTTGCTGTGTTATTTATAATACCCAAGTCTGTGAAAAAAATAAGAGAAACAAGGATAATTGATAATATTAAGTATGAAAATAAGTACCCCGAGAGACTTCTTAGACATCACTAAAGTAAATAGGAAGGGACAGAAAGACTATGTAAGCACCAAACTGTCATGAAGCTCCTAGGGAGCCCCATAGTCATGAAGCACCCATACCAATGAGGCCTTAAATAGGCTCCCTTTGGTGACATCCGATATGGTCCACTGTCCTCTGACCAAGACAGGAAGATAAAAGCCATAGCTGTTTAGCAGGGTAAGTGTCAACCATTAGTTATGAAAGAAAGTATTTGTCCTATGCCTCTCTATTAGAGCAAGCTTCAGTGGATCCCAGTCCCCTCCATCATTGTTCACCCTTAACTTTGAACCTCTTAACCACACCATCAGCAAGGAAGGGTGCTGGGAGGGAAAGAAGGAAGGGTGGCGAGAGAGTGAGAGAGAGGGAGAGGGAACATGTTAACATTTTATACCTGTGTATTTCAGGATCTGGGTAGCATGGTACTTCCTGACTGCTTGCAACCTATCCTAGTATACCTACGCCATCTATCCTACTACTACTAGCATATACTATATACTACTAGTATATCCTAGTATACCTACTCCATCTTCCTACTACTACTACCATATACTATATACTACTAGTATATCCTAGTATACCTACCCAATCTATCCTACTACTACTACCATATACTATATACTACTAGTATATCCTAGTATACCTACTCCATCTTCCTACTACTACTACCATATACTATATACTACTAGTATATCCTAGTATACCTACCCCATCTATCCTACTACTACTACCATATACTATATACTACTAGTATATCCCAGTATACCTACCCCATCTATCCTACTACTACTACCATATACTATATACTACTAGTATATCCCAGTATACCTACTCCATCTATTTCCTTTTCTTGCTCTATGTTTCAAATTGACTCAATAAATCATGTGATGTGCTTACTGATTTGATCTGTGGCCTTTCTCTGTGTTTCTCTCTGGGACAGGCTTCCTTAAAGTGTATTTGGGAACTACCATTGCATTGAGGTAATTTCCCAATGCACAAAAGCATCCTCAGACCAGGTCCAGTGTCTATCCCTTGGCACTCCTAGAAAATGTCTGCCAGAGCATTTGGCTCTCCAATATTACAAATTTGTTTCCCTGTGTATTTCTCATTAGACTGTGACATCCTTGATGTCAGGGACTAAATCTTCTTATTCACAACACCTAAAATAATTAGAGGTTTTGATATAGTTTTATCAGATTACAAGATAATCAACAAATGTGTTGCAACTGATTAGACCAGAATTCAGTTCTCCCGAAGGGATCATTGAGCAGGAAGAGAACCTCACAATTTCTCAAGTGGTGGTGAGAATAAGACCCATCACTTAGAGCTATGTCTTTCCCTGAGGTTTCTGAGGTAGGGAGGGCAAAGGCATTGATTCTGGCTAAGCTCAGGGAAACACACACACAGTTTGATATCCATCATGGAGGTCAAATGGAAAATAAAGAATCAGGAGCCTTAGAAACCATGTAGATTATTGAAATTGTATCTTGGTTCATAGCATGGCTCTAAAATTTAAAAAGTAAAATCCAAAGTTCCTGTTGTGACGCAGCAGAAACGAATCCAACTAGGAACCATGAGGTTGAGGGTTCAATCCCTGGCCTCTCTCAGTGGGTTAAGGATCTGGTATTACTGTGAGCTGTGGTGTAGTTTGCAGACACGACTCAGATCCCGACTTGCTGTGGCTGTGGTGTAGGCCAGTGGCCCTAAAAGAAATGAAAAAAAAAAGTAAAATCCAGGTCACTGAGAGTTTTGTACAAAATTTGCTAGTATAAAAAGAATTTTTTCTTTGAACAAAATGCCATTTTGTAAAAATTTTGCTAATGTAAAATATTTTCACTTAAAGGAATAGGATTTTAGTATATTTTCTTAAATGTATGCTTTTCTTTCATACTCTACAAGAAAAAACATAAAATCTCCCCAAAAAATCTGAAGCTTGAATGCCAACTCATTTTTGTTTTTAAAGTTAATAAAAGTGATATAAATCAAGTAGACATTTCAAAAATGATATTTATTGATTGTGCAGTATTTTTGGTATTCTGTTAGCTTTCCTCTTCTATAAGCTTCTTTTCAACCAAGTTCTCTGGGAAATTGTGTCCTCTTGTGGTCACTGGCGAAAACAACATGTTTTTGCAGGAACAATCAATTCAAACAATGGAAATAGGATTTAAGACTTCAGGAAAACCCACTTGTGAAAAAAGGAAATCCTTTAAAGTGAAGAGAGATGAAAGTTATGAGTAATCAGAAAGGGAACTTGAGTTGGAAAAACAGAATGTAAGTCATTCAAGTTATATTCACATTGCTTGATCATCAGATTATTAAAAAGAAGAGGTAAAAAGTATTACTATGTAGGAAGAGTGTAGCTATGATAAAAGCCTCTATGAATAACTGTATATTTCTTACAGTATTTCCTCAGTTACTCCAGCAACTCTGAAATAAGTGAGAGTACATTTCAACAGGTTAAATGGCAGCAAAGCTGGGACACAAACTTTCTATCATGCATACCCAATAAGGTAATAAAAGGTTGGGGCGGGTAGAAGGAAGACCCTTCAAGACTCAATACCTTCCCACACTCTGATCTTCTCTCCCTATATTTGGCATATTATGTCTCCTTATCTCATCCTCATTTTGAGTGCAGAATGTCAGATATTTTAAAGATTAGTATTTTTGAGATTTTGATTTGCTCATTTGAGGTGCTCTTAAAGCAATTTCTTGTGCTTTATACTTTTTCATTTTATTTCTGGACTGAAAGCTTTACATTTCATAATTTTAGACCCCTCCTTTTTTTTTTTTTGGCCACACTCACAGCATATGTAAGTTTCCCAGCCAGGGATGGAACCTGTGCTGTAGCAGTGAACTAGGGCAGCTGCAGTGACAACGATGGATCCTTAACCCACTGTGCCACAAGGGAACTCCTAGACCCCTATTCTTAAAGAAGGAGAGAGAGAGAGTTAAATTCATGAATAAAAGTATTAAAGAGAATGCCCTCTTATTTAGGGCAAGGTGCTCAGGCATTCTTAAAGTGACCTGTGTCACTGAAAAAGAATCTGCTTTTACACAATTATCCAAGTCACTTGTGCTGACACAAATTTTATATAAAATCCTCTCAATTAAATGTCAATCTAGGCTATGTCTGTGCAGTGTTCAAAACAAGATGAAATCTAACACGTACAGTCTCATCTGAGAGGCACTCAAATGCAGCCTTTTCCAATCCATGCCCCCTTCTGTATGAATGTCCTGTGCTTCATTCATGCAGTCCAGAAAAATTATCTCACAGAACTCTAAGCCAGCAAACCGGTGGTAGGTCAATCAAAAGCGGAGGAGAAAGAGTAGGTACAGATTCAAGTACTCACCTTTTGTGCAAGCCCCAACTACAAATTATACCAGCTTGCTATCGTTCTATAATGTGTGTGTTTCTTTTCCTTCTCTAAAATATTTATAAATGGAGCTAAGAGAATCCCAGTGCAGATAGGTAGATACTTATTACACATTCTGACTATGAGAGTCCTAACTCTGATACTTCTAACGGTATTCTTTTTTCAGTTTTTAACACAGTATACATTCCTCAGGAAGGAGTGTGAACCTGCCAAGTTTGCAGTTTGAAAACGCTCGTTTTGAATTTTCTAAGTGCAAAAGAAAGCCTTATTTTCAATTAATTTTTTCAGCAAAATTATTTTAGAAATAGATGAAATTATTTAATTCCACTTAATTCAGTATTCCCAAAGAAGGTAGTCCTCCGCTGACATCCTTCAAGTCAGATTGAGTTCAGCCCAAAGACAAATTTCTAAGACCTGTTTTAAGAGCCTGAAATTAGGATTTAGAACTAAGATTTCTTCTGTTAAACCAAATATTTTGGAAGTTAACATTATTTTTGCATATATAAAATATCCAAAATTATATTTGGCTCTTCAGCACATAAAATGAGAGCTTGCCTTTATTCTTGACCCAGCAATGTGGCTAAGAAATTTTTTAGATAAAGTGTTAGGTAGAACATAGATGGGGCAATTGGGCCAGGAAATTTTTCAGTTTGCAAGGTAGGGAATCATCAAGCCTAGAAAATTATGAGGGGTAGTTCTTTTGGCACACCACAACCTTCTGCTTAAAAACTAACTTCTAAACATTCAAAACCTCCCATCTTCATCTTCCACTCCTTCAAAGAGTTCAAGAGAAATTTTTCTCAGAACTAAAGTCATTGATTGTGACTCCTGAAGAAGATTCTGTGCCCGGGATGGTTCTGGTTAGCTCACTCATTTTAAACCCTATTCTAAGCATTCTGGCATCTACAGCATTGCCTCCGTCCAGGGGATCCCAGAAGCTCTTGATTTGCTAGAAGCTGAGTGCCCAGCAAAGGGCTGGACTCGCTTTAAACAGAAGTAGTCATTGATGACTTTGCAAATGGAGCTAACTAAAGATCCCTGGCAGCTTTGCCATTGTGGACTCTGTTTCTCCTCCATCTTCTCAGCCTCTTCTTCCATCCCCATCCCCCACTCCATCTCCTTTTGGCCAGGTAAGGTTTCCTTTACACTACCTTTACCCTTTGCCCACACTTTCCAGTCTTGCTTACCATAGCCACAAAGGAAAGAGTCCAATTATTTGACCTCTTTATTTTTGAGTATTCAGCTAAAAGGAAAAAACAAAACAAAATTAAGATTTGAAATTGATCTTAAAAAAAAAGACATAGGTAAAGGTGGAAAATTTTCGAGATTTCTGCAGCCTCGTTCAAATAAGAATTGCAATTCAGATTTACCAAAGATAACATTCAGTAGAAAATAGGGCAGAATTTCAGCCTTTTCTCTAACTGCTTCCAAGAGATCAAATCTAGGCAGAAGATGCAATCAAAGGAGAGACTTAATCGAGTGTGCTTTGTTTTAAGAAGACCTGCCTGTAAACTATTAAGTGGAGGTAAAGGAGAATCCGATTTTCAGACTGGCTTTCATTTTAAAATATGGCAGGGACTTGAGAAGCAGGCACGTTGGCACTCTGTAGATTTGTATAACTAATGATAGGCAAACTGCAAGTTGCCCCTCTCATTAAAGTTTAGTCTTGTTCACAGAAGGGATTCTTCTGGCCCTCACTTCCCCCAGAAGGCTGAGCCGGCCCCAGGTGCCCCACACCCGGCGTTTCAGAAGCTGAGAGACTCAGCAGGGCACAGCCACGTGGCCTGCCCGCGCGTTGCCTGGGCTCGCGCCTCCTCTTCTGAACACGGCGGATCAGCACCCTCGGTCCGGCCCAGAAAGTGAGGCTTCGCTGAGTTAATTCATGGCCGAGAGTCCAGACCCTGGAAAGAGTGAGGGGGCCTGTGCCTGTGCAGGGTAGCCCTGTGCAGGGTAGCCCAGCGCAAGGCAGACAACTTCTGAACCCCCAAATCTGCCCCGAAAAATCCCCTACTGCTTTTGATTTCTGGTTTGCTTTCCAGAGGTCCAATGAATGAACATGAAACGGTTCATTTCAACTCGTTCCAAAAAAAAGGAAAAAAAAGTCTAGCACTGCAAAGATGGGTTTCTCTTCCATAGCAGCAGCTTCGCTTCCTTTCCAGCTCACCAGCTTTTGTTGCTTCAGACTTGCCAGAATCTGCATTAACACCCTCTTCGAAGCTCTTTGTTGTTACTTATTAGATAGAAACACTTAAAATGTAAAAAGGTCTAAATAATCGTAATGCGTCTGAGGCGCCCGAAACCTTATTTCTCACTGGACCTCCTAGAAATGAGGGGTAGGAAAGGGGGTGGAGAAGGGGGCTCTCGCAGCCGTCAAACCCGCGTGTCCAGGCAATGTTGAGCCCTCATCTTTCTCAAAGCCGACCTTTAGAGGTTACAATGCAGGGCCTTATCTGGAAGTGGGGTGGGAATGAAATGGCCACAGGGTACTCCACCATGGGCTAGCAGCTTAGGCATTCAGGGCCTCGGCAAAGACGCTGCGCTGCCCCCCTCCGGCCCTGATACCTTCTCCAAGGACAGGCCTGTTTTCCGCGGGAGAATGAACTGCGTCTTTTTAGCACCTTCGGAGAAGCAGATCTTTGGGCGTTGGTAAACGTTAGATTGGGTCACTGTGAAGGGAAAAGAAAGGCCCAGATGCTTCTCCAGGAAGGATGAGAGAAGAGGCCCCAGGCGCAGATCTGCAGTCCCCAGCGCGTCCACGTCTGCAGAAACGCCCAAGATCTCCAGGCCAGCCACGGTGGTTTGGCCCTGGTGACTCCAGGAGCCCGTCTACCTGACTATCCAGTGGGCTATGCCGTTGTCAGTTTTCTTGCCATTTCCCCCGCCCCAGCAATCTCAAACCCGCCCCACGGACCTAGAGGGTACTGGGGCAAGCTGAGACTTAACCCACTGCGCAGAAGCTGTCGCCGCCGCTGCTGTCACAGTCACTCCGGGAGGGACCGACTCCGCAGTGGGGACAGTCCCCTCCCGCCGCTTCCCGGGTCCGCGCTTCGGTGCGGGGGCGCGGCCCGCGGGCTCCGGCGCGGAAGGAAATAGCCCCGCGCCCGCGGGCGTAGGGCGGCAGGGAGGGAAGGGGGAGGGCAGCAAGGAGGCGGGCAGAGGGGCCGGCCGCCTGGGCCAGGTCCTTTTTGAATGGTTTGGGAGGACGAATTGTTAGACCCCGAGGAAGGGGGGTGGGGACGGAGAAGGGGGGGCTGGAAAGCGGAAACTTTCCTATAAAACTTCGAAAAGTCCCTCCTCCTCACGTCAGGCCAATGACACTGCTGCCCCCAAACTTTCCGCCTGCACGGAGGTATAAGAGCCTCCAAGTCTGCAGCTTTCGCCCAACTCCCAGACACCTCGCGGGCTCGCCGCCACAGGCAGCGTTTCCAGGAGGCCGAGCGAGGTGTGCGTGCGGCCGTTGGGCGCCTTCTTTTTGGACCTCGGGGCCATCCACACCGTCCCCTCCCCCTCCCGCCTCCCTCCCCGCCTCCCCCACGCGCCCTCCCAGCGGAGATCCTCCCCGTCCCTCCTCCCGCTCCCTCCTCCGCGGGCCGCACCGCCCGGTCCGGTGCCGCGAGCGGGGGAAGCTGGCGGGCTGAGGCGTCCCGCTCTCCTCCTCTTCCCCGGGCCGCCCCTCTGCCCCGGGCCTGCGAGGCCGCGCCTTGCCGCCCGAGAGATGATGCAGGACGTGTCCAGCTCGCCAGTCTCGCCGGCCGACGACAGCCTTAGCAACAGCGAGGAGGAGCCGGACCGGCAGCAGCCGCCGAGCGGCAAGCGCGGGGGGCGCAAGCGGCGCAGCAGCCGGCGCAGCGCTGGGGGCAGCTCGGGGCCCGGTGGGGCCACGGGCGGGGGCGTCGGAGGCGGCGAGGAGCCTGGCAGCCCGGCCCAAGGCAAGCGCGGCAAGAAGTCTGCTGGCTGCGGCGGCGGCGGCGGCGCTGGCGGCGGCAGCAGTAGCGGCGGCGGGAGTCCGCAGTCCTACGAGGAGCTGCAGACGCAGCGGGTCATGGCCAACGTGCGGGAGCGCCAGCGCACGCAGTCGCTGAACGAGGCGTTCGCCGCTCTGCGAAAGATCATCCCCACGCTGCCCTCAGACAAGCTGAGCAAGATCCAGACCCTCAAGTTGGCGGCCAGGTACATCGACTTCCTCTACCAGGTCCTACAGAGCGACGAGCTGGACTCCAAGATGGCAAGTTGCAGCTATGTGGCCCACGAACGGCTCAGCTACGCCTTCTCCGTCTGGAGGATGGAGGGGGCCTGGTCCATGTCCGCGTCCCACTAGCAGGCGGAGCTCCCCACTCCCTCGGCAGGGCCGGAGACCTAGGTAAGGACTGGCGCCTCTGTGCCCCTTGTCGGGTCAGGTGGCAGACCCACTGACTGCCAGGCCGTGGCTCCCCGTCCACCTAGCCTTCCTGCTTGTGTCCCACTCTCTTTTCTACCTTCCCACCCAACCTGGCACCGCCACCTCATCCCCGGAGCGTCCCTGGAAGGCAGCTCAGTCCCCTCTAGGGAGAGAGGGATGCGCCCTTGTTGAAGCGTGTGCATGTGCGTGATGAGTGTGCGTGACAGACAGGAGGCAAGACTGAGAAAGATTCGAGGGTCATGGTAAGGAGAGTCTTGCCAGCGCCTCCCTTTCTTTTGGCTTTAAGTTTTCCTCCTTAAAACAAATGTTTCCAAATTCCACCTCCTCCTTCTTTCCGCCCACCCACTTCCTCTTGCCCTTGGGCTGAAATCCTTCCAGGTTGTTCAGCGTAATTTCTCCGTGGTGGTGATAAGAACAGTGCTCACTAGTCTCAGAAAACAGCCACAGAGACCTAAACAATAACCAACTTTCCTCCCTCTGGGTTTTTGCAGATGTCATTGTTTCCAGAGAAGGAGAAAATGGACAGTCTAGAGACTCTGGAGCTGGATACTAAAAATAAATATATATGCCAAAGATTTTCTTGGAAATTAGAAGAGCAGAACCCAAATTCAAAGAAACAGGGCGTGGGGCGCACTTTTAAAAGAGAAAGCGAGACAGGCCCGTGGACAGTGATTCCCAGACGGGCAGCGGCACCATCCTCACACCTCTACATTCTGATAGAAGTTTGAACAGTTGTGTTTTTTTTTTT
Organism: Catagonus wagneri; assembly: GCA_004024745.2. Lineage (NCBI taxonomy): Eukaryota > Metazoa > Chordata > Mammalia > Artiodactyla > Tayassuidae > Catagonus > Catagonus wagneri. The sequence goes on from PVHT020000173.1 coordinate 15,172,933, forward strand.
TTTAATTTGACGAAGAATGTTTTTATTTTTATTTTTTCATGCATGCATTCTCAAGAGGTCGTGCCAATCAGCCACTGAAAGGAAAGGCATCATTATGGACTTTCTCCATTTTAAAATGGGAACAATCAGAGGAATTTTAAGAACACCTTTAGAAATAAAAATACCGGGATCAAACTGACTTGCAAAATCACAGTCAGTTAATTCCTTTTTTCAGTTTTCCTCTGAAGAAAAAAAAAACTTAAAATACAAAAAAACAACATTCTATTTATTTATTGATGACCCATGGTAAAATGCAAATAGATCCGGTGTCTAAATGCATTCATATTTTTATGATTGTTTTGTAAATATCTTTGTATATTATTTTTCTGCAATAAATAAATATGATTGAAAATTTTAAGAACCTTAGAGTTTGGTCTATATTTTTAAGGGATTAAGTTGGAGGTAAATACCTGCTTGTTTAACTCTGGAGACACCCAGGAGGGCGATGGGGCACTAATATAAACAAAGCAGTGAAAAACTCAAATTGCCTGCTGACAGGTACAGGCAAATTATTTAGAAAAACAGCTTTATCATTATTCCTGTTTGATGCTCAGTGGACTTAGCATCTCCCCTTCATCTCTTATCAGGTCCCCAGACAGCAAAAACTTAATAGTTATTCATCCCTCTTATATTTTAAGAAGGTATCTTTCAAACAGTTAAATGCACTGCAAGCCAGCACTATTTCTCTTGTAACTGTGCATTTTTGTTATGCCCTCTACTCTTTATGAGGATTTTTACATAATAGTTTTATTTCAGTCAAAGGATGCATAAAGTGTTATCAAAATTACCTATCTACACACACATATAAATGAATACAAATGTATAGAAAATAAACTTTAATTCAGACTTCCATTTGTGAATTCGCTGAACTCTTCTTTCATGAATGAGGATGACATTTAATGTCAAGTTTGCTGAAAAGAAAAGCCAAAGTTAAACCTCTTTTCCCATGTTGATGTCCATTTTGGAAAGAATGCCTCTTTATATGTAAAAAACATACAGCTATGGAGTTAAAAACAAGGAAGAACCAGAAATTTCAGTATCTTCGGTCATTACTGGAACAGTTACAATTTTAAATGCTATAGCTGTTCATTTTCATCAGTTCATTAGCAAATACATTTCATCCAAAAGTACACAGAAATTTTCCCTAGTTACTTAAATGTATACAAAATCTGATGCAGTAAGGCAAAACAATAACAGGGACAAATGATTGATTTTTTTTATTTCATTCTGGTAATTTCTGGGCTAGAAAAACACTGGCTTTTATAGTGAATAACGACAGGAATAGGTAGTTTGTTTCACTTAGTTCTTAACTTTTAAATCCAGTTTACTGCCTTAAAGTATAATTAGAGATGCTTTCAAACTGGAAAATAATTTTGCTGCCTAAATCAAACAATGACTATGGCAAATAAGTGTAAGAATTCAAACAGATTTGGCTAGTTCAGGTTGAGGTTATTACATTGCCTGAAGGTTTTTTTTCCCCCTCTCCACACATCATCATAGAATGCTGACATGACATATTGTAAATTTATTATTTTGAGTATTTTAGACCATGTTTTACAATAAGAAGCCTGTGGAATTTACTTATATTAAGAGATTAGTGAAAGCTTGGGGAAATGATTTTCTAGATTTCGATAGTCTTTTACAAAATAAAGAGACAGGAAAACTGATTCAATGTGTAGATATATGTGTGGGGTGTGTGTGAGTGTATGTAGAACAGAAATATAAAGAGGGCGCCCTAGAAGGATAAGGGAGAACATCAAAATGGTAATTCTTTCTTTTGTGTGTGTCCTTGAACCACCTCCATTTTCTAAATTGTTCATGGAGGAATCTCCTTGTTCACTAGCTTGGTCTGGCTATTTGATATTTCAGATGTCTAGAGGTACATCAGAATGGAGCTGACCATCCTTGCTGAGAAGGTAATTTCTATCTTAATCTCTGATGCTATAGAAAGTAGAAGTTTGAAAAAAGGTAGCCTTCCATTTTCCTCTTTTTTTTATTTTTCTTTTTTTCCTTTGGTGTTTTGTTCTCTCTACTTTGCTCATAAGAGAAAAAAAAGACTTTGGAGAAAAACAGAATGTCACATTTATGTTGAATAGTACTTAATAGAAAATTGAAGGTAATTTTCCCCCCAAGATTTTCAGATAAATAAACGAATGAAAGAAGGGTGGTGACTAGCTTTACTTTGAATGAGAAGAATTCATGGTGGGAAATATTAATTATTTGAATACAGTTTTCAGCTTGCAGACTGTTTCTGTGTTCCCAACCTCTCCCACCCAACAAAACAATGCTAATTCTTTTTCAGAATAGATATGAAGCCACCTATGTTTCTCTCTTATCAGTATTTACTATTTTTATTGTATTTTCACTACCTATTTTTATTTAAAGGGCATTTCTAGTGAATTAACTCTGTTTCAGAAGTGAGAGTTTAATATGGTGACTGGATCCAGAAGTCTTTACCCTTTAGCCAGAATGTATTCATTGAAGAGAAATACTGTATTAAATTGTTTGAGGGTGAATTCTAAACGACTGAATAAGAAGGTTTCCTTGATTGTGCATATAATTTTTTAATCTTGCTCTTCATTTTGTTGGATTGATAGCCTTCAGTTAAAAAAAGTAAATTTTTGTTCCCATTACACACATTTCCCCTCTTTGCGCACACACTAACAGGCAACATGCACAGATGAGAAATCATGCACAGTTGCAGATACCCTCCCCAAAGTGGAATGTGTTAATAAAATGACGTTAAATAACAGAAACTCACACAACCTGTGTACTTTTTTTCCCACACTCCGCAACGACACAAAGCTTCTTGCTCCTTCGGGTCCTCAGGCTCATATTCATAATGGAGCTTTTTAAGGGACACTTGGCCTCTTGCAAAAAAGTCGAGCATTTTGCACATTCCACGGTTTGGCAAACTCAGAACTGGTTATTTTCTCTAGACCGGTATCAAGTTCTTCTCGGGCATATGATTTCACTTGAAGTCCTGCCCAGGAATCCTTCAAAGTGAGCGTTTGTCCCGCTCTCATGATGTCAGGCGGTTTTCCCTGCATCTGTAATTTGAAGAAAAACAAACAAACCTGCGGGGAACAAACGCCACGGAAACCCAAACAGAACTCTGTGGGGAGCGGGAGTCTCACCTGCGGCGAGCACGGGAGGGGGCGCGGCCCGGACTCCCCTGCGTGGGTGGCGGGCAGGCCTCACGGTGAGGAGAGTGACAATGTCCGAGGCCTCCTGGGATGGCGTGGACGCCCCCGGCCCCGCGTCAGGCCGGCCGCTGCTGCGCGGAATAGGCGGCTCCTAGTGTCAGCGGTTGCGAGGGGAGCAGCAGCGAGAGATTCAGGCAAGGCCTAACCTCCTATTTCCAGGGACAGGTTCGTATTAGCGACAAACGGGTTGGAAGAGGGGTCCCTGGGGGCCACTTTTCTAGAACTTTCTACTGGTGTGTTGTGAAGCGTGCTCCACCCCCAGCGCCGGCAAAAGTGGAAGGAAAGTGTACTGGCAAAGTGGAAGGAGAAATAGGTTTCCTCATACTTTCTGAAAACCGGTCACCGCACTATTTCCCAGACACTATTTCCCAGAGCCCTTGAAAATCCAAACAGGATTATTAATTATCCTTACTTACCGCAAGCAAAAGATAGACCCAGTAAACGGGGCATGAGACACATATCCCATTCACTTTTGTCTCAAGACCCCAGGATGTGAGTCCACTTAATATTCTTAGCAAATCAAAGCACGTGTCCTTTGAAGAAGGTGTGTAATTGGAGTTTAAGGCATGTATGGAATTCCCAGATGTCTATAAAGTCAGAAGGAGCATGTGGCAGGTCACTGGAAGGTGGGGCAGGTTAAAATCACTGGCACAAAATTTCTCTCTTTATATTCGCCTTTATAAGGCTATAGGAGATAAGCCTTGGGGAAAGGATGGGATGGAATCATAATGGATATCCAGCTTCTCACATCAGAGTCACAGTAACCATAGTAAAAAGCACATGGTCAGAAAACCTCAAAGAAAACACTCAATTATAGCCGGGATTTCGTGGGCGCCCGGCAATGAGATCGTTTGGGGTTTGCTGCAGCGAGGGCCTCAGAACTGCCGTCTTCCTTGTTTACGTGGACTGTTTTCTTTTCCTCCTATTTTTTTCCTCCTCTCAAGTTTGTGGATGTGTCTTCGTACTTATGCAGGCGATTTAGGCTAAAGCCAGAGGAACACAATTCCAGATTAGGAAAAGAAAAAGCAGTTCTAAAAACATTCATCCCAGAAGGCAGCCTTCTTGGGGGAGGGGATATTGCGAGCAAGTGAAATTAATTTTCTCTCAACATCTACCAGATAACCCGAAAGCTCAGTGAAAAGGCAATCATCAAAATCAGCTGCTCCTTTTTCTTCATTTCACCGAGGTGTATACGGGTGTGTAGGAGATGACTCGTAAGTTCGAGTTTAGCCACTGCTTACTCGGCAAGTTTCTTTGTTTTGTTTTTGGTCTGAAACCGGAATCGAAGGAAATACCACTTTTCTCTTTGGGTTCAAGATGGTGCCTTCACTTACCTGCACGTTGGAGCCAGAGGCGGAGACGTAAGAATGGGGATCTGGCAAAGAAACTGGCCCTCATAAAGACTGGCGCTGGGAGGTGGGCTTTGAGGCCGGAGGGCTGGGGGCCCCAGCCAAAGGGGCTGGAACTAAGTGCAGCACAGATTCCACCACTGAGGCAGGCGGGGAGGGAAAAAGGGACGCCCAGGGGGTGATGCGAGTGTGACAAGTGAAGAGTTAAGCAGGTACCTGAAGGAAGTTTATCTTGCCCAGATGTTAGGGCTTTTACGAAATGTCACATGAAGAGAACAGATGTACAACTTGCAAATGGGGCCACGCCTGTAAATACAAGGGAGGCAACTGCTTGGAGGGAAAACCCAGGCATAAATCATCAACCTCCTTCTCTAGATATCTATTTTCTCCTTAAATATTTGCTTCCGGACAGGGAAGGCACATCTTAAATTAAGTGTGTCTTCCAGAAGACACAATCCAGTCCCCTGGCCAGCACCCCACCCCACCCCACCCCACCCCACTCCACTCCTCTAGGTGCCTTGGGTGCTGATGTTTTGCGTGGAGGGCAAATTTCTTCCTGGCTTGCGTTTTCTGTCTTCACCTTACCCATCCCCCCCATGTTACTCTTTGGGTTTCTCAAAGACGTTTGATCCTGAGAAACATTATCGGACCTCGGTTTGGAAAAGCTGAAACTAATCAATTGCCTTTTTGAAGGGGTAGAGAGTGATAAGAAGAGCAAAGGAATGCCAGGCCTGACAGACCCTAAACTTCCAAGATGCTGGGATGGGCTGAAAGATGAGCGATGAGCGGTGATCCCTCCCTCCTGGGGTGAGGGAAAATCCCAGAGGTCTGGGGACCCCTGCTGCCTCGTGGGGTACGGATTTTACCAAGTTAAATCATGGTTTTGGTTGAAAAGGATTTTTCAAATGGCTTGTGCAGGGCTTTTTCCCCCCTCCCTGCAAGAAGGAAGTTCGATTTATAAACAAAATTAAAATGAATTAGCAGTTGCTCGGTTGTGGAACAGTCTAATTCCCTTCTCTGTATTTAAGAGAGATGTTCATGGAGGTTCATATTATTGTATTACCATGTGGCGTAGGCTTGGGTCTCTCCGCCCATATTAAGGTTTTAAGTATTTGTCAACAATAACTTTAAGGTTGAAAATTAAATGAATTATTAGGTGGCTCTTCATTTAAACGCAGCATGATTCCTAAATCTCTGTTAAACTGACATCTCACCTGGCTTACAGTTAATATATAGCCACCCAGACCGCCTTCTTCTTTAAACAAAATTTAAGCTGCAGTATTTTTTCCACAGTATTCAATCTAAATTTACTGTCCGATTTTATCTTATTCCTTTTTGGATTTCTGAACGTGTGGTAGGAATTGAAATGTATTCAAAGCGATTACATTAGCTTTAAGGGTTGACAGTTTTTTTAAAAGTAAGACCAGATAAACAGACATATCTTTTCTCTCTATAGCATTTAATCTAAATACCCATCTAGCCATTCCTGGAGGAACTTAACCTCGATTTACTACCTTTGGGTGCATAACCTAACTGGCGATAGTCCCCAGAGTGCCCTGAACGAAAATCTGAGGTCCTGCCTCTCTGGATTTGCCCAGCCTAGATGAATGTTGGGTTGGACCCCAACTCCCTGACTCTGCTATGTAAAGCTTTCCTCTGAGGCTTCCAAACTTCCATTTCTAAACATAGTATTGGACAAAACAGCCTACATTTCTTTTCCTCTTTTGTTCCTGAAACTTTGCACCAATCAAAGAATTGTTACTATTGTTGAAAGCACACAGCAAACACAGACCATCCCCACACTGGAAATTTAGCAAGGACAATGACAACTTCAGAGAGATCTGCTGATGCACTCCTAAATCAGTGTTCCATTCTTGGGGGCAGAACCCTACCTTCCAGAGCAACATTCTTTAAAATGTTCTTAGGAAGCCCTTGTTCACATCATGGAAGAAGGAAGTTTCTGTTAGCCTCTTAACTAAGGTTGCCTCTCTCCTAATTCTTCCTTGACTCCTCTTGCTACACCCCCCCCCATCAACACACACCTTTTAAAACTTCTAACTTTGTAATATATAAAAAGAGATCTGGAGCAGAGAATCCTTCTTCCTCTTCCTTTTCTCTAGGCCCCGACTGAGTGAAACTTAAAACACATCTCATAGATCAGTTTTCCTTCTCTGAAGTTAGGCACAGTCCACGACCCGGATTTTCAAATGGCCCAGGCTGGAGTCTGCAATATTTAATCCAGTCAGCTATTAAATGTCCTCCGGCTAAATCAAGAGTATAAGAATCCGTATGGGGGATAATGATACCAAGAGCAGTTTGGTGAAGGAAAGGGAGGCTGGGAGGAGGGGGGAGACGACTCCAGGGATCCTTTGATTTGGAAAATCCTGTTTTTAGAACTCCTGTCAGAGTAATAACAAAGCAAAGAAACATGAAAGAGCCACTCTTTGTTCCAGGATATGGTTTTAATGAAATACTACTACCACACACAGGAAAAAAAAAATTTATTAATAACCGCTTCTGAAACTCCGCTTTTCCTTTACCTATTAGGGACCAGGAGGCTCCGTAACATGATCCCCTCTCCCCCTCTTCTGCCTCCTCCTTTCCTCCCCAATTAAGCCAAAGTGGTCGTTCTGATGAGTCCCGGCCCTTAGATAACTGTGGACTGAAGCTACCCTGTACATCCCGGCTCTGGTCCCTTCTCTTAGGAAAGCCAGGCTCCAGGGACATGATGGCCAAAGCTTCACCATCTCGCATCCGAAGGCGAGCTCCCGGTAGAGTCCTTCTTAGGACCCCAACACTTAAGGCACCAAGAGGATGGCCTGCGCCAAAGCTGCCTGCCTTGGCTCCCAACTGACCCTCCCTGGAGCTTTTTTGTTGACCTAAAACACCCCTAGACACTGCAGCTAATAGAGCAAATGGGGCTGGAGATCTGGGAGGGGAGTGAAGAGGCAGGGGGTGGGGATCGCCAGAGAAAAAGCGACAGCATTTGGGGAGGGGGTGGGGGAAGCAACCTTTCAGGCAGCCAGGACAAGGCATTTTAGCAGCCGCGGCTGTCATCTGTGGTAGTGGACAGATAAAACCGAGCCCGATCAAAGAGGTTTGTTCATAAATCACCCGTAAGAAATGGGATGTGAGGAATAAAAGACACGTGTCAAGTATTCTCAACCTAGGAGTCCGCTCGTTTCCAGCAGGACGCATACCACTCCGCCTCTCGTGGAATCCGCGGGCAGGGCGCGTTTCCCAGCAGGGACTGTTTGCGCGGGGAGGTCTCTAGTGCCCGGTGCTCCCCACCCCCACCCCCACCCCATCCCCCAGCTTCCGCAGTAGACGCCGGGCTGGGCCATCCGTGCTCCAGACTTTAGATTTCAATACAATCAGTTGACTTCAGGTTGTCTAAAGAAGTCGTGGGAAAAAGTTAGGGTCTTTTCATTTCTGAGGCGAGAAAACTGCTCTCTGAGAATCGGAGACATCTCCCCTTCAGGTCTCCTCTCAGTGTTCGCCTCCTTTTGACCCTCCCTCTTGAGAGTTCTCGGTAATTTGCCACGTGTTATGGTGCAAATTAACACAGCCCGGGTAGTTCTGCGAGAGCAGAAATTACTTGGGCGGGTATTTTCTGTTCAGAATTTTGTTAAGTTTTGGACAATGGTGCTCTGCACTCAGGTTTGCAGCGTTAGTGTAATACGTAAGGAGTGGTTGCTGTCCTCTAAACTAGTGCCAAGTGGATTTTCTTTCTCCGCCTCCCACCTCCCAAGCTCCGGACTTTCTCGCACCTGCTTCTGCTGATTGGAAAAACGAGCGAAAGCGAATGTCCAGTCCCGCGTGCTAAACGCTCCCGCCAGCTGTTCAGAGGACTCCAGAAACGCGTATTGGGCGAGTTGAGAAGCGCTGTGGTTGGCTGTCTCCAAGAAAGCAATTGACAGTGTTAAGAAAAGATAGAGTTTGTGAATTCTTGTGCGCGCGCGGGGGGGTGGGGGGATTTATAGCGACAAATGCCCCTTACGCCTTCTCCCCCCACCCCCAGTTTTAGCGTCCTCCAGATAAGCAGGATTTTGCTTATAATAGGTGTTTATGGTTCCAGGAATTGCACTTTGATCTAGGATTTTGGGGGTGGAGTGTCTAAAGGGTCTCTAGACGCTTGTCTGATTTGAATGCTTTTCAGGATGATTTATGGCAGAAGGCTCCTTTCTGACACTTCCAGATGCCAAAGCTCTTACCTTCCAGGCAGGGGTGAGGGAAACCTGCTTCCAATAGCTGCGCGGATGGGAGCCCGCGTGCCCACCGCCCCCGCCTGCCGCTCACCCTAAACTGACAGAGGGCACCAGCCTTCTTCTGGAGCAGCTGATAACCTTTCCCCGCCTTCCAACTGAGAGGAAGGAGGGACCTTCTTCTGGTGATGACAAAGCTACCGAGGGAAACCAAGTTACCCTCCTGTAGCCTCTCGCATTTAACTCTATTTTATGCAATTAACCACCTGCTCCCGCCCCGTTGGTGGTTTGGTGTTAATGCGATTTGACCCAAACGTGAAGCAGGGCGGGAATAAACCCTCCGTTGGGACCCCTGGCGGTTTCACCCTCCGGCCTCAGCCTCTGGCCGCGGCCGCGAGAATCACAATTCTGTTTCCCGCCAGGCGGAGGCCCGGGCGGCGCTCAGAAGCTGCTGGGGCGTCGAGGGTAGGAGGCGATGTCTTTTCGAAAGCTCCCTGCAGTCTCGGGACCGTGAGGTGAGGCCAGGAAAAATAACTCTCCCGACTCAATTACTGTGAGCTCCACCGGGAAACTGAAAAGCTAAAATGTGCGCCGCTGCAGGGGGGCGGGTCAGACCCAGAGGACTCTAGCGCAATTTTAGGGGACCCCTAAGGCCGGCAGAGCTGAGAACTCGCTAAAGACATTTGTCAACCTGATGCTAAAGGCGGGCGCGACCCAAGGTAGCTTCCAAAGGACTCTTTTCCCAGAGGAAACGAGAGAGATTTTCCAAACAGTTCTCCTTAGAGATGTAACAGATTGAGGACTGGGGAGGAGGAACTTTGTTTTCTTTCGTCTTTCTCAAGGTGAAGACAATTTAAGGGAGGAATTAGCCTCGCAGGCTTGAAGACCAATGGTGAGGAGGGTCGAGGCCAGGACGTGGCTAGCAAATGTCTGCTTAGAGAGGAAGGTTTAGCCCTGAGTGATATTCTGGTTATTTGCTTTGAATTTCACAAGGCTGGGAATCTGTATATTTGGGGAACAGGGTCAGACTGTCTCTTTCTTGCTTGCTTTTTTTTCTTTCTGATGAGCCTATACCTCCAGCCTCCCAAGGCCCTTTGATGATGTCTGTAACTTGAAGGTAAGAGGTTTGTTTTCCCAGTGGGAAATGAGACTGATTTCCTGGGTGAAAAAGAATGGATTAACTTTTTAAAAACCTATTTTCCAGTGTATAAGCTCTCTTCATTCTTCATACTGTTCCAAACAAGGAACCAGATCAGTTTATTAGTTATGTAAAACCGATATGTTTGATAAGTTTAATCATCTGACAAAAGGCATACTGATGATTTCCTCCTTTCTCTCAAAGGGCAGCTTGAGAGTTTCTGAAAGTCACTTCCTTTTCCCCAGAGTTCTCATCGTTACATCAAAAGACTCAGGTCACCTCTTGTCTTTTCTGTATGTATATATTCAAGAGCATAAAAATATTAAATAAAATCTTCCCAACTTCAAACCTATCAAATGTTTTACAGCTGAAGGATATTCATCTTTAGGGGGCTGGCCACAATGTCAATAAAAATTTAATTATTTCTGAAACACATGGGAGCACTTACAACACCCAAAATGTGATACTAAGTATTGATATTGCAAGGAAACCAAACAATATACTTTCATATTCATCGGTCACTACCTTATAAGCTCCAAAGTTCCACAAGCCACAGAATTTTTTATTCTTCCTGACAGGGTTTCTAAAACGAGCATGAAAGGTTGGTGGTCAAAGCAGTCATCTGTATTCTGTGTGAGGAGAGATTAGTGTTGAATCCCTATGTGTTTGGCATTTATTTTCTGTAGGAGACTGTGATGTCTACGATGGCAAATGTTACTTCGGGACGGGAAGGTGTATATTGGCGTAGCCATTTAAAATTCTTAATAGTTAACATAAATTGCCCTCTGAAATCTTTCATCCAAGTGTTCCTTTCAATTTATAATTCTGCTGTGTTGAGAGATGGCCCTTTACACGGGAAGGTGACACAGGTGGTATTATTTCTGTAGCTGGCCGTGATGAGTAAGACTGATGTACAACTTGGGATAATCTTTTTCCACTTATGAGCTGCTGCTTCTTTCCTACATCTAGCTTCCATACGGCTTTTGAGTTCTAAGAAATGACATCAAACTTTGCTGACATCCAGGTTAATCTGCTCATTGGCTACTGCTTTTAGACCCGTTGGTGGGTAAATTGTGATTGGTGGTTGGTTTGACTTCATTGTCATTGTTTCCAATTTTCCCTGTGGTTCACTTCACAATGCATTGTGAAGAACTGCTTTGGGTAGCTGATGATCTGCTTCCCTAAATAAGAGGTTCCTGTGTCAGTTTTAGCCCAATGGTGATTTACATACCTTCCTAGATTTATCATCAATAGGCTGTCTACCATGGCTATAAATTCTCCGTTTCTCTCAAGGTTTAGATTCATTTATTTCAACCATTTACTTCACGGCAAAGGACTCTGAAGTCCAGAATGTTTAGAATATTTGCCCAAGTCTAATTAAGTGTAGTCCAATGCTTTTTTCTTTACATAGGTGCTTGTTTTTAAGATTTTGAGCAGGTTAGTATACTCCAGAATTGGCCTGAATACTAGAACTACCCTTTTTATTCCATCTGAGCAGCAACTATTCCCCAAGGCTCACTATCTTTCTCTTTTACTACAAAGTTTTCCATAAACAAAGTAGATAAGACCACAACTGTCTCTTAATAACTAAGGCTGGACACTACTCTGGATAGAGATAACACCTGGTAAATTATAAAGGCCAAGATCCTATTTTGCTCTTTATCTATTAATTTCTTAAGAATGAAAATAATTATGTCTTTATTTATATTAAAATTCCAATAGTAATATTATGAATATGTGTACCTTTCAGGGTACTTTTATTTTATTTTGATTTTTACCGTCACTGATACAAAGTCTTGTTTGTGGAAAAATGTCCTGAGACCATTATTGTTGCCTTTTATAAGGATAATTACCACGAAGAATACTCTTATGAACTCAAGGCTGATGGAAAGAGAAAGATAATGTAACTAGCATGTGCAGAAACTGTCTGCTGGGTAGAAAAAACAGGAGTTCAGTTTACCCCATGGAGTGATTATGGAATGAGGCAGAACCAAAGGAGAGTGGTCCTAAGTGGGTTTTCCTACTCTGTACAAATGATCCCAGAGGCCTTTTCAATTTGTGATCTGTGATGCTGTTCTTAAGGTCTAGCATGATTTCTTCATGGGTTTTATTTTCCTGAGTTACTGATGCAAAGAGCAACTTGAAATCAGATTATAGGTAGCGCAATTCCTGAAAATAACCATTTGGGTAAAGAATGTGTGAACTTATTCGAATGTATGGCCACAAACGACTCTCATTTACTCATATAAAATAGCTACTCAATTGTCTCATTGTACAGCTAATGTTAAATATCATGTAGATCTGCAGAAGCAATTTCAAAAAGTTCACTCTTCCTCCAAGCGCTTTTCTGCAAGTGACAGGTGTGTGGGTGGCCACTATGACACTGCCTTAATTTAAATAGACGCATGGTTATTCAGTCAACAAATAGTTCTTGAGGGTCTCTCTAAGGTCGGAAGGCTATGTGGAAGTGCTCATCATGACAAAGGAGCTTCCAATTACAGAAGGCTGACTTCCCTGTGGATATTAACTGCATGTACATGGAAGTCCTATCTCACAGTAGTTACTTCACCTCAATTTTCTTTGCTATTCTGGGATAGTCCAGAAAATTAGTACTCCCCCTCAGTGTGGAAGCATAGAAATGGAGAGGCAAAAGTGGTTCCTCTGCATTTAGCATTCTAAGAATGGAAATTTGAGAACAGAGAGTAGAAGCGAGTCCAAGAACGATTTTTTTTGCCTTTGTTATTTTTCTTTTCAATGCACATTCATCAATCTGCAGCAAAAACCCTGTACATTAACACTTGCTTATTGGATGTTAAGCTTTTTGTAGGCAGGCGCCTATCCAGCTCACTACTATAATCCCAGCATCTTGCTTAGCACATAGCATTTTTGTTGATTTGAACTAGCATCACTATTATATTAATAGGGAAACTGAGGTATGGAGGCAGAATGCACATCTAAAAGAACCAAAAAATGATAACATGACAGTCCCGTGATATTACACAGGGAGAGTTCATGTTATTGTCTTCCAGGTTTATGTTTAGAATGAAAATTCAAATAAGCACAAAAGACATTTATTAAACCTTTATATTCAGATATTTAATTTAAGTATTTTACAGTGCCTTTTTGTATGAAACTGATAGCTGCCATTGGCCTATATGATTTCTTTGTGTGAATAAATAAAAGGAATCCCTCACCCCCGCACCCCCCCCCCCAGGGCTTATGACTTGCCTGGAAAAGCAGTCAGAGCAGAGCTGATTTCAGGTCCCACTAGCCCATGGACCGAGTGACTTTGTTCAATGAACATCCCTTACAGACAAATGTAGCACTCTTGGCACCACAAAAGCAATAATTGTCAGATTTAATAAGGAATTTGGCTAGCTTATTTTCAGTGAATTTTCATGTCTCTGACATTGATTCCACTTGAATTCTATGAAAGATCCAAGCTGAGACTGTCCACATGTGTTTCTTAACAAAACTCGGGCAGTCTACCCGGAAGTGTATCTTCTGCTCCAGCCAATTGGGGATTCCATTTTCCTATATTTCTGTGCCACGAACAGCTCTACATTGCCCTGTCACCTCCTAAAATAGCATAACCACTGATAATAAACGATATATGCAATCGGTATCTACTGAAAAACTGAAACTCCAAGTGACTTACTAATTGCATGTATGCACACATATTCCAAACCTGAGTGTGGTGGTTTAGAGATTGAAATATAAATGATTGTGAATTGAAGAGAAGCACTCTAAGGATATTTTAAATTTAGTATGATTAGTATGAATGGAGAAAGCTGCTTCTCCACCCCCATTTTTTCTCCTGCCTTCCCCTCTTCATTCCAGGGATGCGGTGAATTTATGTAATTTAAGGCAGGTGGTCCACATAGTACACCGACCACAGAGGATGAGAGCGTGTGCATTTGATACCCTGACTGCTGCTCTTTAATAGACTTTAAATATACTATGACTATTATTTGGCTTTTAGCTATTACATTTATTTTCACTTTCTTTCAAAGGCTTCTCTCTTTCATTTCGTCATTTTCCACGTACTGAAATGTAACCCAGGTCCAATGGCACCAAACAGAGGATTTATCTATATTGTCATCAAACTAAATGCAAAGGAAATATCAAAGGAGAGCAAAGGGCACCACTATATTTTGGCTCTTGAATGCTGACAGAAAAATACGTGCATTTTTCTTTGCCTAGGTAATAACAATATTTTTATATAAAGCCTTTCATCTGAGAATCTCAAAAGCCTTCAAGATGTCGTTTGGGTCTGGCATTCTTCAATTGGCTGCCCTTTGTCTCTTTCAGTAAGGAAACATTCCTGTTGGATGTAGTTTCATAACTGAGCTTGCACTTGGGTATGCACATTTAGAGGTCCAAGGGCACTGAGTGTTTCTTGAATAGCGCAAACAAATGAACAGTCCTGACATTCTCAAAACAACCCTGAGAGGAAGATGGGTGGCAAAGGTGATTATCTAATTTGCAGGTGGAGCAGTTGTGACACAGCAGGTTAAGTGACTTACCTGAGGGCACACAGTGGAGTCTTTGTCACTGTTGGAAACAGTAGTAACATCTACCAGACCATTAGCATAGCTGGGTTGCTTTGACATCTCACCTATCTGCCCCTTCTTTCGGATGACCATCTTTAAGAAATGGCACCCTTGTACATATTAGAAAAGATTCCAGTGCAAGAAAGGAGAATAGATTAGCAACTTTGGAAATGTGGAGGATAAAGAAATATGTGGACCGCAAGTATCCAGAAAAATCACACAACTTCTAGTCAAATTAGTGAGTCAAAAAAAACAAAAAAGGAATATCCTTTGCACATAGAAAGTGGAAGTGTATTTTTAAGTTCCTTTCCTTTTAAGTAAGAGTTCATGCGTTGATCTTAGCCAGGAAGCATAGATATAACATTTTATTTCTTATATATAAATATATATGAATGAATGTATATAAGCATATACTTTAAGCCATGTGCACATTTTAAAACTTAAGAGCATTTTTCATTTATATCTTATTTAGAACTACCTTTTTTCTTTCCTGGAATTTTGTTTTACCTCATTATCTCCAAACATAGTCATTTGTTTCAATATCATTGTTATCAGCCTAAAGATCCCTGAAGTCTGGATTATTCCTCCTTGGCATCATTATATGACTTACTATTAACTCAGTGTTTGACAGTTCTGACTGTGATATTCTGCTTAACACTAATGTCTTAATATCCTCTTGGGACACCATATCATAACTTACTTTTAATTTCAAAACTCATTGTCAGGTTTGGGGCAGGAATCCCAACTCTGCTTTTGCAAGTAAAATAACTACTGTATTTTATTCTAGTAAGAAGAGCCAATAGTAGGAATATGCACATATTTTAATAGAGAGGATTTCATAATAAATGAGACTATAGTTTTAATCTGAAAATAATTATACATTTGAAACAAAACAATTTATTAAACAAAAAGTTATTCTGTTTTTCTTGTCTTTAATATTCAGTTTGAGTTTCTAAAGTGAAGCTTATCTTTCATAGTAAAGGATTATTACAGAAAAGCTAGATAGGTTCTAGAATAATTTTAATATCATATATCCTAAAGCTGTCATTATTCCATCTTACTGATAGTTTTATATATATATAAATATCCTAACCTTAAAATTTTAGATCCAAGATATGTAATTTAGGAAGTGTGGGAAATGCTGTTTCATTTATAGCACTGGTTTTATCATATCTGGGATAAAAACATATAAGTGATATGTCCATTTCTTTATCTGTACATACTGTCTAGGTTCTCAGCTTAATTTTGATCTGCTCCAGAAGAAATATGCATAAACAAGCAGGAGCAGTGATGAAAAAAAGTGAAAAACGTGATTATCTTTGCCTGAGTTTGAGAGTCTTCAATCTGAACTGCATTTTGTCATTTTTGGTCTCTCTCTTCTACAAAATTTATATTGCTTAGTGCCTGCTCTGTGAATGAGGGAAAATTTGAGAAAAAAGGTGAAGGTTTAGCAACATAAAACAATGAAAGA
This sequence comes from Catagonus wagneri, assembly GCA_004024745.2. Lineage (NCBI taxonomy): Eukaryota > Metazoa > Chordata > Mammalia > Artiodactyla > Tayassuidae > Catagonus > Catagonus wagneri. Next base: position 15,188,894 of record PVHT020000173.1, read on the forward strand.
TGCTTAAAATTTTTTCCTGCTTTATCATATAACCTAAGCATGGTTTTTGCTCTTCTCTTTCTTGCATAGAGTAATTAAACCCTCAGTGCTGTCCTTTTCATCGGCATATGTATCTTTGTTTTGAGGTTATGAGTTCTCCTTGTGTTATTAATTTTGTCCCAAATGAAAGTTCCACTTGTGATGTGTAGTTGAAATAGTTTAGAATGTAAATGAAAAAAAAAAAAAAGATCTAGGCTAATTTCCATGACTTATTAACTGTGCTGTTTGCCAATTAACTGAATTTATCTGAGCATACCGTTCTCTAAAATTGGGGAGTATGGTAGATTATATCACAAGTGTAATCATTCTGTCATTCTGTGATCTAACATCTCTAATGATCACTCAATAATACATTTTAAAATTACCATTGTTAGCTTGGCAAGAAATTTTCTGTCAGATGCCAATTTTTAAATCTTTAAGATCTATTACAATATATTTTCTAAAATGATAAGCTAAAATTATGAAGTATTATTTTAAAACCCAAAACTCTTTCTAAACTTCACATTTTTATAATTAAAAATAAAAATATTAACAAGATCTGGGAGCAAATACAAAAGCAGTGATAAATCAGTAATATCTCATTGCTTTAAAAAGTCATTTGCTACTAGTTTTACTCTGCTACTTTCTTATTTTTAAAAGAGTATTTGTTATATCCCTTAAATTGAAGATCGAGTTTATCTGAAATCATTCATAAGATATCTTTACTAGTCAATATAATTCTATTCAATGGCTCGTAGCTGTGCTATATGCCTATGACAAACCATGAGTGTATGTTTACCTAACAATTAGCATGCTTATTATTGATCATGAACGTGATAAAAATGGGAACTTTTATTGGCTGCAAGGCTTTTTTAACGTGGTAGTTCACAATTCTTCATCAAAATTTCCTTTTTCACATGTGACATCAAAGTAAGAGTTTAAAACTTGAAACTTTTCTTAGGATTCATGCTCTGAAGTATTTCTGTTTCTTGTTTTGTTTTGCGGTCACTAACCACAGAGAAATTTGTCTTTTTTACGTACACTGGAAATAATTTACTGCTTTTAGAAATATTAAACCACAAAAAAAAAAAACTAACGTTAAAGAAACCTTATAAGTCTGCCGAAGCCCTCAAAAAGCCAGGAAATTAAGAGTTAATGCGGAAGCTCTGATCTGGCTTGATGTCCGAGGAACTAACTCTAGGACCTCTGAAGAGTGACAGGTAGTGCCCAGTCCACATACATGTCAGAGTTTTTTTTTTTTTTTTTTTAACAAAGTATTGGTAGGGTGATATCATAGAGGGTACACATGGTTAATACAATTCTGAGACACTAATTTCCTTACTGTAAAATAATAGTCTTCATAAAAATCAACTCTTGTCTAACCCTCATACATAGACAAAAGTCACAAATTCTAAAATGACAATGTAGATTTTGATTTGTAGATGTATTCCACCATATGTGCTTGACAGAAGTGATACTCTCAAATGGGATTTTAGAAGTAACAGTCACTGGCACAATCTTTGCTTATGGTGTATGTGTATGGGGGAAGCAACCCTTTCAAACCCATCTATTTTACTGATCTCACTTCAGAGGCCAGTGACTCAGGCTATTCACACAGATTAGGTCTCAGGAACAAAAAGTTTCCTTTATGTGTTTAACACAGAAGGCAAAAGTTCAATGGTTGTAGTGGATATGTTTTTAAAGTTCTTTTTTCAAACATTATCTTAAATATAATCATCTAGGGACTGAAATTCATAAATCAGTCAAGAAAGCAAACTTTTATTGATGAAAAAATTTCATTTGGCTTGTTATTGTATTACATTTATTTAAATTGCATAACACTTTCCTCAAATGCTTGCTTCTATTTTAAAATGTAATTAGTACAAAAAATTTCATGTGTAAGAATAGTAATATTAAAAGTGGTTTTATTTTAGAAGAAAATATTAAAAACATAATTTTTTATCGCAAGCTCATATCAAAATGTAGGATTGGATTCAGTATAATTCTTTGATTTTTTAAATCTACAAATATAGGAAGACTGGCAGTTTTTGAATTATAGATATACACTTGATATAGATATAGATATACACTTTATTCAAAGTGCATTATCCTATAATGGTAATAGTATACTTTTAAAAGTATTTCTGTTGAGCTAGAATTTTGTCAAAAGAACTAAATAATTAGTGTATTGCTTCATATACAGCCATATTATTTGCCTTCTTTGTAAATGATAAAGAAAGGTGGTAAAAAGCAAAAGTTATCAGTTATTTAAATTAAGCCATCTGGAATCAGAAAAATAAATATGAATTTACATAAATTAGAAAGCATAGATTACTTCTACTTTTATTTAAGAAAAATAATTTTCAATTCTTAATATAAACATTACCCTTCCAAATAAAGTGTTTTTGTTTTAGAGATCTGTTTTAAAAGCACACTGACCCAGGGAACTATATCCAATCTCTTGGGATAGAACGTGATGGAAGATAACATGAAAAAAAAGAATGTATATATATGGATGACTGGGTCACTTTGCAGTACAGCAGAGACTGGCAAAACATTGTAAATCAACTATAATTTAAAAAAGCACATTGACTGTAAGAATGAGACATAGTGAATGATATATTTAAGAAATACTCATTTCTCAGTATACAATTTATTGAAAACTGGTAATTTGACTCCTTGTATCAGTGATAGAAAATACTGGTAAAAGAACAAACATTTAGTGAGAAATACTTAACAACCCATTAAGCTGGGAATTAAGTTATTTTTTACTTTGAATTGTTGCATCCTAAAAATACTTTCTGCATTAATTGAATTTTTATATTTTAGTTTAGATCTAAAAATCTTTATTTCTATATTTGAATATAGGAATACTTAAAACACACTGTTGAATTAAGATTATACCATAAAAATTTTCCAGATTCAGGAATATAATTATAATCTTTCACATCACATATTCCAAATAATAGATTCAACTGGGTTGTAGATCACGTGTAAATAAATGAAATTATTCAGTGTACTGTTTAACATGTAACTTTCCTTATAAACATAGGGAGTACATCACTAGAGAGAAAAATGAGTACGTGGACAAACGTTTGTCATAATTCTCTTCTAAAAATTAAAGTTTGTAGGCTTAAAAATCACAGCTTTACAAATAAGAGGCATTTTGCCTTTCTATTCTAAATTTAAAGGGGGACATTTGACACATTTACATGGCAAACCTAGTCAATGTTTGGAAATGCTTTGTAGTGGCCAAAAGCTGTGCATTTCCTTCTGTTGACCTGATTTTTTTCTTCCAATAAAGTTAATTAATAGAAGATGCATCAAACAGGATTATTGCAGATGTGCACATAGTGCAATGCTAATTGCTCTTATTTTTTACAATCCAGTCCTGCACATGCTTTAATTTATATTTGCCTGACTTAGCTTTTTAGTGAATTAACGGCACTCTGCCACACATTGAATAGTAATGTGCTTGCATCACTCGATTATCTCAGATTCATTGTTGTCTAGAATCCATGCTCCTAATTTCCTTACCACCCACACCCATCTCTTTCCTCTGTTTGGCAGGCTGATTTGTGTTAAGAAGGGACCACCACGCTGTTAACTCTAAGACATAACTTGCATTGTTCATAGAGAGCGGGGGCTTATGATCATATCACATTTTAACTCTTCCACCAGCGTTATCCTTGTTTCCCCAATGCTTTCAAGAGGCAATAACTCGAAATGCCTCGCATGGAAATGATAAACTGCCTGTTGTGCCTTTTCTTTGAAGGAGTTCTCCTGCAGAGTATCATATTTAAATAAATTGCCATTGAGTTTAGCAAGCAGCACAATCATGCCCATTGAGGTGGAGTCTTTTGATCATATTTTGTAATGCAATCAAGGATCACATGAGGATTCTGGAACAGGCCAGCTTTGCTGTGTGCTAAATAGGCGACACGAGAAAGAAAACATTAATTGTCCTGAATCCCACTGACATAACAGAGCACACCTGTGTTCCAGATACCACAGACCCCTCCCCTGCAAGGCAATGGTTACGTGTACAACCACAATAACTCTTCATTTGACTGATCAGTAATTTCAATCAAACTACTAGATTTTTAAAAAATTGCTTATATGTTCACATTGTCTAAAAAGGTCAAATGTGCGCACTTAAGCGCAGCTTTTATGTACTTCTACATAATGGAATGCACTAGATGGGAAGCAGGATACATGGGTTCTAGGTGCACCTATCCCTTGATTGAGTCAGTTGACATCTCTGCCACTGGTCCCCTCCCATCTTACACGTCTCAGAAATCATTAAGATCCGGGTGATAACTACATACTAAATAAAGTAGTTGTCTTGAGGATTACATGAGTGAGTGGTTAAAAAGAACTGATATATAAAGCACCTTACACATGTAATATCCTGGTAACTGTACAGATATGTGTGGCACAGACTGTATATGAGTAGCGTTCTATTCTCATTACTTTGTTGCAAACATTTTTACACTATTACTCTTTCTTGCAAAAAAAGGACCTTCAGGTCTTTCATCTACCAGAAATAGAGGGTCACTAGCACAGAATTGCTAACTGACAGACTAATTAAAGAAATTTGGGGATACTGTTGAACTTCAGTCAATGGATTTAAAAAGAGGCAGCAGATGTGGAAATGGAGACTTCTTGGGAATTTCCTGCTCTGCTGGTCCAGCATTCTCCACTTTCTTAAACCCTGAGGTACCAGTGAAGAAGAACCAATGCCATTCCAAATTATTTCCTGCTGACAGATATTGTTGAGTAGACTGTTACCCTCACTGCCTGTTTTTGCTTGTTTTTGTGGATGGTACAGGAGTGAAAATTGAAAAATTGAGGAATAATTACCAAACACAGTTTGTTTTTCTATCTCCATTAGGATTGTTTTGCAGTTCAGATTTATCTCTTCCTCTCCAAAAGAGATTGTAATTTCTATATTGCATTCCAGTAAGATCTCAAAAATCAGAACAGAAATGTCATTTTTTTTTCTCAGTGATTTTCCTCTTTTACCAAGAAGAAATGTCGAAGCCTAGTCTTAGTCTAATACCTTATCTTTCTAACAAATCGGGGGAAAAGACAAGGGAATTGGAGTAAAAAAGCACATCTTTAGTCCTAGAAGGTGAAGACTGAGGCTTTCATAAATTATAAACAGTGCTTATAATTCTACATATTTATTATGAGCTGAAGTCAAAGAACCTGAAAAGTAAATGACTGAATGGCAAATAGGTTAAATGGCTTTCATATTACTTGAAGCTTGTATTAGTTAGCTGGGGCTTCCATAACATGGACCACAGACTAGGATTAAAGGACAAAAAAATTATTTTCTCACAACTCTGGAGGCCAGAAGTACAGGATCCAGGTGTGGGAGGGTTGGTTTCTTCTGAGGACTCTGTCCTTGCCTTGGGGCTGGCCATCCTCCCCCTGTCCTCACATGGTCTCTCTCCTATGTGTTTCTATGTCCTAATCTCCTCTCCCTATTTATTTTTGATGTATAATTGACATAACATTATATTAGTTCCAGAAGCACAATACAATGCTTCAATATTTGTATACATTGCAAAAATGATCACCATACCATGTCTGGTTAACATCCTTCACCTTACATATGATAACATTTTTTTATAAGAACTTTTAAGATCTACTTGCAGAAACTTTCAAATATGCAATACAATTTTATTAATACCAGTCACCACACTGTACAATATATTCAAGTGACACTTATTTTGTAAATGGAAGTGTGTATCTTTTGTATTCCTTCCCCCATTTCTTCCACCTCCATCCCCCATCTCTGGAAACCACCAATCTATTCCCTGTATCTATGGGCATGTTTTTTTTTTTTTTTTGGTTGTTTTGTTTTGTTTTTTAAGATTCCACATATAAGTGGAATACATATTTGCTTTCTCCATATGACTTATTTCACTTAGCATAATAACTCTGAGATCCATCCATGTTGTTGCAAATGGCAAGATTTCATTTTTTTATGACTGCATAATTTTTCATTTATCTATATACCTACCTATTGATCTATAGCTGTATCTATATGTACCACATTTTCTTTCTCTATTCATCCATCAGTGGACACTAAGGTTGTATCTGATGTTCCCTTCCTATAAGGACACTGGTTATACTGTATTAAATTCCACCCTAATGACTCATTTACTTTTACCTCTTTAAAAACCCTTTCTCCAAGTCTAAGTTTCTGGGGATTAGAACTTCACCAAATGAATTTTGAGAGGACACAACTGACTCATAGAATTCTTTTTTTCTGAAGGGTATTGAGAATTTCTGTCTTAAATGCCTTGATGAAGAAATCTCTTCCCTCAATTCCAACTGACATTGTAGAAACTTCAAGTCTATTCAGTTTACAACCCTGACAATTACAGGTGGGATTCCTAGGAGATATATTGATAGGACTTTTGGATTAAAAAAAACAAGCAAAAACTGTATAGCATAGTGACCCAGTCATACGTGTGTGTGTGTGTGTGTGTATATGTATATATATATGTATATGACCTCATCGCTTATCCATTCTTTTCTTTCTTTCCTTTTTGGTTTCTTTTTTGTTTGTTTTTTGGGGCCACATTTGCAGCATATGGAAGTTCCCAGGCAAGAGGCTAAAATGGAGCTGTAGCTACCAGCCTACACTACAGCCACAGCAATGCAGGATCAGAGCTGCATCTGCAAGCTACACCATAGCTCATGGCAACGCCAAATCCTTAACCACTGAGTGAGGCCAGGGATTGAATCCACATCTTCATGGATACCAGCTGGGTTCTTACTTCTGAGCCACAATGGGAACTCCCTGCCTACCTATTCTTAATGTAATAGTTTACATCTACCAACGCTAAATTCCCCATCCACCCTACTTTCTCCCCCACCCCCTTGGCAACCTGGGTCACTATGCTGTATAGCAGAAATTGAAACAATACTCTAAATCAACTATACCCTAATTTAAAAAAAATTAGGAGTTCCCGTCGTGGCTCAGTGGTTAACGCATCTGACTAGGAACAATGAGGTTGCAGGTTCTATCCCTGGCCTTGCTCAGTGGGTTACGGATCTGGTGTTGCCGTGAGCTGTGGTGTAGCTTGCACACACGGCTCGGATCTGGTGTTGCTGTGGCTGTGGCGTCGGCCGGCAGCTGCAGCTGTGATTAGACCCCTAGCCTGGGAACCTCCATATGCCGCTGGTGTGGCCCTGGAAAAGACAGGAAAAAAAAAAGTAAAAATAAAAAAATTTTTTTTAAACCAGCAAAAACTGAAGTAAAATCAGAATATGTGATAAAATTTAAATAAACTAAAAACATTTTTTCATTTTATAAGGGGAAACCTACATCAAACATCTTTCTTCAGTCAATCCACAAATAATTCACAGCCTCATCTATAATTTTGCCTTATATTTCCCCATAGCCTTTGTTTCTTGTCTTTCCAACCTCGTAGCTCTGACCCTACCCATTCCCCAAATGTAAATTTTATGTGGGTAGAGCGTTGTCTGTTTTGGTCACCTGTGTAATCCTAGAGTTAGCCATAGTATAATGAAAGGTAAGTAAGTATTTCATGCATACATAGCAAGGTTATTAGACATTAGAGGCTAGGAATTTAGAGTTCCAAGTCACTCTCTATTGCATTTTGTATTTTGTATATTGCAGGAGCAACAAAAAGCATCTGGTCTCTCCTAAGTCCAGCATTTAGCTAAAGCAGTTCTTAAAAAAGACCTCAAAAAAAAAAAACAACTCTGGTAGCAGTTTCAGTCAAATCAAGGATCATCTTGATTAGCAGACATAATTGTTCATCAGATAAATGTTCAGTTGTTTATAAGTGAGACTATATACTATGGATATATACATTAATTTTTAAAGGAACCCAGTGTGATGTATATAATCCCCAATTTACAAATAAGGTTAAAGAGTCCAGAGAGGTTGAGTAACTTACCCAGAATTTCACAGCCATTAACAGAGCTAAGATTTCAATTTAATTTTGATAGGTTCAAAACCCCAAGACCTCACCCCCGCCCAACTTTGCCTCTAGTCAAAATGGCCATTCTAATGGGCCTGGGGACACAAAGCTAATTCAAACCAACAAAATACAAAATATCTTGCTTTTATGAAAATGACAAAAAAAAATGTCAAAATTCTACTTTCCTTCTCAGTAAAGTAAGCCAAAATATTGTCTTGTTGTAAATACAGCATGTGTAATTAAAAGGTGGGTGGCATTTTCTGAAAAGAGAAATTATCCATCTTTTCTCAACTGATTTTCTCATAACTTGACTTCAGCTAATCGTATTAATCAGAACAATGAAGAAAAAATTCACAAAGCCTGTGAGTCAGCCCATTTCAGATTTTCAGTGTCAGCATATGGCCTCACAGCCTAAACGCAGTATTTTCACACGGTGCGTCTTTGACTATTTATTACAGGGGAGGTAAAAGAAGAGGAAAATTTTCTGTTTTGTTATCCATCCAGGATTGCAGTTAAGTGTCTTTATCCCCAAAGGCAATTTGGCAGTTTCTGGCTCTAGGCCCACATTGTTCAAGCTGCGTTTGTTCTCAAGTCTCCAGAAGGATTTTTTTTTGTTTAAATATTTTAAGTATCCCTGTTTCTTCATTTCCTCTTCCCATTCTCTAGAGGAATTGTTTAAATCATTTGATCGAGGAGTTCCCACTATGGCACAATGGGTTTGGGGCATCTCTGCAGTGCCAGTACTCAGTGGGTTAAAGGATCCAGCATTGCTACAGCTTCGGCGTAGATTGCAACTGTGACTCGGATCTGATCCCTTGCCCAGGAATTCCATATGCTACAGGCAGCCAAAAAAGAAAAAAAAAGTCTTTTGATTGATCTGATTTTGGGCAGCAACTCTGCTATGACGATTCTTCAGCAGGGAGATTTATTTTCTTTTAACTTTTTATAGGACCCATTACTCATTTTAATATAATTTCTATCAATATGCGATTCCAAAGTCTCATCTGTTTTTTAAAATGTTTTGTAAACTAAATATTGTATCTATGACTGAAAGCCTTTCTTTTCATCCATAAGCATAATAAGATCCAAAAATAAGTAAATTGTCTTTGCTCTCCATATTTAATTCCAGTGACTGGATAGTGATATAGGATAAAAATATATTCAGGGTTCATGTATACAATTATTGTGTACAGGAGGCTTTTAGTAAGTGGTTGCTGAATTGAACTAAGGCCATATGTCTTGTTCACGTCCCTGCATCCTCCTTTCATTGTCACATACTGGTGAGCTCCTTAGCCTCCAAAGTCTGTTCCTTTGATTCCGATCTCCCTTGTGTCTGCTTTGCAAGGTGATGTTTTGCAAGGCGCTCAGTCTCCACCTTCATGTTTTCATGTTTGTTAAGTGGGCAGTAATGGTGTCTCAGGAGATGCACAAGTTAAACCCATGTAAGGGATTTAGACCCAATCATAATGCCTAATCACTATTCCATGTTGTTATTACTGTGGTTTTTATTATCATCGAAGAAGACATAAAAAATACTCAGCTTTTGTGGAAAGGAAGCAAAGCCATGTCTCTGAACTTTTCTCCTGGCAGTTCTATACATGTTTGAAGCTGAGGCTCTCAGCTCTCTAGTGACAACGTGGCTGCAGTGCAGTTAACAGTACAAAGTACAAACTTGCCACCCCAAACCTGAATTTGTTATTAGCCTTGCCCACACTTTTAATCCTTTCCCAGTCACATGTACAAATACAGGTGTGTATTAGTGTGTATGTGTGTAGTGAGGTTGGACCTGCGCTCCAAAGTACCCTAGTTCATTGGGCTGAATGGTTCCCCACTTTCTCTCTTCCCCTTCCTTTGGTAAATCTGACTTACTTTCAATAACTCAGGAGCAGGAGAAGTAAGGATGGTTAATTCTCAGCAGTAAAACTGTTTCTGGCTTAATAATAGTAGGAAGGTTTCTTTTCTACTAGTATGAATGTTACTAGGTCAGAGGAGGAACTAGGCTGGGTCCCCTGTCTGAGATCTAGGACCAGGCATTATCCTACATGTCTTTTATGTGATTGATGTTTTCAAATATTTACAACAACAGCAAAACCAAAACCAAAACCACCTTACTGACTACTCAAGGTTTTAAGGCTAACAAAATAAAAACCCCTATCTTCTTGGTTACTGACCACACAATAACAAGTTGGTTTGATTTAAGAATGAAATGCCTTGGCAAGTTTTTGCACAGGATTTTGAAATTTTTGCCATTGGGTATAGACATAGAGGAATATAAACATAGAAAAATATGAAATATATCTTCTATACCACCCTTTGAAAGCCATACTACTTCTTTTGACGATACCTCTTCCTCTTACATGCATTCAGACACAATCAACAGCAAGAAAAACCTAGGTAGCGTAGAAGCTTTTCCGGTTAAAGGCAATTAGCGCATCACTTTATGTCTGGAGGGTAATACCGTGTTGTTCCTCCAAGGGATGTCTGAAGGATCACGCAGCACGTGCTTCACAGAGAAGCGTAGAGGAGTTATTCTGTGGGAAGGTTCAGTGCTGTCAATCTTGGGGATCTTTGTAACGTAACAGATTTTCTCTCTTTCCCACTGAGCACCAAAATCAGTCTCCTCTCCATAGCAGCTTTTATTTTTACTGACTCTCCCACAGACATAACTCTAACAAGGGGAATAACCGAGAGTCACTGAGTGAGGCTAAGCCAGCAGAAGCACTCACTGTGACTGTCCCTCTTGCCTCTCCTAGGAAATATCCGTTTGGCAGCCCTTCTTACCCCCCTTCCATGACTGCCTCAGCCACAGGAAAGAGAACTAGTGCAGAGCATGTTTGGGGTGTTATGTATTACTTGACATATGGCTAAAAACTCCAGGCATTTGAACTTGCTATCTTACTCATCAGTGTCGCATGTAATCTTGCTTCATCATTCAAATCAGAGGAAATAACATGTTCCGCATTTTTATAAAATGTAGGACTCCCTTGCAATTTTTGAGATCTGAGTTTGGAACTGGAAATGAACCTTTCCAGAACTAAGTTAAAACTAATGTTGTCAAGCACAACATCATGGTTCAGAGGGAAAAAAGAAAAGCATCCGACCAAGGTTCACCAAATAAAAAGTTCATCGGTGCCCTTAGACCTCAAATGCCTCCTTAGAAACCACGCTGACGAATTACATATAAATGAATCAGAAACAGTGGTCTTATTAATACAAAGCTTCAAAGGGAAAAATGTTTGACCATAGCTTCTTTGAAATTTTAAAAATATCGTTCAACTCTACAACCAATATGTTGAATAGTAGATTTTGTTTTACAGTTTTATTGAGCTGTAGTTCACATAACACACAGCTTACCCATCTAAGGTGTACATATCAGTGCTTTTTCATATATTAATAAATAAATGCAAAGACTGACAATCAATTTGAGAATTTTTTCATTTCAAAAATAAACCATCTATCATTTAACTACTGTCTCCCTATGCCCCTATATTCCCCAGCCCTAAGCATCTACTGATCTACTTCATCTTTATTGATTTACCTATTCTGGACATTTCATATAAGTGGAATCATGTTATATGTAGTCTTCTGTGACTGGCTTCTTTCATTTAACAATGTTTTGGGGGTTCATCAATGTTGTAGCACATAACAGCAGCATTTCACTCATTTTTATAGTCAAATAATTTCTCATCATATGGCTACACCATGTTGAGCTTATTCACTTATCACTAATGAAAACTTGAGTTGTTTTCACTTTTTAGCTATTATAAGTAATGCTGGTATAGAAATTCATGTACATATCTTAGTTTGCATATATATGTGCTTATTTTTCTTGGGAATATGGCTAAGAGTAGGATTGCTGAGTCACATAATAATTCTATGTTTAATCATTTGAGGAACTTCCAGTGTTTTCCAAAGTGGCCTCACCATTTCACATTTCCATCAGCAGTGCATGCTGGTTCCAATTTTTTGACATTCTTGCCAATACTTGTTATTATGTGACTATTTGTTTCTAGTCATTTTAGTGGGTGTGAAGTGAAATCTCACTATGGTTTTGATTTGCCCTTCCCGGATGGCTAATGATGTCAGAGATCTCCTTGTGTGCTTAGTAGCCATTGTAGTATGTATTCAGATCCTTTGCCTGTTTTAAAATTAGGTAATTTGCCTGTTGCCAAGTTGTATGTGTTCTTCATATGTTGTAGATACAAGTCCCTTACCACATATATGACTTGCAGATACTTTCTCTCATTCCGTACTTTATCTTTTCCTTTCTTCATAGTGTCCTTGAATCACAAGAGTTTTGAACTTTGATGAAGTCCAATTTATCTCTTTTTCCTTATGTTGCTCAAGTATTTAGTGTCATACATAAGAATTCATTGCCAAATCCCAGCTCAGAAAGATTTGTTCCTGTGTTTTCTTCTAAGACTTTTATCATTTTAGCTCTTACATATAAGTTTTTGATCTATGTTGAGTAATTTTTGTATATTTTGTGAGTCAAGGGCCCAACTTCATTGTCTTACATGTGGCTGTCAAGTTGTACTATTACCATTTGTCAAAACAGCTGTTCCCCCAGCCAGTGGTCTTAGAACCCTTGTTGAAAATCAGTTGGTTATAGGCATATAAGTTTATTTCTGTGCTCTCTTATTTTTTCTATGCCTATATTTATGACAGCACCACACTGCCTTGACACGTTACTTTGTAGTAAGTTTTGAAATTGAGAAATGTGAATCCTATTTTGATCTTTTTAAAAAGATTATTTATCTATTCTGAATCCCTTGAATTTCTATATAAATTTTAGGATCAGCCTGTCAATTTCTACATAAAAGTTAGTTGGAATTCTAGTAGGGATTGCATATAACCTATATATCAGTTTGGGGAATATTGCCACATTAACTGCTAAGTCTTCCAATACATGAACATGGACGTTCTTCCTGCCCCTCACTGATATAGATATTTAAAATTTCTTTCAACAGTGTTTTGAAGTTTCAGGAAAACGTTTTGAACTTTAGTTAAATTTAGTCCTAAACATCTTGCTATCTTTGGTGCTACTATAAATTTAATTTTTCTGCATTTCTCTTTCAGATTGTTCATTGCAAGTGTGTGGAAACACTAATGACTTTTGTATATTAATTCTGCAACCTTGCTGAACTCATTTATCAATTGTATTAGTTTTAGTCTGTGTTTATTGTTTTAAATTCCTTAGAATTTTCTATTGATAAGATCTGGATGCTTTTTAATCATTATAGTGCCTGGTTTTCTTGGAACCTCCAGTATAATTTTGAATACAAGTGGTGAGAGACTACATCTTTGTCTTGTCCATGATCTTAGGGGGAAAAGCATCCTGGCTCTTACCATTGAACGTTATGTTAGCTGTGGATTTTTTTGCAGATGCCTTTTATCATGTTTAGAAGAGTGCCATCTATTCCTAGTTTTTGAACATTTTTATCATGAAAGCATATTGCATTTTGTCAAATGCTTTTTTTGAGCTTTTTTGAGCTTAATGTGGTTTTTGTTTTTGATTCTGTTGGCATGGTGTATTACATTAATTGATTTTTCAGATACTAAACCAAGCTTGCATTTCTGGGATAAATCCCATGTTGTCATGGTATATAATTCTTTTTATATGTTGCTGGATGACTAGATTTTGCTGAAGACTTTGTATCCATATTCTTAAGAAATATTGGTCTATACTTTTCTCCTGATTGTCTGGTTTTGGTGTCAGGATAAATAGCTTCACAGACTCAGTTGGAAAGTGTTCTTTGGGAAATGTTCTTTCCTTTTCTCCTTTTTGGAAGAGTTTGTGAAAATATTTTTTTTTTCTTTTTAGAGCTGCACTTATGACATATGGAAGTTCCCAGGGGTCAAATGGGACTGCATATGCCAGTCTACACCACAGCTACAGCAATGCAGGATTGAGCCGCATCTGCAACCTACACCACAGCTCAGGGCAACGCCAGATCCTTGACTACTGATCAAGGCCAGGGATGGAATTTGTGACCTCATGGATACTACCTGGGTTCATTACCATTGAACCACAATGGGAACTCCAGTGAAAATTAGTATTAATTCTTTAAATCCTTGGTAGAATTCCGCAATGAAGTGATCTGAGTCTGAACTTTTCACTGTGGTTATATTTTTGATGACTAAGTAAATCTCTTTTGAGAATTTTATTCTGGAGTTCCCATTGTGGTGCAGCAGAAATGAATCTATAGATCTCTCTCTGTTTTTCTTTTTTTTGTGATGTTATTGTTATTGATATTTAATCTATAAATGTTACAGAGTGAACAATATGTTGATATAAATATTACTTTATATAAGTTTATGACTTTAAGGAGGCCAAGGGAAGATTAAGATTGTGATGCTGTAATAAGAGTTTTAGAGGCTCTTTAGAGAAGACTTTCTGAATTTTTTTTTTGTCTTTTTAGGGCCGCACTTGGCATATGGAGGTTCCCAAGCCTCAATGGAGATCCATGCCACAGCTGTGGGAACACCGGATCCTTAACCCACTGTGCCACAGCTGGAACTCCAGTTCTTTCTGACTTTGATGGCTAACTGATTAGCAGGGTGCCATTTTATCATTAGTGTAGCACCTACTATGCTTGCCTCAATATGGTTACCATTTAATTGCTTCATATCTCATATTGTGTGGCTTCCAATAACAAAGACTTAGATGCCAAAGACAGCTTAAGCTATTCAAAAGCATCCTAATAATGATGGGCTCAACTCCATAGTGTACCTAAGCAAGATATAACTCAGTTCCCCAACCAGTTATCTTTTTGTTGATAAAAAATATAATAGAAATTGAAATGTTAGAGGGAGCCTTGGATTTTTATTTTTTTATTTTGGATGGAATGAGAATCTTCTGCAAAGTATGAAATCTATGTTGTGACTTTATGAAGTAGTATAAGAAGGTAACAGTACATGTTCTGGTTTCTGATTTTATGTTTTTTCCTCGTAACTACCTACACAATTTATAACACTTTCCCAACACTATTGTTTTCATCTTTCCTCATCTTGAGGAATTATATCTTATTTATCTTGGTTCCTCTAGAACCTGGAATAATCACTAGCACATAGTAGATACTCAGAAATTGTGTGTTGATTAAAGATGTGAATCTGTTTTAAGAGGTTTTGTGCACTCCTAATTTAATGCCCAGGATGATCTTATTTGAGAAAGTTCAGATATGATGCCTTTTTTTTTTTTTTTTTTTTGCCTTATCTAGGGCCGCACCCGTGACATATGGAGGTTCCCAGGCTAGGGGTCTAACAGGAGCTGTAGCTGCAGACCTTCGCCACAGCCACAGCAACGCGGGATCTGAGCCAAGTCTGCAACCTACACCACAGCTCACGGCAACACCGGATCCTTAACCCACTGAGCAAGGCCAGGGATTGAACCCACAATCTCATGGTTCTTAGTCGGATTCGTTAATCACTGAGCCACGACGGGAACTCCCAGATATGATGCTTTTATTTCACAGCTTCTAATAATCTAATTTGATGATTACAGTCATAAAGAAGGGTGCCTCCACAAAGTTGATTTGGTTTATATTTAGTGTCCACATGTGATAAGAAGCATAAATATATGAAATGTTCTGCTCAGGTTTCACTTTAGGTGGAAGTAATGTAACAGGTGAATTACTAGGTAGGAAGAATGATAAACTAGGAAAGTGCCATGGGATTTTGCAGTCAGGACAATGAATCAGACAAATGGGCTAATAACTAATGTTATGAAGAGTGAGGTGATAATGGTGATGATGGGTGCAGAGTGCAAGTGGTGAAGCTCACAAGTGGGAGAACTGAGCACTTGCCTTGGTCTGTTCATAAAGCTTCCACCTCTCCAGAGAACAGAAAAAGGTATGAGTTTAGGATATAGGTTTTAATCAGTACATAGCCTGTGTTTTGAAGATATCAAAGTGAGTATAAAGGAACATTTTGCATCACAGGTATCACCCAATTTTGTCTGTTGTATTTCTGATGATTCATGAAATGGTCTTGTTCCACAGTCAGTTTGGTTGGAAGGAGAATGAAAATTAACATTTAGATGATTCTTCTAGATATCTTAATTAACATATTTAACTCAACAAGCAGGATGGACTAGTAGATGAGCTATTTTTATGTCCATTTACAGATGAAGAAAAGGAAGCCCAACAAATTTAAATAAAGTGGTCAAAGTCACATAGCTAGCCAGTAGTAAAGTTCAGATTTACACCACTCTGTTATACTGCAGATCACACACACACACACACAAAGGACTTTAGCTTCTACCATGAAAAGTAATCAGTCCTAGTTGTGCCTTATTGCTGTATACAACTAGGAAACTGGACAAAATTGCTGAAACAGTCTTCAGACGTTAGCAGATAGTACAGGACTATGATCTTTAAGAGAAGGGAAACAAAGTGAAATTTAGACTGTATCAGCTTTCTTCCTGAAGAAATTTTCTACACTGGGGGCAGAGAGGAAGAACCCAGGAAAATACCCATAGTCTTGCTGAGTAGAGGGAAAAGAGATGAGTTCTGGGGCACTGAGACAACTAAAATTACAAAATACCAGAGAGAGGGAGCTGAATAGAAAAGGAGCATAAGTCTGCATTGGGGTGTCTGGAGTCTGTGAGTGATTACTAAACCATACGTGTATAAGATGAAACTTCATGAAATCAGGCTTAGAACTATTGGGGAGCGCTAAGCTGAACAATTCCTAGAACTCATGTGGGAATCGGATATTTGAGTTCCAACGAGCCAGAGAGCTTCTTGAACACCTGGGACATTACTAAATATAAAAATACACTGCCTTAATAATAAAGCTAAAGTAGATGCAGAGTAAAGGATATTCTAGACCTGCCCTAATGTAACTTAAAACTGAGCTTTAAAATAATCAACTAATCTGCAAGTAATTTAACTTCCAAATAAAGTTCTATACTCTTTAAAAGAAGACAACAAAATTCAATCAACAACATAATATCTACAATGAGAGGAGGTAATAGAAGCGTAAAGCTGCAAAGTTTTACTTTTTACATGATGTTGTATAATATTACCTGATGATAGACTGAAATATGTTAAAAATTCATATTATAAATTCCTAAGTAACCATTAAAAATCAAAACAAAACAAAAATCTTGGCATCAAATTTAAGCAAAAAACAAAAAAAACAAAAAATAAAAATAAAAGAAGTATAACTATTGAGCCAAATGTAGATTATTTTGAAAACTCTGAGATATCACTTAATTTAAAAGTAGGTAAAGAAAGAGAAAAAAATGAATAAATGGAAGAAAAATAGTAAAGATGATGTATTTAAACAAAATCATATTTGAAAGTACATTAACTGGAAATAGTCTAACCATTCTGATTAGCTTTTGCTTGCCTGTAAAGCTTTTGATCTCTCCATCAAATCTAAATGAGAACCTTGCTGAGTAGAATATTCTTGGTTACAATTTTTCCCTTTCATCACTTTAAATATGCTATTCCCTTCTGGCATGCAGAGTTAATGCTGAAAAATCAGCTGATATGGGAATTACCTTGTATGTTATTTGTTGCTTTTCTTTTGCTGCTTTTAATTTCTTTATCTTTAATTTTGTCACTTTAATTACAGTGTGTCTTGGTGTGTTCCTCTTGGTGTGTTCCTCCTGTATGGGATTCTGGACTTAGATGACTGTTTTCTTTCCCAGGGTAGGGAATTTCTCAATTATATTTTCAAATGCATTCTCAGACCTTTTCTCTCTCTCTTTGCCTTCTGGGACCCTTACAATGGGAATGTTACTGCACGTGATGCTGCCCCGGAAGTTTTTTAAACTGTCCTCATTTCTTTTCATTCCTTTTTTTTTTTGTACTCAGCAGCAGTGATTTTCACTACTCTGTTTTCTAGCCTACCGATCCATTCCTCTGTATCATTTAGTGTACTGTTAATTCCTTCAAGAGTATTTTTCATTTCAGTTATTGTATTCTGCATCTCTGGTTGTTCTTTATATTTTCTAACTCTTTGTTAAAAACTTTTAACTTGCTCTGTGCATCTTTTTGGCCTTAATTCTGAACTCTTTCTTGGGCAGATGGCCTATCTCCGTATCACTTTTTTCTTCTTCTAGGGTTTTATCTTATTCCTTCATCTGAAACATGTTTCTCTGCCACCTCATTTTGTGTAATTTGCTAGCTGCATTTTTATGTATGTGGTAGGAGACTTTGGAGAAGTGGCTGTCTGTAGGAGACGTCCTGGGTGTCCTGCAGCACAATCCCCTCTTTTCACCCAACCTATATGCTCTAGGGGTTCCCCCTAAGAGGTCTGGATGGGTCCTTCTATTGTGGCAGGCTGAATAGGTGGGTGGTCTGATAGGTTTGGTTGGCCCTTAACCTGATTGGTTGCCAGGCACTGCCTTGTATGGATGTTGCTAAATGCTGGTTAGCAGGGCCCGGTCAGCTGCTGCAGATCCCCCAGGACCCCAGCTGGTTCGTTTGTGGGTGGAATCAGGGTTCAGAAGACTCCAGGGCCGTTGCCACTCCCTGCCCTCCACTGGCAGGTAGAGTCAAGTCCTGGGGTTAATGCTAGACTATTGGCAGGCAGAGTGGGGTCCTAGAGTCTGGCTACAGGATCCAGGGATTCCAGAGCTGGTGTCAGATTGCTGGGTGTGGTGGGCGTCGGGTGGGGCGAGTGCGGGGGATTCTTGAGAATAGGGCTGAGTGTCCCAAAGCTGGAGAGCTAGTGGGCAAGACAGGGGCCCAGCTGGCCCCAGGATAGGGTCTGGCCTGCTGGAGTGCGGTGTTCTTGGGTTTGGTGCCTAGCCACTGGTGGCTGGAGCTGGGTTTTGGCCCTCTGGTGGACACAGCAGTCTGGAAGGGTCTGGGGAACACTCTAGGCAGCCTCTCTGCTGGTGGGTGGAGCTGTGTCCTGGTTCAGTTAATTGCTGGGCTGAGGCATCCCATCAGGGCCTCACAGGCTTTTGGGCGGGGCTCGGTCTTGTAGCTAAGGAGCGAGAGGGCGGGTCCCACCTGGGGCCCCCAGCAAGGCTTCGGCTTGCAGGCGCTGCGGAACCCGCTCAAAAGATGGCCGCTGCCGGCGTCTAGCAGCCACAGCCTTCCCCCCCACCTCTCCGGGAGACTCTCCAACACCAGCAGGTATGTCTGGCTCAGTTTCCTAGTAAATTATTCCTTTTTTGCCCTGTTCCTGGTGCATGTGAGATTTTTGTGGGTGTCTTTAAGAGGACGTCTTTATTGCGAATAGAACTGTGAGCTGCCAAAAGGAAGCCCCGCCGGCCAGGCCTGCAAAGCCAAACGCTCTGACGGCTTGTCTTCCTGGTGCAGGACCCCCTGGCTGGGAAGCCTCACGTGGGGCTCAGAACTGATTCTGTGGGAGAACTCTGCAATATAGTCATTCTCCAGTTGTGGGTTGCCCACCTGAGGATGTGGGACTTGATTATATCATGAATATGCCTCTCCTACTGGCCTGTTTCTTTATATCTTTATAGAAAGTCTCCTCTAGTAGGTTTCTGTCTTATAGGTGGGCGTGCTTGTGAGTGGAGGAGATCTCAGGTTCTTTTTATTTTGCCATCTTGGCCAATCTCCTAACCATTCCAATTAAAAGGCAGGGATTGTAGGAATGAACTAAATACATAAACTCAATTACAAAGCAGTCTAAAAGAGATGTCTTATACAATAATAAAGTGTGTATTATATGTACTGTATGTTGGCTATTAAAAGTAAAAGGATGGGAAAAGACAGACAAACCACTTAAGAACTGTAGTGTTTATATATGCATACACTAACAAAGTATACTTAATGACAATATTATAATGGATAGAGAAGGTATTTTTTTATAATAATGAAAGGGTTAATCAAACAAAAAGACATAAAAATTCAAAATCTGGAGTTCCCTTCGTGGCTCAGTGGTTACTGAATCCGACTAGAAACCATGAGGTTGCGGGTTCGATCCCTGGCATCGTTTAGTGGGTTAAGGATCCAGCGTTGCCATGAGCTGTGGTGTAGGTCGCAGATGTGGCGCAGACCTGCGTTGCTGTGGCTGTGGTGAAGGTGGGCAGCTACAGCTCCTAGCCTGGGAACCTCCATATACCGTGGGTGCGGCCCTAGATAAGACAAAAAACAGAAAAAAAAATTCGAAACGTGTTTTGCACCCAATATCACAGCTTCCAGTACTGACAGAATGTAAAAGGGAAGTACATAGATTCATATAGTTGAAAATGTCAGTAATTAATAGAAAGGTACACAAGAAATTAATAAGGCTGTAGAAAACTTGAAAAAGCATCAATTGATGACTATAAAACATAATAACCAACAACAGTGGAATATACATTCTTTTCAAGAGCACGTAGATCATACACCAAGATAAACCTTATTCTTAGCAATATAACAAGTCTCAAAAATGTAAAAGAATTGAAATCATACAGATTGTGTACTTAATTCCTACTAGAGTGGAACTAAATTGGAGATGAATAACAGAAAGTTACCTTAAAATAACCAATGTTTGAAAATTAAAAAATCCTCTTCTAAATAACCCTGTAGGTCAGAGAATAACCAGAGAAATTAGAAAATATTGTGAAGTAAGTAAAAATGAAAACATAATATATAAAAATTTGTGAGGTGCCATTTAAGCAGTGTTTAGGGGGAAATTTCATTTTTCAGTGCTTATTTTAATAAAGGAAACATTTAAATCCATGCTCCAAGCATTCACTTAACACCATAAAAAGAAAAGCAAACTAACTCCAAATGAAGTAGAAGAAAGAAAATAGGGAATAGCAAGTGTCAACAACATGGAGAAGTTCAGTGACCCAAAAAGCGTAGTGTTTTTTGATTTCCAGTATTTATTTTTGCTCTTTCTTAAATTCTCTGTTCTCTTTGATAATTTAAAATCCATATCATATCTCAGTGGGGGTCTGATACTTGCTTTATCTTTACAGATTGTGGATTTTTTTTTTAGCCTTGTCCTTTTAGCGTGCCCTTTGATTTTGTTGTTGTTGTTGAAACCTGGTTATGACGCATCCAGTGATAGGAACTAAGGTAAAAAGGGCTTTAGTGTGAAATTTTATGCTTTCATGAAACATATCACAACCCGGGGTTGTCCTTTTTTTCTTTTCTTACCTGTTGACTTTGGGCTTCCTGAGCCACTTCTCAGAAAGTCTGTCTTGCAGCTTGTTCAGCTGTGATCTACTGTTATACTGGAGCTTTGGTGTATAGTGACAAGATATAGATGGGAGAGAAAGTGTTCTGTGATCATTTGATTAAATCTGTCTTTTTGTGGGCCTGTGACCCTAAGCTTTGATTTTCACAACTGTTTCGTAGCTGTTCTCCTCTCCCTTAGGTTAAACAAGAATTCTAGATGGGGCTGGAGCGGGAGAAATGCCCATTCTTCAGGTGAGATCTGGCTCTGGTAAAGTCTTTTCTCCTGAAGAGTAGGGACAGTAGACTTTACTGAGAGTGTATTTCGTGATTATCCTTTACCATCTCTACCAGAGCCACAAAGGGATTTTTCTCTGCTCTTGACCTTGAGTGGGGCTCCTGGAGGGAAAGCTCATAAAAGCATGAGAGCTGCCCTCCAAGGCTGCAGCCCCCAATGCTCTCACTCTCACACCAGTCCTCACTTAGCCTCCAGCAATTCATCAAAATTGCCAATCAAGTGTTACTACTGGTTTCCGGCTCCACCTGCTTCTGCTTCAGGTGAGTAGCTCTTAGCTATAATGTTCTGGATTACTCTGATTCTCATCAGATTCAGGGTAGTGGTTTGCCCTTAGGACTCATTTATAATGGGTCCGAGAAAAGTCATTGATCTTCAGTTTGTTTAGTTTATTTTTCTTATTTTAAGGACAGGAGTGACAAGTCCCAAACTCTTTACATTTTGGTTATGAAACTGAGTCCATCCGTTGAGTTTTTTACTTTGGTTATTGTCATTTCTTTTTTTCTTCTTCTTCTTTTTATGGCCACACCTGCGGCATATGGAAGTTCCCAGTCTGGGGGTCAAATCAGAGCTGCAACAACACCTCATCTGCAGCCTATTCCACTGCTTGTGGCAATGCTGGATCCTTAACCCACTGAGCAAGGCTAGGGATTGAACTCACATCCTCACAGATCCATGTCAGATTCTTAATCTGCTGAGCCACAGTGGGAACCCCCGGTTATTGTCATTTCTATTTCTAAAATTTCCATTTTGCTTTTTCTTTATATATTCTATTTCTTTGTTGAGATTCTCTGTATTTCACTTGTTTCAAGTATATCTGTAATTGCTCATTTAATGATGGCTGCTTAGAGATCCTTGTCAGTTAATTTCAACATTTGTATCATCGGGTATTGGCATCTGTTGATTGTCTTTGCTCATTCAGTTTGAAATTTTGCTGATTCTTTGCATGACATGAGAGTTTTGATTGAAATCTGTACATTTTGGGTACTATGTTATAAGATGCTGGGTCTTATTTAAATCTGGCCTTTTAGCAAGGCTTCTCTTGACACAACTTCATTGAGTGAAGAAGAGTGCCAAATCATTACTGCCAGAAGGCAGTGGAAGCCCAGAGTCTTCCCTTAGCTTCTATTAATACCAATGAATAGGGGTAGCGAGTGCCCAGTAGGCCTTCACTTGTATCACTCTGGCCATTCCTTGGGGCCTGCTGTCACTAGTTGGTCTGCCTTCTCTCCACCTTTTTATGTTTGTTTTACCTGTAAGTTCCAGGCTTTTTCATTGTATTTGGTGTGAGGAAAAGTGCATTTATTACATATTCCTGAAAACAAAGATTCTGACTTTTTTGTGAGACCAGTAATACTTTAATACCAGAATCACACAAAGATATTATAAGAAAATAAAACTACAGGTAATATTCCTTAGGAACAAAGATGAAAAAATATTTTATATAATATTAGGAAATTTATTCTAGCAATATATTGAAGATATCTGGAGTTCCTTGGTGTTATCGTGGTTAGGACTTGGTGCTTTCACTGTTGTGGGTTGGTGTTTAATCTTTGGTCTGGGAACTGAGATCCCACATCAAGTAGCTGCACACTCTGGCAAAAATAAAATAAAATAATACACACACACACACACACACACGCTGTGACTGAGGAATGCAAAGGTGGTTTAACATTTGAAAAATTAATATAACTATGTTTCATATATAACAACAAAAAAACTATGATTATCTCAAAATATACAAAAAAAATTCTATTGGAAAAATTTCAACACCATTCAAGGTAAAAAGATGTCAGCAAACTAGAAATGGTCAGGAGCTTCTTAAATGTAATAAAGGGCATCTTTTATAAATCTACAGCCAATATCATACTTGCTATTCAGTGACTGCATACTTTCCCCCTTAAGATCAGGAACTACAGAAGAATTTCTGTTATCACCAATTCTGTTCAGTATTATACTGGATGTTTTAGACATTTCAACAAAGCAAGGATAAGAAATAAAAGACATACTTGTTAGAATAAACACCACTGAGAAAATGAAAAAGCAAATCACAAACTGAGAGAAAACATTCACTTTACATATATGTTACAAAGCACTTCTTTTGGTGTGTGTTAAACACACAAATCAGTAATAAGAAAAAGCAACTTGAAAAAAGGACAAAAGATTTAAATGAGTACTTCAAAAGGTTATAAATGACAAGAACATGAAAAGTTACTGAACTTCACTAGTTGTCAAAGAAATGCAAATTAAAACTCCAGCACCTAATTACCCACTAGAATAGCTAAAATTAAAAAGACTAATAGTACAAAGTGTTGGTAAAAATGTGGAGCAAACTGGAACTCTGATATAGTGTAATTGAGAATACAACTGATAACAAGTACTCTAGAAAACAGCTTGGTACTTTTAGAGTTCATTGTTCTCCTACTATATGACCCATCCAATTTTATTCCTAGTTTTTTTTTTTTTTTTCCTGAGAGAATTAAAGGTATATATACACCCAAAGTTTTAAATGTAAATTTTTAATTTTTATAGCAGGTTTATTCAAAATAACCCCCCCCGAAAGAAACAATTAACTCTGGGCAACCCCAACAAGGTGAATTTCTCATACAAATTTTAATTCAGATGTTGAGACTGACGATGCCACACACATGAAGAAGTTTTATTATTCATACAGTGAGGCTTTCGGGGGCAAGCAGAGCAGGTGCTCCCTGAAAATGATATGTAAACCCATGAAAACTATTTAACCTTACAAATTATAGTAGCAATTTATAGATAGATAGATAGATAGATAGATTAGACAATATGGCTCAAAGTGCTTGAATCTAAATCTGGATAATAACTTACTGATTAGATTAATTTGGGCAAATTACTTTATCTCTGATCCTCTTTTTCTCCTTCTGCAGATGGATCAAATAATAATCAGTTACCCTAAGAGTTACTGTGAGAACTAAATGGGTAAATATATTACAATGCTTAGAACAGTGCGTGGGAAGAAATAAGCAATTGTTAAATATTAGCTCTATTATTTTTTATCTGAATGGAGGAAGTTACTTTCATGCAGATTTGTTAGAAATATAAATTATTACATTCTTTTTTAGAATACTACATATAAAATCCCTTTAAAGTATGCATAAATTTGGCCAATAATTCCATCTCTGGGAATGCATACTACAAAATTAATTATGTGTATGTGCAATTAATTCTAAGAATATATAATCACATTGTATACACAAGGAAGAAAAAAGCGAAATAAAAAACTCCCATTTGTAGTTATAAGAGATTAAATTATGGGAAAATCCTACATTAATTCCTTAAACTTCCATGAGAACATGTAATTTCATGCAACAATATTCACTTTCTATGAAGTGTAAAACATCAGATTGATAGTTAATGATAAATTGATGCCCCTCCCCAAATTCTGTACACAAAAGCAATAGCAACAATAACAAAATGCTAGAAGCTATATAAAAAATGTTAGGAGTCAAAGGGAGTGTTTATGTAGAAAGAAAATAGAGCCATAGCCAAGTGAACAATTTTAGGTCTGTCACTTGCTAGCTATGTAATCATCAACAGTGTACATAATTTTTTGAGCCTCAGGGATAAATACATGAGGATATATATTAATTGTATGGGTTGTTGTAGATCTATTAATTGAAATGATACATACTAATAGAATATATTAAGTGAAGGAATAAATAGTGGTTATTACTATTCAAATTAATGAGAGACGTAAATGAATAGATTAAGAAGCCATTTTATGGGGTGGTAAAGTTAAACGTTATAAAGATAGACTAGCAAAAGTTTAAGAAGTTCATAGAAATCAATTCATAACACTATATGATAATATATTTTATCATAATATTTGATAAAATATTTTTAGTATTTGCAAAAATAAATAGTAAAAAATAAATAAAAATATTCTGAAAAAAAGAGGGGGAGCAAACGGATGGCATTAAAATAGATCTTGGGAGTTCCCTTCTTGGTTCAGCAGTTAACAAACCCAACTAGGATCCATGAGGATGCGGGTTCGATCCCTGTCCTTGCTCAGTGGGTTAAGAATCTGGCGTTGCCGTAAACTGTGGTGTAGGTAGCAGATGTGGCTCAGATCTGGTGTTGCTGTGGCTGTGATGTAGGCCAGCAGCTGTAGCTCTGATTCGTCTGATTCGACCCCTAGCCTGGGAACGTCCATATGCAGCAAAAATGAAAGAAAGAAAAAACAGAAAATAGATCTTAAAGATGCAGTTATTAAAGCACTGTGATTTTGGGGAAGAATAGATAAGTGCAGTGGAAAATTATAACAAAAATATTTTAATCTACTTATATTGGTCTCGATATGGATATAAGAGTTTAACATAAAATGATAAAAACCAATGATGTATATATTACTTAATAGAAAAATGGATACTTTAAAAAAATTAGTTCTTTACCGCATACCATAGCCCCCCAAAAGAAATTGAAGGTAAAGAAAATAATTAAATGATAAAAAGAAGAAAAGTTTTGTGAATAATCTCTAAAGACTTTTTAAAAAATGAATGGAAGTAATTACAAAAGAAAATATCAGTAAACAAGTGCATAAAAATATCCGTGTCTGAAATAGAGAAGTCAAAAGTGAATTTGGGAAATATCTTTAGCAAGTATGAAATAGGCTTGACAGTCTTACTATGTGTAATTTTTTGCCTTAAAAATAATTCTTTTATAACTTTTCAAGCTGTCTTTGTAACACTTTCTTCTTCCTTAAACATTTGTAGCTTTTGTAACTTTGTAAGAACAAATTATTTAATGAACAATTAATACCAAGATTTAGCCTTAGAAACATGGGAGAGGGTAAGAAAATCTAAACATTCTTGCCTTGAACAGCGGAACTTCTAAGTAGAGGATCACACAAATAGATTGTCCTAAATTTCTTACTCTGTGTATGTAAGTACTTTTCAGTTAGCATCAATTGAAAGGAAAAGGGAATCGAGGTCATAAGCAATGAATTGTTGCTAAAATAAATACAGTCAACACTGAAAAAATTTAAGGGAGTTCCTGTCACATCTCAGTGGGTTATGAACCTGACTAGTATCCATGAGGATGTGGTTTCGATCCTTGGCCTTGCTTAGTGGGTTAAGGATCTGGCATTGCTGTGAGATGTGCTGTAGATTGCAGACATGGCTGGGATGGATCTGGTATTGCTATGGCTGTGGCATAGGCAGGCAGCTGCAGCTCTGATTCAACCCCTAGCCTGGGAACCCCTATGCCGCAGGTGTGGCCCTAAAAAGCAAAAAAAGCAAAAAATTCAACTCCACTTGTAATCAAGGGAATGTAAATTTTAAAAGTTTACGAGTCTTTTTGTCTCAGATTAGCGGAGCTGTCCTGGTTGTTACACAGTATTAAAGAGCATACCAGTGATGTTTAACTCATTACCTTTTGGGCTAGTAATAATTGTTACTGGATTTTTTTTTTCCAAAAAATGTGAATAAGAATTTACACATACCAATATTTGAAATATAATTAATTATAATATCAGGAATACAATTATTGAAATAATGCGATTTGCAGCAACATGGCTGTAACTAGAGATTATCATACTAAATGAAGTAACGGAGATACCATATGATATAATTTGTATGTGAAATCTAAAATACAGCACAAATTAACCTATTTTCAAAACAGAAGCAGACATCGAAAAACAGAATTGTAGTTGCCGAGGGAGAGAAATAGACTGGGAGTTGCATCTACTAACTATTGCAAACTATTGCACTTAGAATGAATACAACAAGCTCCTACTATATAGCATAGGGAACTTTATCCAATCTCCTGAGATAGACTATGACGGAAAATAATATAAAAAAGAATTTATATATATATATATGTGTAACTGAGTCACTATGCTGTTCAGTAGAAATTGGCACAACGTTGTAGATCAACTATAATAAAGATGACGTATATAAAAAACAACTGGAAAAAAGAATAAATATATATTTAATATTTTGTGTTAGAATAAATCGTGATACTGAAACATAAGTTGGAATGTTATGTAACAAATTATTTTCAGAAAGCATTTTAATAATATTGAAAGTAGTAATAAGTGAAAAAAAGCAGGGTGCAACATTTTTATTTTATGAAATCAACTGAATTTTTTAAAGTATTCATAGAAAAGCTACAAATATGAGTATGATTATGGGTATTAGTTTTTCTTTTGTGATTGCAACTATATACTTTGCATTGTTATAAAAGTTACTTTTATAACAACGCAAAATATGCTCTATATAAAATTATTTTGCTGTGACCATCAAATGTTCAGTTGGTATATTATAAAAATATTTTAGATGATTTGTATAAATTGCTCTGTTTTGAGCTTGTAAAAGGATAAATATCATGAATATATTAAATACCTGGTTAGTTGAAGAATAATAATAATTTTATACTACTTTAAAAGCAGTAATTTTAAATAATTTTTCATGCTACTTTTTAAAAAATTGGTTTGTTATTAGATGTGCTTAACATTAAAAACAAATTCCTGTTTGGCTCTTTCCTCCTACACTGAAGAACACAAAGTCCTTCAATGTGGAGGAGACAGGAAACTCTGGAATTATCTCTCAAGATGACAGAATTTATTGTTTAAAAAAAATTTTTTAATGAAACATTTCATTGGGTGGATACTGTTTAAATGCTAACACCTTGCCAACTGTCAGTTTTTGACACTGCCTTGTTTCTTGTCCTTTTTTATTTGTTTTATCATTGTGCAGTCAGTTTGGACAGCGGTTTCTGTTTAGTTTTTATGTTGTAACATGGATTTGCAGCATATTGGGAGCGTTCCCCAAAATGTCCTTAGCATGAGTAATTTTAAGTAATACTCAGTTTTCTTATTGCTGAGAACATTCAGAACTACTGATACCAAGGACTTAAAACAGTAGTCTCATAACATTACCTTTAGGTATTACTATAAAACTGAGGCAAATAAGATACAATTTTTTCAAAAAGGAAGTTTGAAAAATATTACAGTTTTAGATGGTAGTTTTCTTTGAGCCATTCCTGTGCCAAAGGCCCATAGGTATTATTATTCATATATATAACATTTTTAAAATCATTAATTTGCATACCTTTTCATATTCATTCAGGAGGGTAGATGTTTCAGATATGTATGTTAATTCACATGCTACTTAAATTGCTCCATAGGATCCCTATCAGATTTCTCAGTTTTTTTTCTACCTAGGTTTCTTCCCCATCTTATAATTTATTGGGTTTTAGTTCCATGTATTTACCCAAACAGGAAATGCGCTAATGAAAACTACTGCCATAATCCTCTTCCATGGCACAGGGAAGTTTCCAGTGAAAGGTGAAATGTCAGAAACTGGTTAAGCAAGAAATCTAGACTAGTAATAACTGGTATCTATTTAGCATTAACAATGTGTTGCATTTATTCAACTAAATGAATGAATATATGCATTCATTTATTTAATCTCAGATCAATTCCATGAAGTAGAAAGTTGAAGAAACTGATGACCACTGAGGTTACGAAACTGGTCCAAGTTCATTTGGCCGGTAAATGGTCTGTCTGAGCCTGGAACCTGATTTTGCCTGGCCTCAGAGCCCACACTTGTAACCACAAAACTGTGTTAAGAGATTGGGAAGCTAAAAGCCTTGAAACTGCCCATTGCTTTGCTCTTCTTTTGGTCAGAGGTTGGACCTATCACACACAGAATCACTGGTTCTTTTGATAAGTGTACTAGTATTATATCCCAACTGGTAAACAGGATCCCTGCAGTGAGGTCTTAGAGCACCTAAGACCTGATTGGAAGAGGAAATATTCATCATGTAGAAAAGTCCTGGAATTAGCCTGTCTCACTGTTGAATAATCAAATTAGGTGATATTGGTAACAGATAACACATGCAGCAAAATCACATTAAGGACATGTAGACGTGTACATGTTACATTAGTCAATGGGCTTGGTGGAATGAGATAGAAAAATAATGGCTGGTGGAGTACAAATCACAGTTCTCTAAAACTCACATTGTGAGTTTGGACAAGATGCTCTCAACAATCCTTAGTCTTTCATTGTAACGTGGCTTCATAATACCTTTTGGAAAAGTTATTATGAGGAATAGTGACACTAGTTTGAAAGCACCCATCTGATACAGTAAATTTTGGCTTTTATTATTGTGTATACTATGAATAATACTTTTTATGTGAAGAGGGCTTTTGTCTGCTGTGTGTGGAGTTCTTACATCAAGAAAAGAGCTTGTGAACTATGTGAGAAAGAGACACAAATGCAAATGCAGATCAAAACATAAAAAGTGAAGATACATATCTTAAAAGACAATCTTTTCAGTATGGAAGGGTGTGTTGATAATGTATATGTGAAAAATGACAGCATTCATTTCATTATTCATTCAACAGATAGCTATCTAGAGCCTAGTCAATTGTAGGTAGTAGAGATAGATTCATTCTTTTTACACATAGGACCTACATGTCCGAATATCTAAAGAAAACTAATATGGGCATATCCCCAAATCAAGCCATTTGTATTTGGTTTGTTCCCATTGCAGATTGACAGGCAAGACCTGCTTAAGAAAAATGAAAATCTTACTTTAGGGCTTAAAAACAGTGAAGTAAAATGTGATGAGAACCTTGACCTATAAACATACTGTATTATGCACCGCAATAGTTAATGCTATACTAGCTGTTATAATGGATAATCTGTTCAATAACAGTGATTTAATGTAGTAGAAATTTATATTTTGCATGCATAAAGTTCAAAATAAGTGTTTATATGGGCTATTTAAGGAATCTAAGCTCTTTGCCTAATTACATCATCTCCAACCACATGGCTTCCAAAGTCACTGCATAATGGAGAAGAGCATGGGGGATTTACGTTTGCAGCCCTGGAAACGATGGATCTTTTTTTCCAACCACATTCCAGTGGTTAGAACTTACTACGAGGGAGACTATAGTCTAGGTCAATGGTATTCAATTTGTGGTCCATGTACTGGCTGCCCATGTATAAACTGTTCATTACTGATCTTTGATAAGATAAAAAGCTTGCTCTGGATGTAAATTAACTATGTATGCCACTAAAGACACTGTTGAGTACAGTACAACTTTTGATGAAGGAAGCAGTTTGTTTATTTACATTGTGGTACCCGCTTTTAGTAGTGGACCAGCACTTTGAGTAGTACTAGATTAGTCGTGAGCTCAGGAAAAGAGGAAACAGATTTGATGACCAATTAGCCAGTCTTTGCTATGTCCAGCTGTTAGTTCACATAGACATGTGGGTATGATAATTGAGCCCAGGTTTTAAATATCTTTAAGTCTCTTAATATTAAAATATATTACTTCCATGAAAAATTATTTGCAAGAGATTAGTCTCTATAATGCTGTTTGAAAATATGGAAACATGAGCAAACTGAAAATGATTTAAGATAGTAATGTAGTTAACTGAAATTGTCCTTACTGTAAATTTTTAGAATCAAATCTTATTGTCATTTTAACATGTGGCAGGTTACTTGCGCTCATATTGCTGATATTAACTGAAATAACTCATGTCAAATCTAAATAAGTGAGACTTTTGACACTAAAAGATACCACAAAAAAGCATTGGATAAGGAGTTTTGCATTCTAGTCTTAGTTGTGTATCAAACCAACTCTTTGTTATCAGATAAGGAGTGAGCATCCTCGGGAAGAGCGCCGCTGACTAGATCAGGAGTGTAAAATAGATCTGAATGCTTATGTTTGTCCAACGCAGCTGTCTGGGAGTTGTGTTTGAGGATTCTGAAGCAGAACTGAGGCCCGTTGGTCAAGAGTAATCAATAAGAGACTTCTATTAAAGGTGAAGGAGAAGAACTACCTACATTTGAATTATTTGCTGTACTTCAACTAAGTGATTTATCTGGTCCTCCATATTTCTAAAATAAGGACTCTTTTGAAGATTTTAAACATAACTATCATCAAGTATAGTAAAGGGAGGATATGAGCTAGGGTATGGATAATTAAACAGCAAAAACAACGGAAAAAGAGACTTTTAGAGAGTGACTTCATTTGTTTGAAGAGAATTTTCAAAACATAATTATGTCCATGTTTAATGTTAGCACAAAGCACATTACAAATTTAAATGTCTTTTGGATTAGTCACCATTTTAAATTATCCACACCCTGTTTCTTTTTTTTAATGTGGAGCATCAAGTGTTTTTTGGAATGCATGTTGTACCGTCATTGTGACACTAATTGGGGCATGGAAATGGACTAGTATAATAATACTTGGGAGATAGCACTGCCACATCATAAACACAAGTGTGTGCCGTACATTTAAGGGAGAAAAAAAGTGACACTATATAGGAAAAAGCAAAAGTGGCTGCAGATGGAATTAATGAAATAAGATTTAGGCTGCACATGTAGATAATGTTTGACATTCCTCTTTAAAACATCTCATATGGAAGACCCAGTCTGTTCTGGTTAATATGGCTTTGAAATACCCAGTGAATTCAAATCTAGATTGCAAAACATTTACATTGGTCAGAGCTATTAAAATGGTTTAGGATGAAATGAATCTCTTGATCTCCCTGGAATAAAAATTTTAAGGTGTAATTTTTCTTTATATTCATAAAAACTGCAGATTCAAGAGTGAGAAAACCCAGATTTTAGCTCTGCTACGATGTGGAAAAATCATTTCACCATTCAAAATTTTGGCTTCTTCATCTGTTAAAAAAAAAGTTCACTCAAGCAGATGCTTTTTGATCCTCATGCTGCCCTGTTTTAATCACAGAATACCAAAGACTTTTTGGTTTGTGATTTATAGATAAAAATCTTGAGAATCACAGAAAGGCAGAAAGCTAGAGCTTAATATTATAGGGGTTCTTTTGGTGTCATATAATACACTCAGCTATTAAGACAGGAAACTCAGAGCCATCCTTTATAGCCCTTCAAATGGAGTCTATTTCCTCTTTAGCATCTTTTGAGTTCATTCCACCCGTAGCTTCAGCTTTATTTTTTTTTATTATTTTTGAATAGGTACTTGATTATATTTTTATCTTTTTTCTTTTTTTGATTGGAATTTTTATTTTTTTAATTTATCTTTAAAAATTTTAATGATTTTATTTTTACATTTTAGTTGATTTATGGTGTTCTGTAAATTTTCTACTGTATATCAAATTGACCCAGTCACACAGATGTGCTTATATTCTTTTCCTCATATTATCCTCCACCATGGTCCATCACAAGTGACTAGATACAGTTCCCGGTGCTATACAGCAGGATCTCATTGCTTATCCATTCCAAAGGCAAAGGTTTACATCTATTAATGTCGGACTCCCAGTCCATCCCACTCCCTCCCCCTCCCCCTCAGCAATCACTTGTCTGTTCTTCAAGCCCATGAATTTCTTTTCTGTGGAAAGGTTCATTTGTGCCATATGTTAAATTTTAGATCTAAGTGATATCATATGGTATTTTTCTTTCTCTTTCTGACTTCCTTTTTTAGTATGAAATTCTCTAGTTCCATCCATGTTGGTGCAAATGACATTATTTTGTTCTTTCTTATGGCTGAGTAGTGTTCCATTGTGTATAGGTACCATATCTCAATCCATTCATCTGTCAATGGAGATTTACGTTGTTTGCATGTCTTGGCTGTTATGGGTAGTGCTTCAATGAACTTATAGCGCATATATCTTTTACATACACACAATGGAATATTACTCAGCTTCAGCTTTATAATCAGTGTTTATTGAGGCATCATCTGGAGCAATAGAAGATCTATTTCCTTTCGTTCAGGCTTCCCTCCTCTTTTCTACCTTCCACTATCATTTGCTTGCTCTTTTTCTGCTTTGTCTCAGCAATGTGTAATATACCTGCTTTGCTTTTCTCCCTGAAACAACACAAAGGTAGAAGGTTAATCTCCAGCCACCTCTGCTCCTGAAACATTGGGAATGGAAATAACTACGACAGAATTTTAGTAATTCAAGAGGCAGCTATCTTACGGATGTTCCACATTGACTTCCCTCCTTTCTTTTTTTTCTAAAATTCCCCAGCAAGTTGTGCAGAACTTCTAAGTTGACATGAAATAAAAAACTCACATTTATTAATACCAGTCTTATCCAGAAAGTCTTAAGTATTGGGAAACTGTCAAACTCAGAGTGGTTGATACAAGTTCTCCAAAAGTCATAATTTTTATTTGAAAGATTCAATTTTATCACTAACAGCAAATGTTTTCAATTGTTTTGGAGTGACAAATGCTTTTGGGTAATTTTGGAGAAAATGTCTGCTAACTATCCATGATTGAAAAATCTGTTTGGCAGTCATTCTTTCTTTTTTTCCCTTTTTTTAAGTTGTTTGTTTGCCTGTTTGTTTATTTATTGGCAGTTATTCTTTCAAGTAAAAAATAACACTAGCTTGCCTTTCCTGTGTCCTCTTTTGCCCCAGACACTCACTCATCAGCGAGAAAGAGCGTTCTTACACCCATTATCTCACATAAAGTTTGGCACAAAACACATGTTAAATGTATGTTTTCAGATAAATACTACATAGTATTGATATACCAGATCGAGTTGGTCAGTTGTCCTTTTGCCTAACGCTAAAGTATCCATTTCAGAAAGTCACCTACCCTCTATTTTAATTTACTTAAATGGCTATAGGTGCTTCTGTTTTGTACATAAATTATTGTTTTTAGGCAACATTTATATAAAGGAGTTAAATTGGTCAGAAAAATATTTTTCCACTTTAAATGTACAGGATGTTGTATGTCAAATATAGTCAATAAAAAAGCCAAGGAAGAATAAGAGAAAACCAATTAAAAATTCTAGTTCCTTCTATTTAAATGTTTCTAATTTGGGATAAAGAGAGTTAACATTATAATATCACTTTAATGATAATTGCACTATATTAAAACCTTTCCATTATAAAATAAATAAACCTCAAGCATGACCCTGACATAAATATTTATATGCAGTGTTATAGAAATTTTCCTATTATTATTTAAGTCCCGTAACTCCAGCAAAATCTTATAGTTCATTTCATATTTTTTAATCAGAAGAAATGATCACTTGGATAATGACAAGCTAACTAAAATGGTGCATTACTTATACATTGGGATAATTGATAAATATAATTGGAGCCAGTTTGTATCCTTTTTTTAATTTAAATTTGTAGAAAACTGCAATGACCTAGTTTCAAAAGTTTTGTAGACATTATACTAAGTGTTATTGGCTTTATTGTAGATAGGTCTGTGCACAGCAAAATGTAGAATTAAGCACTTAACAAGGGAATTTGGTCAGTGCAGATAGGCAAACTGATTTTTGTTGTCCTAATCAGAAGATTTGCAGGTCCGATTTGGATAATTGCCTCCGCTTTTAATTATGAGAGATGGACAAATCACGAATGTCTGATAGTAACTATTGCTTTGGAATAATGGAATGTAGAATGGTGTGTGTGTGTGTAAAATTTCTCTGGAAGCCAACAAATAAAAACCTCCATAGCCTGGAATATTTGTAGATACAACCTAGAGTGTTATATCTTGTGTCCAAAAAGCTAGACTAGGAGAAAGATTGCTGGTCTAAAAATACATTTTAAGTTAGGACTGTGCCTTTCAAATCTTAGGTAAACAGTATTTTTTACTCTAAACTATCTTTCTTAGAAAACGCACTTTTAGTGGTGGCAGCAGTATAATTTTCAATTTAATTGCCACATTCTTTCAATTTCAGTTTCACCTACTAGAATTGAATTGAATGTGAGAAAATGAGAACTGTTTCTAAAAATAAATGAATCATTACATAGAGTTTGAACTGATAGGTGAAAGAGTAAGGATAGCATACAAACTTGTTAGTCTTCTTTATTCATCATGGTTGTTTAGAAAATGTGAATCCTTGATAACACCATATTAACACTTGTTAATCCTGAAGAACTCATAGCTGCAAAGAATCAAATAGATTAAGGCTTGCAATTCACTTGGCTTTTTTTTTTTTTTCCCCTGCTATGTAATCTCAAATCAGTTACTTCTTTGAGCTTCAAATTCTACATTTTTTAATGTAGTGGTAATATTTTTTGAATTCAAAGGAGGTGTTTAAACATGTAATATGGCTCCTGACACAACACAGACATTTGGTAATTTTCATCTTTTTCCTTTATATTTTCCAAGTTAATATTCTAAGTAAAGGTTGTCTAAATTGAATTGATTGTCCCCTATTAATTGGAATTTCAGGATAGCAATGGGGCTAAAATAATAGGAAGTACCTTCAGTATCACAGGAATTGAGAGTTTAGAAAACTAAAAACGTAATTTCTGAGCCTATAGGAAATAGTTTGTTAAAAGGAAAGCAGTACCCTTCAATGGTTTGGTTACTTTCAAATGTAGCAGAATTACTCTCCTAATTAAGCGGCAGTTATTGCCATTGCACATCATTATGTTTAAATGGAGTATCTGGAAGATGTCTCAATTAGACAGTCCTCCCAATTAAGTGTCCTATAGGTTAATAGGAATCACTTCCTTTCCCTTGGATAATGTGGTTTGGGAAAAATACCTAAGGCCCAGTCTTTAAAAGGTCAAAATTATGCTTCTCAGTTAACACTCCATAAAGTGGAACTGGGACAATTTGCCATGACTGTCGTGGTTTTTGTTAGTCTGGCTGCAAATCAATCACGACAACTATATTCTGAGTTAGAGTATGATGTCCATGTTGAGGCAAAATAATGCATAGAGAAAGATCAACAATACTCTTTAAAAGAACCAAGCAGTTGTTAGAATATTCACCATATTATTATTCTCCACGTTTAATTCAGTTTATAAAATAATTTGTGATTTTAAAAAATGAAACAAGATGGAACACAAAGAGCTAATGCTGAGGTTATGAATTCTGGAGGCAAAAAACACTTTACAGAAGAATTGTGAATTCACAAATAATCACAGAATGTGTAGTAGAAAGTATTTTTCACTGTGGCATTAAACATCTAGACACTGGAAATACGTATTTTGGCCATGGTGTAGAAGATACTGAACATTCCTTGACTGTTACTATGCCCCTAACTTCTGCATATACTGGTGACTCTTAAGGCACTGGAAACCGGGAATTTGGTTTACAGAATTTATAGATTATAAATATCTAAGCTAAACGTTTGAGATGAATCTAAGACCTGATATTACATTCCACTTGTACTACCTCAAGCTATTGATAGTCTGGTAGGAGCCACAGAAGGCAAATAGATCTTGCTCTTTAGGGAACACACGACAAGAAAATATAAGGGGAGAACATTTTCCAAGAACACTAAAATGTAATCTTGCCAAATAGTCTAGAAAAATCATAGGATATTTGCATCTTTTAAATATCAGCACACAACCAGGAGTGGAAAGTAGTGCAAACATTTTAAAAAACAATCATTCATTTATTATGTACTCATAAAACAAGGATTTCACATTATTAAATAGAATGTGCTCACATTACGTGTGACAGTGGCATTCTTAACAGTCCTCCTTTCTTGCCTCTCAGGAGCTCAGTCTACTCCTTGGCCTTGTTTATATGCATCCTTAAAATGCTTGTGATAGAGCTTCACATATTCTGTCATTTTCTTCTCTCTAGAAGAAGCTGTCATTTTTCAGAGTTAAGGAATGTGAGAAAATCTTTGTTTCCTCATTTGGCAATTTAACCTTTCCTAATTAGCTAGGAGCTGGTGAGTCTTTATTGGCATTTACTTTCTTTGGCAGAATATATACATATGCACACTTGACAAGGAGAACCTCAGTCATGAAGAACACTGCAGCTTGTCAATAAGACAGGACCAATTTCCCAAGGAACTGGGGATTTCAGTCTCTAGATCTGACTGAATCTTGGCAATCAAAGTGAAGCACGCAGTGGATGGCTTAATAAGGAGCTTCAGGAATATTAAAAATTGAACCAAAACTTCTCATCTTCTTAGTATGGCATTCTAAAAAACACCCAATAGCACCTTCCATAGAGTCTAATGCAATGTCAGGAATAAAGGTGGAGCACTGCAGTGGAAAAGGACGTGTGCTACCCGGACCTCATTTCATAGGAGGGCATATAACACTGTCTGTCAGCAGGCAGCCTTCTCCCTTAGTCCCTTCAGCCCAGAGGACGCTCTGGGCCATAGCCAAGACTTTTTTAGAGGCAGCTCACATCCAGTAACTGGTCAAAGTGTGACAGAAAAGCTTGACCGTTTAAGTTCAATGCTGGATAACTCTGAAGGGTTCTTCTAATTCCAGCCCTCCTTGTGGCGTTGGCTGAGATTTTGCAGGGCCTGCTTCCCCAGTCTGACTTCCCCTCTGGCCCTTTCTGCTTCCTCCTTTTCCTTTCCACTGGTATAAATTTCCCCAAACTTCTCAACCTCTGCTTCCAGGGAAGCTAACTTGGAATGAGCACAATACAAACTTGTTGCATTTCTGGGTTTCCATATATCTCTTTGCTCCTTTTCTTTGATTGATTGTTTTGTGATTAAGGCTTCTGTTAGATAATACCTTAATTCTCAGGGACTTATTGCCTGAAGATACTTGCCCTTCTCTTTGAATCATTAGCAAATCCTGTGTTGTAGGACCAGACAGTCTTTGCTTCTACAGAGCTGTTATCAAAACTGAATGCAGCAGGATCTGTGTGTATTTGTACTGATGAAAAAGCTATCCACAGGGAGTTTCCTTCGTGGCTCAGCAGTTAGTGAACCTGACTAGGATCCATGAGGACATGGGTTCGATCTCTGACCTTGCTCAGTAGGTTAAGGATTCAGTGTCGCCATGAACTATAGTGTAGGTCACAGATGTGGCTTGGATCCCGCATTGCTGTGGCATAGGCCGGCAGCTATAGCTCTGATTGGACCCCCTAGCCTAGGAACTTACATATGCTGCAGATGCGGCTCTAAAAAGCAAAAAAAAAAAAAAAAAAATATCCACAACGTTACTTAATTTACTTTTACTTTTTAAAGAGGGGGACTTAAATGCAATTTAACAGATAAGTTTTTAGGTACCAAAAATTAATGAGTTAGGCATCCAGCTAGATAACACAGAAATAACAAAAAACTCTCAAAGACGGTATACATAATTAAAACACATAGGAGCAGAAATTAATGAAATAGAACAAAGGTCAGCAAACTGTAGCCTGTGGGCCTGTTGGCTGCTTTTGTAAATAAAGTTTTATTGGGACATAAATGAACCACACCAGTTCATTTAGTATTGACGACGCTGCTTTCATGCCACAATGTCAGGATTGAATAGTTATAGAGACCATATGGTCTCCATAACATGGAGTTGAAAATATTTACAGTATGGCCTTAACATAAGTAGAAAACATTGATTCAGAGAAATGAAAAACATAAAATTTTAATCCCTGAAAAAAAATCATAAATTGACATTTTTAGTGAGACTAAGAAAATGAAAGAAGGCATAAATGAGTATTACTAGGAATAATAAAAGGGACAAATAAAAGGGACATAAATATAATATAGTAAGAGAACATTATGAATAAATGTATGCCATTAAATTTGAAAACTTAGCATCAGTGGTCAAATTCCTAGGAAGGTGTAACTAACTGAAACTGCTAAAGTATAAGACATATGGATAGTCTTGATAAACATTAAAAGAAACTGAATTAGTAGGTAAACACTTTCCTAAATAGAAAACATTACATCTAAATGGTTTTCATAGGCCAGTTCTTACAAGACTAAAGAAACAAAAAAGCTGATAATATACAAATCACTCCAGAGAAGACAGAAATAGAAAATATTCCCTGTTTATCTTAAATGGCTTAAATGACTACATTTTCAAATGTAAATAAAGGTACAAGGAAGGAAATAATAAGTAAATCTCACTTAGATAAATGAAAAAATTTGATAAATACTAGCAAAAAACCTTGAAGTCGTGTATATAAGAATAATTTATGGAGTAAGGATTAACATTAGAAAATCAGTTACTAGACATTATATCAACACATGACAAGAGAAAGTCATGGCATCAACTTAGTACATGAATGTGATGGTTAACTTGATTGGGCCATGGGGTGTCCAGATATTTGTCAAACATTATTCTGGGTATTTCCGTAAGGGTATTTTTGTGTTTTGCATTTTTGTGGCCATGCCCACGGCATATTGTAAAGGTATTTTTGGATGAGATTAACATTTAAGTCAGTAGAATGAGTAAAGCAGATTGCCCTCCATAATTTCAGTGGGCTTCATCCAATCTGTTGAAGGCCTGAATAAAACAAAAGGCTAAGTAAGAATTCTCTGCCTCATGGCCTTCAAACTGAGACATAGTCTTTTCCTGGTCCTATAGCAGTCTGTCAACCTTCAGACTCGGATTTGAACTAAGGCATCGACTGCAGATTTTAGACCTGCCAGCCTCTCTGAGTGGGCCAATTCTTATTCCCAACCAATTTAGTTTTCATTCAGTTATAATCAGAATTTCAACAAAGTTTTGTAGAACTTGACAAGTTGATACTAAAATTTATATGAGGAGTTCTCTTGTCACACAGTGGGTTAAGGATCTAGCATTGTCCCTGCAGCAGCTTGGGTCACTGCTGTGGTGTGGATTCAGTCCCTGGCCTGGGAACTTCTACATGGCATAAATAAAATAAAATTTATATAAAAGAACAAATGACCAAGAAAAGCTAAGATATAACCGAAGGACAAATCGGTACAACATGCTTCCTAAGATAATCTAAGTTATAAAGCTATAGTAATTAAGATAGTGTGATATTTGTGTAAGGCTAGAAAGAGACCAGTGGATCAGATATATATCCAACAGGAGAAATATACAAAAATGTTTATAACATTTTTCACATTAGCAAAAACCTGGGAACAATGAAGTTGTCCATAAGTTCCATAATGGATGAATGGAATACATTGACACAATGGAATACTATAAACTACTCTAACACAAAATAATATGTATGAATCTCAGCAATAGGGTGTTTTATGAAAAAAGGTTTTAAAGTAGTTAATATTTTATTCTTTTCATAAAGTAAAAATAACTAAAAATAAGGTATACTTTCAAAGGAATACTTATTAAAAAAGCTTGGGAAGGATGATAAACGTAAAATTCAAGAGGATGAATTTTTCCCTCCTCTTGGGCAGAAGCCAAAAAAATGGAATGGTAGACAAGATCCTAACTTAAGTAATTTAAATTAAGTAATTTTCAAGATCCTAACTTTTGTTTTGGGTGCTAAATTTAGGTGAGGGCTTATGGGTGATAAATACAAATTTATAAATAGCTATATAAATAAAAGCAGACCATGCCATGCCAAAAGTTTATTATGAACCTAAGGGTCATAATTAATTCAATTTTGCATGCCCTAAACATACAAAAAATGAAAGTAAAAATCTGATTTAACAGAATCTCTAATAAAAGATCTCAGATTCTGTTTGGAACTAAATTAAAACTGCTAAAATAGATGCTATTCTTGGGTCATTGCTAGGGTAAGTGTGTATTACTTAAATTAAAACTGCTAAATCAAATTAAAACTGCTAAAATAGATGTTTTTTCTGGGTCATTGCTAGGATAAGTGTGTATTACCTCCCACTAAACATAATTTAATTAGAATATTCTATAATTTTAAATTCTAGATGTCATGTATTTAGGGTGAGTAAAACTGTAATTCTGAAAAAAAAAACAATGAGTAGATAATGAATCTGTACTTGATGCATTTTCTTCACATGGCTTCTGGGATACTATACTCACTTAATTTTTGTCCACTTTATTATTCCTCTTCATTTTCCCTGTATGATCCCTTCTGTTCTCTCCAACTTGAGAGAACTGGTTGAAATGCTCCATGAGTCCATCCTTGGTTCTTATCTATCTATACACTCTTGTGGTTTTCCTCTAAATGTATGGCTTTATATAACATGCATATTTTGGTGCCTTCAAATTGTATATCCTTATACCAGACCTCTTTTCCAAAGTCTCGATTTATGTTACAAACTATCTATTGATACCTCTACTTGCTTGTGTAATAGACATCTCAAAGACAAGATATTAAAAACTGAACTCTCATCTTCCCCCTGAAATCTCCTCTGCCCTCAGACTTCTCTGTCGAATTCAGAGGCAACCCCATCTTTCTGGTTCTCAGCTCCCAAAGTTTGGAATCATCCTTGACTCTTCTTTTTCTCCAGCACCACATATGCAATCCATTAGTAAAGTCAGTTAGTTCTACCTTCAAAAGATAATAGCACCCTCTGGATTAATGGCTTAGCTGTCAAACTCGTCTCCCTGCTTCCAAATTGTTCTCCTAAAATCTATTATCAACAAAGCAGTCATATGAATCCTTTGAAAATATGATCATGTCAGTCTTCTACTCAGCACTCTGTGGTGGATTCTCTTTTCACACAGGGTGAAAATCAAAGTCCTGGGGCAAGGCCCTTCAGAATCTGATGCCTTCCCCTTGTCACTTCTTTCCTGTGCTTCATCATAAAGACCTACCTGATGTTCCTAAAATCTTGTGGGTACTGCCTTACTATAGCTGCTCCCCTTGACATAATCTGGGCTCTTTCCCCAGATGTAAGCTTGGCTAGCACTTTCATTTTCTTCAAATCTTTGCTCACATTTTCTTCTAGAGCCAGCTTTTACTACTTCATGAGAGCCATATTAAATATTCAGGAATTTTGTGAGCCAGTTGCAAACCTTTGGTAGCTTGAAATTGACCATATTGGGAGTATTTACACCATGGAAATAAGTCTTACCTTGATCACACTATTTAAAATTGTAGTTTTCATATTCTTTCCTGCTTTACTTTTTATTTTTCCCATAGCATATGCCACATTATATCTGTCTATTTAGAAATAAATATATGTATTTAGATGTAGATATATAATTATACTCAATTACATTTCTTTAGCTACAAATGATAAAAAATGGTAAAATAAACATATCAACTTCATGCACTGTGTTAACAGTGATGTCTTCCTTAAGGTCTGAAAAACAAATGACATTGTGGAAATATTAAGTATTATATTCATATCTTTTATTTTGGGAAATGATAGTTTATGTAAACTAGACAGACATAAAAATATATCGAATCAAATGGGAAGAAACATTTTCAAAAAGAAAAATCTTTGTAAAAGTATCTTACCCTTATTTCTAGGTACTTTGAAATTCAGTTAAATACCTAACATGCTTTTCAGGGATCTTGAACATGTTTCTCAGAAATTATTTTTCTTTCTTAACTTTTGTAAATACAGGGAAGCTCTCCAAATTGTTATTTGGCTTACTGCAATGTATGTGGGTAAATATTACAGATTAATAAATTAAAACTTAGTTTGTAAAGAGAGTTATGCAAATCTGATTGCATACCAGAAATACAACTGAAAATGTTTTTTGATAAAGCTGTGAACTCTGACATGAACAATTAACAATTTATAATCAGTAAGCGACCTCTCTACGGTAAGTCTTATGCTTACAGAATTCTACCACTCTGAGTTCTTTTTCAGATTCCTTACTCATTTCTGCCAACGTTACCATGGACTCTTTTCAAAATTCTAGGTATTTATTGTTCTAAAGTGTATCATAAAACCTTAAATCAACCTGCTGTCCTAAAGCGTATGATATTTTATGACTTAAACAAATACCCCAGGGTTGCTGCAAGTTATTACTGAGCCCCCCACCCCACCCCCGCCACTCTCCTCTGAATCCAAAGGCACTGAGTCTAGCTCAGGATGACAGAGAGCTTGCTGGTACCCAGGGGTAGGGTCAGTAAAAGTTGGGGGGCTTGTGATTTTTAGTTTGATAAATATATCAACAAAAATTATCTGCTAGTTACATATTGGGGTCATATTTTGAGATACTTTATCATTTTGCAATATATGCTGCTACAGATATGTAAAAATCTACCTATAACAGCTTAAAAAAATAAGGATTTTTTTCTACCCTCTCATAACATGAATGTCAATGGTAGGATGCTCAAGGCTGATAGGAACATTCAGCAATAAGTGTCAGGGTTCTAGGCTCTTTCTGTATCCTTTGTGCATTGTTGTGTTTAGCATGTTGCCTTCATTCTTATGCTTGTCATTTCTTGGTCACCACACAGCTGAAGTACCACCAGGCATTATGTCCACAGTCCAGGGTAAAATAAAAGAAAAGGAGGGAAGATCTATGCCAGCTATGTTTGTTACCCCCCAACCCCTTGGCCACTGTCATGACATATGGAAGTTTTCGGGCCAGGGGTTGTGTCCGAGTTGCAGCTGCAACCCAAGCTGCATATGCAGCAACACTGGATTCTTTAACCCACTGCTGGGCCAGGAATCAAACCAGCACCTCTGCAGCAACCTGAACTGCTGCAGTCGGATTCTTAACCCACTGCACCACGGTGGAAACTCCCATCTGTTCCTTTTTTTTAATCGAGAAAGAAAAAGCCTTTTTAGAAGGCTGGTCTAGCACATGTCCTTTTATATCTTGTCTCTAGGTAAGTCACATGACTACTTCCAGACCAGTAACTGATCAAAGAGAATCAGATAACTACAATGATTTAGACCAATGGGGATTCACTCTCTGGGCTATGGTAGAAATCAAGTCTCTCAGATCAAGGAAGGCATAATCTGAATAATCTAATGGATCTGTCAATAGGGAAAGATTATTGAATATTGTATAGCTGGTGGACAGATGCTTTCATATCCACAGTCTGCCTAGTTCCTCTTCAAAATGACATCATTTGTATTTACTATTGTAGCACATAAAGCCAAAGCATAAAGTACAGCAGTAGTTGGCTGAGGACATATTTTGGCCTCCACCCTCATTGGCTACCTAGGTTTTAGGTGAGAAGGGTCCTAAATGACATTCGGATTTACTAATAACTTGATTTGTTAGTATGTTTCAGTCCCATGGTGTAAATGAAGTGTAATACTCAAGACTTTGGTTTAGATTCTGGACTTTGGTATTTGCTTAGCTAGGGGACTCTTTGAGGTGTGTTAATGAAACCTCAATGTTCTCATTTGTAAAACAGGAACATTATCATTTATTTCAGGGACATATGTGAAAGTGTGGTTGTAAGGGTTAAATTCTTTAATTGCTTAGCACAGAGCATGGCCTTTTGTAAATTCTCTATAAATGCTTGCAGTTGAGATTGCCCAGTTATTGCTATTCCTATGTCCAGGGTTTATTGAATGATTAAAATAATCTCAGCTTACTATTCACTAAGTAGTATAAAAAGTGGGAGAGAGGGGTAAAAAGACATATCATGTCCAGTTTAGAAATTATGACCTCATTTAGTTTTTTTTTTTTGTCTTTTTGCCTTATCTAGGGCCGTACTCGTGCCATATGGAGGTTCCCAGACTAG
The DNA here is from genome assembly GCA_004024745.2 of Catagonus wagneri. Taxonomy (NCBI): domain Eukaryota; kingdom Metazoa; phylum Chordata; class Mammalia; order Artiodactyla; family Tayassuidae; genus Catagonus; species Catagonus wagneri. The sequence goes on from PVHT020000173.1 coordinate 15,233,489, forward strand.
GGGTAGAATCAGAGCTATAGCCTATGTCCTATGCCACAGCCACAGCAACGTGGCATCTGAGCTGCGTCTGCAACCTACACCACAGCTCACGGCAACGCTGAATCCTTAACCCAGTGAGCAAGGCCAGGGATAGAACCTGCAACCTCATGGTTACTAGTCAGATTCGTTAACCACTGAGCCATGACGGGAACTCTGCCTCATTTAGTTGTAACTAATTTATTTTTTAAAACAGCCTACTATTCATCTACCGTATAATTACAAAACTTAGAATTAAATATACACTTCATGCCAACAAATTGGAGACCTCTTAGGAATCAGGACTGTTCCAGGAGTTTTTGGAAGACTAGAGAGAAGAGGGATTTTCTTAGATACTCCATCAAGGCAATTGCAATATAACTGGATTTTAAAATTTGATATAAAACCAAACTCCTGCAAACAAATAAATAACAAATTCTGAGCTATTTTCTGTAAAGATAGACTTTTTAAAATGGAAGTATAGTTGATTTATAATATTGTTAGTTTCAGGTTTACAGCGAAATGGTTCGGTTAAACATATATATATTATTTTCCAATTCTTTTCCAGTACAGTTTATTATAAGATATTGAGTATATTTCCCTATACTACATAGTAAATTCTTGTTACTTACTATTTTGTATGCAGTGGTGTTAATCCCATACTTGAATTTATCCCTCACCCTCTCTTTTTTCTCAGGTAACCATGAGTTTATTTTCTATGTCTGAGTCTGTTTCTGTTTTGTAAAGTAAGTTTATTTGTATTAGTTTTTAGACTCCACATGCAAGTGATAATCCTACATTTGTCTTTGTCTGGCTAACTAACATCATTCAGTGTCATAATCTCTAGGTCTATCCAGCTGCTGCAAATGGCAATATTTCATTCCTTTTTATGACTGAGTAGTATTCCATTATGTGTATATATCACATTTTCTTTATTCATTCATCTGTTGATGGACACTTAGGTTGTTTCTATGTCTTGGCTCTTGTAAACAATGCTTCTGTGATCATATATATGCCCAAGAGTGGGACTGCTGGATTGTATGGTAACTATTTTTAGTTTTTTAAGGAAATTCTATGTTGTCTACCATAGTGGCTTTACCAAAGACAAATTCCATTTTTAATGACATTTTAAAGGCAATCTTGTTAAACATAAAACATATCCCATCCTCATCCCATTAAAACAAGTTAACTGATAGGCTTCATTTCTGAGTTTAGCACTGCAGAATTTATGACTGTCCTTCATAAAAGCAAATCACATAAACTGACACAGGTGTAAGATGAAAAATGAAATTCTTAAAATTCTCCAAAAAAAGACATATGAAACACAGATATTCTGAGATAATTATAGTTATTTAAAAGAAAGTGAACTGGGGTGGTACAACCATCATCCTTGGCTCTGTCAATTTTGCTTAGCATGGTTTTATGTTAAAATAACCCTCCCAGCTAAACATGCCATGCAACTGGGATTTCACTGCGTACCACCAAACGGTCATTAAGAGGAGAGTCTAAGACAACCAAGATACCATTTATTCAACAAACTTTCTTTGAACATCTGTCATGTATAAGTCACTATACAAATGTCATTAGGGTTTTAGTTTTGGTCATTTTTTTAAGGTTAGTGTTGTAAACTGCTAAGTAATTGCCTTCTCTTTTTGATGCTAAAATGTAAATTTTTTTATAATTTTATACAAATTTTCCAAGGGATTAAAACAAGAAAACACTTGAAGCCACAGACCATTCTAAAGAATAAAAGACAGCGTGCTGAGATTTCCTCTAGAACTTGAAAAATATAGTTATTACATGTGGGAAAAGACATGCAGGAATAGTGTGACAAGGCTTCACTATGTCCATTACTCAGATAAAACTTCCTATTTGTTCATTTTGTTGCTTTCCCTATGGTCATACAATTTCTGTGTCCCCAGTCTGAGAATCTTTAAATTTGTCTTCATCTTTCTGGATGAGAATTCTCCATTTCTGAATCCAGTTCTTTGGATAGTTTTACTAGTGTTTATCATGTCAAGAAAATTTATTACCACTTAACTTTCTGTGGTACTGTTCTTCCAACTTGGCCTCTCTAAAACCACGGTTTTGAATCCTTTTGGAGTAAGGAGTGCCAACAATTTGGACTTAACTCTAGACCAAAGTTGGTCTTCTAAAGCCTTCCTTATCCAACAGGTATAGTCTTCCCCACAAACAACCAATTCTGGCCATCCATGCCTGTCCACCATCCTGCTTTCTTACCTATTCTTTCTGCCATCATACCACAACATCTGTTGTTGTTGTTTTTTTTTTTTAATCTGATGAGTATTACAACCGATACCTCAAAAGTCTATCTTTTAATATGGGAAGACCCAGGAGATCTGAGAACCTGCAGGTCTAATGGGAGCATGTTGGAGAATTCTTCCCATAGCAGGGTAGGCTCATTTCTCTAAGGTAACAAAATATTTACAGTGGTTGTATAGAGACTATGTCTCTGCCTTTGTCATCCAACCTCAGGAACAATTCCCTATTGAGAACTACTTAAATTCCTGTTAAGTAGTACATAATTTGCTTAATTCTTATTGACATATCAAAAACTGTAGCTTATTTCTTCTTGTTGCCATATATTAGGTTTTGTGTAATTTGTTGTCATTTTCCTTTCATTGATTGACCATAGCTTAAACATGAATCATCTATGTGCTGAATGCTTAGGAGACATTCAGTTTTGAAATGGCAGTAGGATAACTGATGACCAAACTTATACTCTTACCTCCAAAATCTCTAAAAGAATAGTAAAGTCAGTGTTAGAGAAGGATGTGAATTATTTAGCTATTTCCTACTCATTTTAATTTCAGATACTATTTTTGCATTAACACACATTTAATACAGGTGTTTTATAACGTTGATTCTCACGATTAGGACTGGACTGACATTAGGGGTGTTCTCAGCTGATTATTGAGGGGCATTTCAAAATGATTTAAAATATCTCAATATTTGATTTCATTTGATGGTTTTATTTAATATTTTAACTTAATTATTTTAAAATATGTCTTTATTAGAGTTAGAGGTAAATCAATTTTATGTTAATACATTTATCTTCATAATTGGAATTTGTTATTACTTGGACAACATACAACATTTCAGATTATTTGGGATTAATTTTGTTTCACAAATTATCTCTTACTCATTATCATATAACATCATACACACTAATGATAGAGGTAATGTGTACATTTTCTTTCCTATCATCTCTACTTCCAGCTTCCACACAGGCAGTGTATTTCTGATTTTTCGTCTTTGGTTTTCTTTTATGATTTTCTGAACTAGATAGAGTTCTTTGGAGGCAAATTAAATAGTTTCCATATTTAAGTAAAAATATAAATTACCTGTTCCTGTACTCTGCCCTGAGGCTGCCAACTGCTAGAAACTATGGCTTTGTTGGTCCTGGGAATTAAGGCCTGCAGTGGCACCACATAACCTACACATAATCGTGGCAGAAATTTTCAATAGAGGCTAGTGAGGGTGATGAGTGTATGTTATTTCCACTCTGGGATGCTATCTGTTTCAGGGAAATCAGGGCCAATTGACCTTTTGCCAGTTACGTAAGAGGTCCCATGTGGAAATCTGCATTAGCTGGCATCATATTACTGTTTTTTCCAGTGATATTTTAGTACATTTTATATTTGGCTTCCAAGGCAGCTGCCCAGTTAGACTACCCCTTGATATGATTTGGATCACAACAATCATAGTTACTGAATTAACATTCTGGACAGCACTTCCTCCTAATGGCAGGAAAACCCCACTGTGTCAGCTGCCAGGGTAGAGAAATCTCCAGCTAATAGGCAGTGGTGTTGAATCTATCATAGTCTGCACAGGCTTCCCAAGTTCCTAGAGCCTTGGAAAGCAAGACTGCTTCTTTTCAGTGTGGTTGGCTTCAAATGAAATCATTCAATTGACCATAATATTTTTTTCTATGTGAATAGACGGATATATAAGGAATTTTTTTTTTCTACTAAAACTTGTTGATTCAGTGTTGATGAACAGGAAGGAAAGAGATTCCTTTTTACCAGATGAAAGGTTATTAATCATAGCAAAGTGAACTCGATAGTTCCTCCTCTTAAAGATTTCTCTACAGCGATGGTATAAAGCAGAAGTTTGTTCTTAGTTCTTTCAGCTTTCTTTTCTAAAGCATTTTCTGCTCTCCTGGTGCTTTTCCTTCAAATGTTCATAGGTATTTCTACCTTTTAAGTTCTGCTTGCCTACATTACCCTGTAGATAAATGAGTTTAAATTTAATGCATGGCTTTCCCTAAGGGTTTTTGTACTTTTCCTTATGAAATTAGTAACTTTGCTCAAGTTAAATACATGTCTGTTATATGATTGGGAGAGTGATAATTTAGAGCAGAGGACCAAATAGCTCTAATGGCAGAATTAGGAATTGCTTTGGCACAGAATCGTATATAATAGTTTGTCATTCTTGTGCAGTAGGTTCTCACAGTAGCCTCTAATGTGGAAAATTGGGTCCAGAGAAATACAAAAAGTTTAAAAACACGATGATATTTTTGAGAGTAGAAAACAAACCTTAGTCCTTCCTACAAGATGTGCACAATAAGGATTCTTGTGTGGGTCCCAGAGATGACTGCTAACAGAGATGTTTTCATCTAGGAATGCCTGAGGATCTAGCCCTGTCAACTATTACTTGTACCAACCCCCTACAGACATATCCCCTAAGGTACAGCCCTTGTGTTTTTCACTGTGGTTGTGGATGCACTTCAGCATAAACCACCAGGGCTTTGACGAACAAGATGTATTATTCACAGGTCTTAGAGTATACACAGCATGCCCGAGGGCACACAGCAAAGCTGTGGGTGGGGTGTGCAGACCTGGGTCTCTGCCTTTATTAGGATTTGAGGTTGGAGTGTCTAGGATTTTGCAAGATCTTTCTTCTTTGGCCAATTTAAAGCATAAGAGCAGGAATTAGGGTGCAGGAAGGGAGAAGCAAGGTCACTCAAGTGGTCTAGGTGATGCAGGGCTTTCTGAAAAAGAGAGCTTTATTGGTAGGGTGACCTAATTTCTTATCTTGTTGTTTTATTAGTAGCTGTGTCATAGAGCTGGCAATGTTTTGTTTTTGTTTCTGTCTTTTTAGGGCTGCAGCTGTGGCATATGGAGGTTCCCAGGCTAGGGGTCGAATCAGAGCTGTAGCCCTCGGCCTACACCACAGCCATCACAACACAGGATCCAAGTCACATCTGCGACCTATACCACAGCTCACAGCAATGCTGGATCTTTAACCCGCTGAGCAAGGCCAGGGATCGAACCTGCATCCTTATGGATACTAGTCAGGTCCGTTACTGATGAATCATGATGGGAACTCTAGGCAATGTTTATTCAGGATGGATACCTTTTGAAATGGATGCCTCAGCAATCAAAACTCAATGTCAGGCATTTATTACAGCCAAAAAGCTTAATGTCAGGAATTTAGCCTACAGGGTATTTGCTGTGTTTATTCTCATGCATTATTTATAAACGTGTATTATTTATAAACATTCTTTATAATGTTTATGTGTATTTTGAGCAAGATAACAGTGTAATAAACAGTAATATTAAAAGTGTATTATGAATATTGGAAATGAAATGCTTGCACTGTCACCTTCATAACTCTTAGTCCAGCATCTTAAATTTGGACATTAAATTCACATGGAAGAGTGAAGTCAAAAGTTAAATGAATATTACATTAATGAGCTATTTTCTGCTTATGTTTTTTCCAATATGCCCACCCCACAGTTTCTGATTCATCTTGAGTTCTCTAACTCTGAACATTTTCCAAAAATTTTAGGAAAAACTTAGAATTTTTTATTGTGTTAAAATATATACAATAAAAAATTTACTACTTTAGTAATTTTTAAGTGTTCAGTTCTGTAACATTAAGTATATTCACATTGGTATACAACCATCACCACCATCCATTTTCAGTGAAACTCTGTACCCATTAAACATTAAGTTCCCCCTCTCTCCAAGGCCTGGCAGCTACCATTCTACTTTCTGTCTCTAAGAATTTGATTACTCTAGAAGCCTCATATGCTTGGGATAATATGTGTATCTTTTTGTGACTGGCTTATTTCACTCAGCATAATTTCTTCTAGTTTCATCTATGTTGTAACGTGTCAAAATTTCATTTATTTTAAGGCTGAATTATAGCCTATTGTATGTATACACACCATTTTTCTTATCTGTTCATCTGTCAGTGAATTTCTTCCACCTTTTGGCTGTTGTGAATAATTCTGCTATGAACATGGTTACACTAATATTTCTTCAAGACTATGCTTTTAATCCTTTTGGTATATATCCAGGAGTGGAATTATTGGATTATATGGTAATTCTATGTTTAATTCTCTGAGGAATCACCATACTTTTTTCCACAGTGGATGTATCATTTTGTATTCCCACCAGCAATACACAAGAGTTCCAACTTCTCCTCATCTGTGCCAACACTTGTTATTTTCTGTGTTTTGTTTTCAATAATATCAATCCTAATGAGTATGATGTGGTATCTCGTAGTTTTGGTTTGCATTTCGCTGATGACTAGTCATGTTGAACATCTTTACTTGTGCTTATTGGATATGTGTATATCTTCTTTGGAGAAAAGCTGTTCAAGTCCTTTGTTCATTACTAAATCAGGTTCCTTTTTTGTTGTTGTTGAGTTGTAGGATTCTTTATATATTCTGGATGTCAACTCCACATCAGATGTATGATTTAAAACTATTTTCTATCTTTCCATTGTTTGCAGTTTCACTCTGTTTATAGTGTCCTTTGATGCACAGAAGTTTGTAATTTTGATGAAATTCAGCTTATCTGTTTTTTCTTTTGTCGCCTGTGTTCAAAGTATCATATCTAAGAAATCATTGCTGGATTCGATGTCATGAAGTTTTTTCCTCTGAGTATTCTTGTAAGTCTTTGATAGTTTTGGCTCTTATGTTTAGGTTTTTATCCATTTTCAGTTCATTTTTTTTATATATATGGTGTAAGCTAAAGATCCAACTTCAGTTTTTTTATTTTCTGCATGTGGATATCTAATTTTCCCAAGATCATTTGTTTGAAAGATTGTCCATTTTCCATTGAATGGTTTCATACCTTTGTGGAAAAATCAGTTGTCCAAATTTGTAAGGATTTATTTTGAGACTGTTATTTTCCATTGGTCCGTATCTATTGTTATGCCTATACCACACTGTTGTGATTACCATAGCTTTGTAGTAACTTTTGAAATCCGGAAGTGTGAGACCCCTTTTTTCTTTCTCAAGATTGTTTTTGTCTATTCAAGGTATCTTGAAATTATGGAAGAATGTTAGAATGGATTTTTCTTTTCTGAAAAAAAAACCGTTGAGATTTTGATAGAAATTGCATTGAATCTATAGATTGCTTTGGGTATTATTAACATCTTAACAACATTGTCTTCTAATCAATGAACACTGGATGCTTTTCCTTTCTTGGGTGTGCTCATTAATTTTTTTCGGAAATTGTAATTTTCAGTTTTCATTTCCTTGGCTGTTTATTTCTATGAATTTTTTCTTTTTTGATGCTCTCCTAAATGAAGTTTTCTTAATTTCCTTTCATTCTATTCATTGTCAATATGTAGAAAACAGCTAATTTTTGTTAATTTTTATCTTGCAACTGTGCTGAATTCATTCATTAGGTCTAACAGATTTTGTAGAATCATCAGTTTTCTCCATATAAGGTCATGTCATCAGTTACCAGAGATAATTTTATATCTTCCTTTCCCACTTGGATATCTTTTCTTTTTCTTGCCTAATTGGTCTAAAACTTTAAGTAGTATGTTGAATGGAAGTAATGAAAGGCAACCTTGTTCTTTTTTTAAATTTAATTTTATAAAATAATTTTTATTGAGGTATAGTTGATTCACAATGCTTATTAGCTTTAGGTTTACAGCAAAGTGAATCACTTATATGTACACATATAACTATTCTTTTTTCCCATATATACTTTATTACAGAACATTGAGTAGACCTCCCTGTGCTCTACTTTAGGTCCCTGTTAGTTTTCTACCCTATATATAATAATGTACATTTTAGATTAAAAACTTTCAGTCCTAACCATTGAGTGCTATGATTATATATGTATATAACTTCTACTAGGTCTGTTTCTCTGAAGAACACTGAATAATGCAAGTATGATATTGGCTGTGGATTTTCATATATGGCCTTTTTAAAAATTTTTAAGTTTTTAAATTAAAATATAGTTGATTTACAATGTTCTGTCTAGTTCTGCTATACAGCAAAGTGACCCAGTCATCCATATATATATATATTCTTTTTCTCATATTATCTTCCATCATGTTCTATCACAAGTGATTGGCTATAGTTCCCTGTGCTCTACAGCAGGTCCTCATTTCTTACCCATTCTAAATGCAATAGTTTGCATCTAATAACCCCAAACTCCCAGTCCATTCCACTCTTTCCCCCTCCCCATTGGCAACCACAGCTCTGTTTGAGTCTGTTTCTGTTTTATTGATAAGTCCGTCTGTGCTGTATTTTAGATTCCATGTACAAGTGATATCATATGATGTCTGTCTTTCTCTTTCTAACTTATTTCACTTAGTATTAGAATCTCTAGATGCATCCTTATTGCTACAAATGGCATTATTTTGTTCTTTTTTATGGCTGAGTAGTATTCCATTGTGTATGTGTACGATATCTTCTTAATCCATTCATCTGTCAATGGACATTTAGTTTTTTTTTTTTTTTTGTCTTTTTGCCTTTATGTAGAGCCACACCCGTGGCATATGGAGGTTCCCAGGCTAGGGGTCTAACAGGAGCTGTAGCCGCTGGCCTTCGCCACAGCCACAGCAACGCGGGATCCGAGCTGCGTCTGCAACCCACACCACAGCTCACGGCAACGCCGAATCCTTAACCCACTGAGCAAGGCCAGGGATCGAACCTGCAACCTCATGCTTCTTAGTCGGATTCGTTAACCACTGAGCCACAAAAGGAACTCCTCAGTGGACATTTAGGTTCTTTCCATGTCTTGGCTATTGTGAATAGGGCTGCTATGAGCAAACAGGTGCATGTATCTTTTTGAATTACAGTTTTGTCCAGATATGTGCCCAGCAGTGGGATTGCTGGATCATAATAGTTCTATATTTAGTTTTCTGAGGTGCTTCCATACTGTTTTCCACAGTGGTCGTACCAGTTTATATTTAGTGTAGGAGGGTTCCCTTTTCTCCATACCATCTCCAGAATTTGTTATTGGAGACTTATTATTGATGGCCATTCTGACTGATGTGAGGTGGTACCTCATTGTAGTTTTGATTTGCATATATGACCTTTTTTGTGTTGAGGTAGTTTCCTTCTATTCCTAGTTTGTTAAAGTTCTATCATGAGCAGTACTGGATTTTATAAACTGCTTTTTTCTGTATTCGTGGAGATGATTGCATGGGTTTCTTTCTTATCATTCTGTAATGCAGTATATTATATTGATTCGTTTTTGTATATTGAAACATCCTTGTATTCTAGGAAATAAATCCTATTTGGTCTTTTTAATGTTTAATGATATTTTTAATGTTTTGTTGAATTGTATTTGCTAATATTTTGTTGAAGATGTTTATGTTAGTATTCAGAGAGGACATTTGTCTGTAATTTTCATTCCTTTTTGTCTGGCTTTCATATCAGGTAGTGCTGGCCTCATAGAATGAGTTAGCAATGTTCCCCTCCCCTTCTTCAGTTTTTCAGAAGAAATGGAGAACGGTAAGTGTTCTTTAAATATTTTACAGAATTCTTCAGTGCAGCCTTTTGTTCTTGGGTAGAAAATCTTTTTGTTAGAAGGGTTTTGATTATTGATTTGTGCTCCTTACTAATCATGGGCCTATTTAGATTTTCTGTTTATTCATGATTTAGTTTTGGTACATTGTGTTTCTAAAAGCTCATACATTACATCCAGGTTATCCAACTTGTTGGAGTGCAATTGTTCACAGTACTCTAGTATAATTTTTTTATTTCTATAAATCTGTAGTAAAATCCGTTCTTTCAGTTCTCATTTTAGTTATTTGGGTCTTTCCTCTCTCTCTTTTTTTTTTTTTTTGTCTTTTTGCCTTATCTAGGGCTGCACCCATGGCATATGGAGGTTCCCAGGCTAGGGTCTAATAGGAGCTGTAGCTGCCAGCCTTCACCACGGCCACAGCAACGCGGGATCCGAGCCGCCTTTGTGACCTACACCACAGCTCACGGCAACGCCGGATCCTTAACCCATTAAAAGAAGCAAAAATTTTCCAGGTCCCATTCTCTAACTCCCTGTTCTTTCCTGCCTCCCTACCTTTTTCATCTCCTCTACCCTAGCATGCAACCTTTGTTTGTTTGTTTGTTTGTTTGTTTTTAATGGTAGCACCTGTGGCATATGTAAGTTCCTGGGCCAGGGATGAAAATGAGCCCCAACTGCAGCAATGCTGGATCCTTTAACTCACTGCGCTGGGGTTCAAACCTGCATCTCTGCAGCAACCCAGATTGCTGCAGTCAGATTCTTAGTCCACTGTACCACTGCTAGAGTTTCCAGGAAACCATTTTAATCCCTTAAGTCTTTCTTTCTTATAGTTATTTTCAGATCTCTATGTAATATGCCTATACTTGTGTTTGATTTTTACATCATTTTTACGTATTTTTACATATTTCCTCTTCTGACTTTATTTTCTGGGAGATAAAGATTTAGTTCTTTCAGCTCCCCTCTAAATACTTCTTCTGCCTTCAAAATAGCTTCTCAAAATAGCTTCTCAAAATAGCTTCATCATATTTTTTTGGTTTCATCTTCCTGAAGACATGCCTTCTGCCATCCTCTTCAATCTGAACTGGCTTTTCTTTGGGCCTGTCCTAGACCTGGCCCCTCCCTTCACAAGCACACTGGGGATTCCCCTTGCCCTGTCAGATGCCCTATTTCCTGGAGTCTGTTCTTTGCTACCAACCCTCCTTTTTTGTCTCTTTCATCATTTGGAGGACTAAGTCTTCCAGTTGTTTCCTGAGTAAGGGTACATGGTAATAAAATATTTTAGGCTATCACTCGATTAAATTTCATGGAATATAGGATTCTGGATGGAAATATTTCCCTCTCAATTTTTTTTTGTCTTTTTTAGGGCCGTACCCATGGCATATGTACGTTCTCAGGCTAGTGGTTGAATTGGAGCTGTAGCTGCCAGCCTAAGCCACAGCCTCAGCAATGCCAGATTCGAGCTGCATCTGTGACCTACACCACAGCTCAGAGCAATGCCAGATCCTTAACTCATGAGCAAGACCAGGGAAAGAACCTGTGTCCTCATGGATAGTAGTTGGATTCATTACCACTGACCCATGATGGTGACTCCAGCCCCCTCAATTTTTTGAAGGAAAAAAACCACTGTGTTGTAGCTCTGTGTTGCTGTTGATAAGTCTGACGTCACTATGATTACCACTTTTTTTTTTCTTTTACTTTTCTTTTTCTGAAAAGCAATATGGTTTTCTCTTTGAACCTAGTGGTCTGAAGTTTCACAAAGCTATGTATTGGTTTGACCTTGTCTTCATCCACTGTGAGCATCAAATAACTATGGAATTTATATTCCTGTTGTAGAAAAAATTTTTTGAGTTTTCCTTATTCTGTTCCTCTTTTCTGGAACTTCTGTTATTTGGATGAGCTATATTTATTGTTGTTTTTATCCTTTCTTTCCTGTTTTCTTTTTCTTGATTTTGTTTTATTCCTTAGAGTTTAATAATTTTATTTCTGTCCCTGCTTGTCAGCTTCCCATTCCTACTATTTTTTAAAGAGAGTTTTTATTTATTATTTATTTAATTTTATTAAAGTATAGTTGATTTATAATGTTGTGTTAATGTCTGCTGTATAGCAAAGTGACTCAGTTATACGTATATATTCTTTCTCATATTCTTTTGTTATGATTTATCAAAGGATATTGAACTATACAGCATAGTTCCCTGTGCTATGTAGCAGGATCTTATCGTTCCATTCTATATAAAATAGCTAGATATGTTCATTTGTGTTGTATTTTAGATTCTATATGTAAGTAATATCATACACTTCTGTTTCACCTCACTTAGTATAATGGTATTTCTGTCTTACCTCAATTAGTATAATCACCTCTAGGTCCATGATGCTGTGAATAGCATTATTTCATTCTTTTCAATGGCTGAGTAATATTTCATTTTATACATACACAAACAACACATACATCTCATCTTCTTTATCCATTCTGTCAGTGGATATCATTAAGGTAGTTTCCATGTCTTGACTATTGTAAATAGTGCTTCTCTGAACATTGGGGTACATGCATCTTTTCAGATTATAATTTTGTCTGGGTATATGCCCAGGAGTGGGATCGCTAGATTATATGGCAACTCTGTTTTTAGTTTTTATAGGAACCTCCATACTGTTTTCCTTACTGGCTGTACCAGTTTACATTCTCACCAACAGTGTAAGAGAGTTCCCTTTTCTTCACCATTCTCTGGCATTTATTATTTGCAGACTTTTAAAAGTGGCGCTTCTGGCTGGTGTGAGGTGGTACCTCATTGTAGTTTTGATTTGCATTTCTCTAATTATTAGCAATGTTGAGCATCTTTTCATATGCCTATTGCCAGCCTGTCTGTCTTCTTTGGAGAAATGCCTGTTTAGGTCTTCTGCACATTTTTTGATTGGGTTGTTTGTTTTTTTATTATTGAGTTGTATGAGCTGTTTTCATATTTTGGAAACTAAACCCTCTTGGTTGCATCATTTGTAAATATTTTCTCCCAGTTTGTAGGTTGTTTTGTTTATAGTTTCCTTTTCTATCAAGTGCTTATACGTTTGTTTAGGTTCCACTTATTTATTTTTGCTTTTATACCTTTTACTTTAGGAGACTGATTGAAGAAAACATTTGTGTGGTTAATGTCAGATAATATTTTGCCTATGTTCTCTTCTAGGAGTTTTATGGTGTCATGTCTTATATTTAAGTCTTTAAGCCATTTTGAGTTTATTTTTGTGGTGTGAGGCTGTATTATAATTTCATTGATTTACATGCAACTATCCAACTTTTCTAACACTACTTGCTGAGGAGACTGTCTTTCCCCCATTTTATATTCGTATATCCTTTGTCAAAGATTAATTGTCCATGGGTCTGTGGATTTATTTCTGGTTTCTCCATTCTGTTCTATTAATCCCTATGTCTGTTTTAGTGTCTATACCATGCTGTTTTGATGATTGTAGCTTCGTAGTTTAGTCTGAAGTCTGGAAGGGTTATGTCTCCTGCTTTTGTTTTTTTTACATCAGGATTATTTTGGCAATTCTGAGCCTTTTATGGTTCCACATAAATTTTAGGATTTTTTATTCAAGTTCTGTGAAAAATGTCATGGATAATTTGATAGAGATTATATTAAATCTGTAGAATACTTTATGTAGTATGGCCATTTTAACAATATTAATTCTTCCAATCTAAGAGCATGGGCTATATTTCCATTCTTTTGAATAATCTTCAGTTTATTTGATTAATGTTTTGTACTTCTCAGCATATAAGTCTCTTACCTCCTTAGTGAGGTTTATGCCTAAGTAATTTTTTATCTGACTTTAAAAGGGATTTTTTGTTTATATTCCCTCTCTGATATTTCATTGATAATGTGAAGAAATGCCTCCTGGTTGCTTTTAAATGGCTTAATTTCCAAAAGATTCACAGATTAGCTCCTTCTTGGGGGCCTTAGATATTGTATTTCTCCACGCATGATCAATTTCTTATCTCCATGTGTCATAAGTCTGAAATCCACCTGCAGTTTTCACACACCATGGTGTCCACCCCTGCCTTCTGTGGCTTCCAGTCTGAGACCAAACTATGCCACCATTTCCTGACTAAGGTCCAAGGCAGGCAAGATAGATTTCTGTCCCTTGGGAAACCCACAGACAGGCCAGAGACTTTGTAAACAACTTCTACACCATTCTTTTCAGCCCAAAGGGAAGGAACTGGGAACTGGGCCATTCCAGGGACTGAATGTTTGCTCCCTCCTACTCAGTTCAAATGTTGAAACACCAAACCCCCTACTGTGATGGTACTGGGAGGTCTAGGGACTTTGGGAGGTAATTTTGTTTACATGATGTCACATGTATGAAGTTCCCATGATAGGATTAGTGCCATTTTAAGAAGAGGAAGAAGCACCAGAGTTTCCTTTATCTAACATGTGAAGATAGAGCAGGAAAGCAGCCATCTTCAAGTCAGGAAGAGGGCCCTCATCAAAAGTCAGGCTTGTTGGCATTCTGATATCAGACTTTCCAACCTCCAGAACTGTGAGAAATAATTATCTGTTTTTTAAGTCAATTAGTCCATGATATTTTGTTCTGGGTCCTGAGTAAACTAAGAGAGGTTACTTTCTCTGGCTCTTTGTTGCAAGGACATGGAGGGGCTGGGGCAAACGTGAGTGAGAGCACCAAGAAATTTATTGTAGGACTTGGTGCTTCCTTATATTTTCAAATTCCTTAAGCATGCCAGAATATCTTTTTTTTTTCTCTTAATGGATTTTATTTCAGTTATAGGTGTGCATAAATCATCACAAGTCAATTTTACAGATTTTGTATCCCAAACCCCCAGTGCATCCCCCCACCCCCCCAGATTGTCTTATTTGAAAAACCAAGGTTTTCCAAAGTCTGTGGAGAAAATATTTGCAAATGATTCAACTGACAAGGGATTAATCTCCAAAATTTACAAACAGCTCCTACAGCTCAACAACAAAGAAACAAACAACCCCATCAAAAAATGGGCAGAGGATCTAGGCAGACAGTTCTCCAAAGAAGACATGCAGATGGCAAATAAACACATGAAAAGATGTTCAACATCACTCCTCATTAGAGAAATGCAAATCAAAACCACCATGAGGTACCACCTTACACCAGCCAGAATGGCCATCATCAAAAAGACTACAAACAATAAGTGCTGCAGAGGGTGTGGAGAAAAAGGAACCCTATTACACTGTTGGTGGGAATGCAAATTGGTGCAGCCACTGTGGAAAACAGTATGGAGATTCCTCAGAAAACTCAAAATAGAATTACCATTTGAGCCAGCAATCCCACTCCTGGGCATCTATCCAGCAGACACCATGACCCGAAAAGACACGTGTACTCCAGTGTTCATTGCAGCACTCTATGCAATAGCCAGGTCATAGAAACAACCTAAATGCCCATCCACAGAAGAGTGGATAGGGAAGATATGGTACATACACACAGTGGAATGTTACTCAGCCATTAAAAGGAACGAATTACCAACATTTATAGCAACATGGATGGACTTAGAAATTATCATGCAAAGTGAAACCAGTCAGACAATTAGACAGCAACACCCAATGCTACCGCTTACATGTGGAAACTAAAAAGACACAATGAACC
>PVHT020000173.1:15256628-15360210 GCA_004024745.2 Catagonus wagneri
AGCACCACTTATTGAAGAGGCTGTCTTTTGTCCAATGTATATTCTTGGCTCCTTTATCATAGATTAGTTGACTGTAGATGCGTGGATTTAATTCTGGGCTTTCTATCCTGTTCCACTGATCTATATTTCTGTCTTTGTGCCAGTACCATACGGTTTTGATGACTGTAGCTTTGTAATAGAGTCTGAAGTCAGGGAGCCTGATTCCTCCAGCTCTATTTTTCTTTTTCAGGATGTCTTTGCCTATTCTGTTTTTTTTTTTTTTTTGTGTTTCCAAACAAACTTTAAACTATTTTGTTCTAGTTCTTTGTAAAAGGTCATTGGTAATTTGATAGGGATTGCATTGAATGTGTAGATTGCCTTGGTTAGTATAGTCATTTTGATAATATTGACTCTTCCAATCCAAGAGCATGGTATGTCTTTCCATCTGTTCATGTCATCCTTGATTTCTTTCCTTAGCGCCTTATAATTTTCAGAGTACAGGTCTTTTGTCTCTTTAGGCAGGTTTATTCCTAAGTATTTGATTCTTTTTGATGCGATGGTAAATGGGATTGCTTCTCTAATTTGTCTTTGTGATCTTTCATTGTTGGTATATAGAAATGCAGTTGATTTCTGTGTATTAATTTTGTATCCTGCAACTTTGCCAAATTCGTTGATGAGCTCTAATAGTTTTCTGGTAGAGTCTTTAGGATTCTCTAGGTATAGTATCACGTCATCTGCAAAAAGTGATAGTTTTACTTCTTCTTTCCCAATTTGGATCCCTTTTATTTCTTTTTCTTCTCTGATTGCTGTAGCTAGGACTTCCAGAACTGTGTTGAATAATAGTGGGGAGAGTGGATATCCCTGTCTTGTTCCTGATTTCAGCGGGAATTCTTTCAGCTTTTCACCATTGAGAATGATGTGAGCTCTGGGTTTGTCATGGATGGCCTTGATTATGTTGAGGTAGGTTCCCCCTATGCCCACTTTCTGAAGGGTTTTTATCAGAAATGGGTGTTGGATTTTGTCAAAGGCTTTCTCTGCATCTATGGAGAGGATCATATGGTTTTTATTCTTCAGTTTGTTAACGTGGTGTATCACACTGGTTGATTTGCGATATTGAAGAATCCTTGCATCCCTGGGATAAATCCCACTTGATCGTGATGTACAATCCTTTGAATGTATTGTTGGATTCAGCTGGCTAGTATTTTGTTGAGAATTTTTGCATCTATGTTCATCAGTGAGATTGGCCTGTAATTTTCTTTTTTTGTGGTATCTTTGTCTGGTTTTGGTATCAGAGTGATGGTTGCCTCGTAGAATGAGTCTGGGAGTGTCCCTTCCTCTGAGTTTTTTGGAAGAGTTTCAGAAGGATAGGCATTAGCTCTTCTCTAAATGTTTGATAGAATTCACCTGTGAAACCATCTGGTCCTGGACTTTTGTTTGTTGAAAGTTTTTGTATCCATTTGGCTAGTCTATGTCTTTTGGTTGGGGCATTCAGTCCATTAACATTTAAGGTAATTATTGATATATATGTTCTTATTGCCATTGTATTAACTGTTTGGGGTTTTTGTTGCTCTTTTTCTTGTTGTCTCCTCTCACAAGATGACTGTCTTTAATGTTGTATTTGAGTTGATTTTTCTTATTTGTGTGTCAATTGCAGATTTTTGGTTTGCAGTTACCTTCAAGTTTTGATATAGGAGTCTATATATAACTGAGATTGTATTAAGTTGTTGCTTTCTTAATTGAACGTGCATCTCCAGTGACCTGCATTTGTGCTCTCTTCTCAGGATTTCTGATTTTGCCAGCATAATTGTGCATGGATGAGTTAGTATCTTTACTGTATATATGCCTTTACTGGTGAGCCTTGTCATTTGTGGTGTTTTTGTTTCTGGTTATGGCCTTTTCTCTTCTGCCTGGAGAAATTCCCTTAGGATTTGTTCTAAAGCTGGTTTAGTGTTGCAGAAATCTCTTAGCTTTTGCTTATCTGTAAAGGTTTTGATCTCTCCTTCAAATCTGAATGAGAGCCTTGCTGGGTAAAGTAATCTTGGTTGGAAGTTTTTTCCTTTCATTAAATTAAGTATATCATGCTACTCCCTTCTGGCCTGCAGAGTTTCAGCTGAAAAATCTGCTGATAACCTTATTGGGGTTCCCTTGTATGTCGTTTGTTTCTTCTCCCTAGCTGCTTTCAATATCTTCTCTGTCTTTAATTTTGGTCATTTTGATTAATATGTGCCTTGGGGTGTTCTTCCTTGGGTTTATTTTATTTATTGATTTATTTTTATTTTGTGTCTTTTTGCCTTTAACTAGAGCCGCACCCGCTACATATGGAAGTTCCCAGGCTAGGGGTCTAACAGGAGCTGTAGCTGCTGGCCTTCGCCACAGCCACTGCAACATGGGATCAGAGCCGCGTCTGCAACCTACACCACAGCTCATGGCGACGCCAGATCCTTAACCCACTGAGCAAGGCCAGGGATCGAACCTGCAACCTCATGGTTCTTAGTTGGATTCGTTAACCACTGAGCCCCAACAGGAACTCCTCCTTGGGTTTATTTTATATGGTACTCATTGCACTTTCTGTATTTGAGTGAGTGGTTCCTTTCCCTGCTCAGTGTTTCCTGTGAATTATCAATCTTTGCCTCCAGTTTATTTTTAATGCCTTGCATGATCTTGCTGGATAAAGTAATCTTGGTTGGAAGTTTTTCCCTTTCATCACATTTAGTATATCATGCCGCTCCCTTCTGGCCTGCAGGGTTTCAGCTTAAAAATCTGCTGATAGCCTTATTGGGGTTCCCTTTTATGTCATTTGTTTCTTTCCCCTAGCTGCTTTCAATATTTTCTTTTTGTCTTTAATTTTGGTCATTTTGATTAATATGTGTCTTGGGGTGTTCCTCCTTGGGTTTATTTTATATGGTACTCGTTGTGCTTCCTGGATTTGAGTGAGTGGTTCCTTTCCCATATTAGGAAAGTTTTCGGCCATAATCTCCTCGAATATTTTTTCTGTCCCCTTTTCTCTCTCTTCTCCCTCTGGCACCCCTATAATACGGATGTTGGTGCGTTTAACATTATCCCAGAGTTCTCTGAGACTCAGCTCATTTCCTTTCAATCTTTTATCTCTTTTCTCTTCCACATTAGTGATTTCCACTAATCTGTCCTCCACCTCACTGATTCGTTCTTCTGCCTCCTGTATTCTACTGTTGGCTGCTTCTAATGAATTTTTTTATTTCAGTTATTGTATTTTGCATCTCGTTTAATTTTTACAGCTTGTATTCTCTGCTCAGTGTTTCCTGTGAATTATCAATCTTTGCCTCCAGTTTATTTTTAATGCCTTGCATGATCTTCAGCATCAACAGTCTAAACTCTCTTTCTGGAAGGCTGATAATCTCCTCATCACTGAGCTGTTTTTCTGGGCTTTTCTCTTTCTCCCTTATCTGAGTTACAGTTTTCTGTCTTTTCATTTTTATAGGTTTTTGGTGTGGTGACCTTTTTGTAGACAATAGAGTTGTAGCCTGTCTTAGTTCAGGTGTTTGCCTCCCCTGTGGCTAAAGTTGGTATGGAGGGGGCTTGCTGTAGCTTCCTGCTGGGAGGGATTGATGCCTGCCCACTGGTAGGTGGAGTTGATTCCTCTCCCTCTGATGGGTGGGGCTTTGTCTCTGGATGAGATTAGAGGCTTTCTGTGTTCCCGAGGGGTCTTTAGGCAGCCTGTTTACTGATGGGTGGGGCTGTGATCCTATCTGGATTATTGTTTGGCCTGGGGCTTCTCAGTGCTGATGAGAGGGACCAGATTTTCCCAGAAATGGCCACCTCCAGAGAAATGCAGGCTGCTGAATGTCCCCGAGAGCTTCAGCTCCAATGCCCTTCCCCTACAACAAGCCACAGTCACCCCTTTTTTCCCAGGAAATCCTTCAAGAATTCCAGTCAGTTCCTACCCAGATTCCTATGGAAACTTTGCTTTGCCCTGGGACCCAGTGCACGTGAAAGTCTGTGTGTGCCTTTCAAGGATGGGGGTCTCTGTTTCCCCAGTCCTGTAGAGCTCCTGCACACAAGTCCCACTGGCCTTCAATGCCAGATGCTCCAGGGCCTCTTTCTCCCTGTGCCTGATCCCCAGGCGTGGGGATTTGACGTGGGGCTCAGAACTCTCAGTCTTGTAGCTGAGTCTCTGTGATACAGTTACTTTCTAGTCTGTGGGGCTTCCCACCTGGGAGGTATGGGGTTGCTTCTATTGCGTAATCGCCTCTCCTACCTCTTGATGTGCTCTCCTCTTTGTCTTCTGGAGTAGAATATCTTTTTTCTAAGTTTAGAGTCCATTTGGTTGAAGGTTGCTTGGCATTTGGTTGTAGTTTTGTTGTTTTTTGGGAGAGAAGTTGAGCTCCAGTCCTTCTAATCTGCCATCTTCTGTTTTGAGATTTAAATGAGAATGCAGGGTTAAATGTTTAATAACTATTAATATTTTTATGTTTGGAATAAATAAGACAACTAAAACAAATGTTTAGCAATGAAGAAAAATGTAAAATAACACACTAAAAATACATTTTTAAAAGAAACAACCACATTGAATATGGACATAATCTTTACTCCATTAAGAGTAAATTTTTCTAAATAGATAATTACTGTTTATAATTTTATTACATCATTTAGTTGATTTATTTTATGACATTTTAAATGTTTAAATCTTTTTTCTTTCATGAAAGATTATTTTTGGGAAAAAGCAAAATATATATGTGGGAATATATCAAAATTGAAATGTACTGTATAAGCTTTAAATAACAGAATTAATTGCGGCTTTTATGCATCCGCTAAGAATTTAAATTTGACTTGATCTATGATAAAGGCAGTCTTTCTATTATCTCCAGTTTTTTAAAGATTTAAAAATAGGACTTCATTCATCTCTTTCCCTGAGGTTTGTTTCCCTCTTCTTATGACATATGAAAGAATAGCTGTCAGTCTTTTCCCAAGTACTTACTAGGATGTGTGGGGAATGATCCATTTGTGGTCAACTGGGAGGACCACAGTAAATTACTGACGTTAGTATTACAGAGGTAAGGAGTAATTATAATATTTGTAAGTGTTTTGACATAAGTAATTCTAAAAGTGTTAGGTAGTGGAAGAATTTCTTTAGACCTCTGTTTTTGTTTACCAATCACTTAAAAATAACTCTAGGACATTCATTCTTATTTTTCACTTACATCTCACTTTTTCAATTGCTATCATTTCACTGTGAAAACTTAAGAAACAAGGAACCATGAAGTAACAGTTGCCATTTGACAAATCTGATTAAACCAAAGGTGTTTACCATTGAAACAGACTCTACCCACCCACTCCATCTCAAGTTTACTTTCTGTTAGACAAAATATTACTATTGTTTCCCAGAAGAAATCCAAATCATTGTCCATTTGAAACAGTTATGTTTTAGATTGTTAAATATTTTGGGGGGGCTTATAAAAATCAAAAATAAATATTGGTGTTGGAATAGATTTCAAGAGTTTTTGGAATATGTATTCCAAAGACATCTTAGGGTTCTTGGCTAGATTAAAGAAAGATGTTGAAATAGGGAAAAAAAAGAGAAAAAGAACGGTGTTGTAACTTGTACTTACTGTACAAACCTAGCCACAATTACCAGATCCATTTAAAATGATAATTTAATAAAATCCTAAGGTTAGCAGAGAATGAGCACACAGTCTATTCTGAAGATTAGTCAAAGTCTTATAGTTATGCTTTCAGTAGGCCATCTTTGATATACTATGTTTGCCATTTGGAGAGAGGACAGACTTTAAAGCTAACTAGACATAGATAAGGATTTAACCCTCTTACTATCTATAACAATGGATAGGTAAATGAGGTAGGCTTTTCTTTGCTTCATGCTCTCATCTATAAATGGAAGTAATAACACATGATGTAGGGGTCACATGAGAAATAATGTACAGTGCTCAGCAGAGTAATGGGCACATAGTTGGTGCTTAATCAGTGTTAGCTATTATTATTTATCCTGAACAGAAATTTACCTTCAAACAGCAAGTCTGTTTTAATTGACTTTTCCTTATTTTGTGAATTCTCACAACACTATAAAAGGGATTTACTTGCAAGTAACCTTTTAATTTTTTGAAAGTGGAATAGTATATGTCACAGTAATTTATAAGTAGTATAATATTTATTCAAATATTTGTCAAATATCTAGTATTCAGAGTCTAATGCCCGGCACTAAAGAGGTAGAGAAATAAGAACACTTTTATTTCAAATAGCTTTTATTCACACTAGGACTAGAGGAAAATCTAATTCAGTAGAAAACACAAGACAAAAGAAGATCTTTCATACTCTTTGAAGAGGAATTATGACAGTAACAACATCAACAGTAATTTGGAAAACATCATTGAATTTTCCATTTAGTATTTTCAAATACAAAAAAAAAGGGGGGGGAATCAAAAAGAAGGTGAACAGTCCATGAGCATGTTCAATAATGTTATTGTTATTAGTGTTAATCTTTTATTAGATAATTATTTTTTCACATCTGGGAAAACATCACTGGTAGCACAATTTTAAGAAAAGAAGTTGGCAACATATATTTTTCTCAGCAGCTCTGGATGACAGATTTTGGTGAATTCTAGCCAAAAAAATTAAGGGCAAAACCACTGATGCACAGAGGACAACAAACTGATCTTATTACAGAAACAGATATCAGACCACAGTATAGAAGACATTTTAATTTTTTTACACTAAGCCAGGAACTCCAGATTATCGGCATACACATCAACAAGCCCGGTCTAGAATGTTTAATTGCAGGAGTGATAAATAATGATTTCCTGCCCCTCTGCCTACTTTATTTTAAAATATCAGGTTATTTGCTTTAAAATGATACAGACTGCCAAGGCTACAATCTACAAAATGATCACTCACTTTTAACAGCATGCTTGTTATGCCCAGCAACCACTGAAAGGACAGTTTCATATAACCCAGCTATCTTGGAGATAGACACTGACATTGCTTATCCAGAAAGAATTTAAAACTCTTACAATTTAGGAAGAGCATATGGAGAATTTATTTATCTAAAAGTAATCTTTGCAAACCCCAGGAAGGGCTATTCTTCCTCAGATTTTAGAATTCTTAATCCCTACATTTTTTTTAATTCAGTCCATTTCTACTTGATTTTAAGTTAATGAAACCAGTAGCCAGAAATTGTTGCAAGATCTCTATCAAATGTCATAAAATGCCAACTCCAAGAAAGGGCACTATGGTGAGCCTAAAGAACATGACCACAATGTTCCACAAAACATTTGACCCTCATTTTATTTTATGTTTCAACATTTGCCTCTAATGTGCCTAAGGCCCAAACAGAAAAATAAAAGGACTCCAGTTTTCTTTCAAAAGTCTGGAAATATCTTACTTCTAAATTATCTTGATAGAAATTTTCTTTTTTTGCCACTTTTCTCTTCATGTTGGAATTTATGCTTGTGGGTTTGACTCATGAGACATCATCCAAAGGGCAAGAATAGTATATGTACAGTCTTCTCTATGTAATAACTAGCACAACACAAATAGGTAGTAGCAAGGGCAGAACAGTAGAAAGCTATATTTGAGACCATGAGAAAAATTCTGTATTAATAAAACAAATGCCAGCTCCAGAACTGTAGACTGAAACACAATAACTTGATTTATCTTTTAAGAATAGTAACAAAGTGGTTTTTGAAAAGGAAGAGATAAAAAGTAAGATAAAGAGTATCTACTAGAGTGTTTATACAAAATGGCACAAAACCTAGTGGTGTCTCAGAAAATAAGCTGCCAAGGTTGTTTCTACTTAGGAAACAAAAGTAGAGATTTAAGAAATTATTCTGATAGTTTAGATACGGCAATCTGGTATTGGCAGTTGGACAAGGGAGGGAGAGAAGAGTGAGGAAATTATTGGTTAGAAAGATTGGCATTATACACTGAAGTCACCACGTACTTGCTAAATGTTCCAGTTTGACAATTAAGGTGGTTTGAGACATTGTTACAACTCTATTACTCTGTCACTGAGGTCAAGTCACAGCAGCCCCAGATCAACAGTGTAAGGTTCGATGATCTGACCCAGTTATTTTCAGGATATTAATAACTGACTCAGTTGTTGAATAAACTGTTACATAAAACCTGCCAGGTGTAGCATAGAAAAAATAAAACTGCAGTTGATTGGAGAAATCAAGTTTTGCAATCCTGTGTGAGTTACATATTCATGTAAAAAGTTTATATCCTGGTCACATGATGATCAGTCTGTGCTTCATGAAGCATCTGATAGAGTAAAAGCAAGTTGTTAGGAGGCAAGGGGTATGATTTTTCAATGTAAATATGACCAGGAAAAGAAGCCACACAAAGGCACATATTTTCGTGATGGTATTGATGAAGATGTAATACTCATGATACTTCATTCAAAAGGCAGTAAATACTATAAAATACTGCTGGAGATCAAAAAATAGTTGTATCCTTTGGGAACACAAGATATACTTGATTATGATCATGACCATGCTATGATCAGTTGTGAAGACAGCAACAAAATGCCTAATTTCTTAGCATATATCAGCTGGTTTTCATTTCTTTTTGAGGTGAATATGCCCTCTTTATGGAATGGTTGAACAGGGATGTTGTTTCCTACTTCTTTGTTTTCTTTATTTTCTCAGAAATCAAGTGATTTCATTCCCGAAGCAGGTAAAGACTGTTAAGATAGATGCTGCTAGAAATGACAATGTCAGACTCTTGAGAGAGTGGTTATTTCAAAGTCAGGAGGAATCACTTTTAAGATAGAAACCCTTGGCTTTTCTCTGTGGCTATTAAGTGTCTAATACTTTCATTGAGACAAATTGAGTGTAAAGTTTCAAAAGATAAATAGTAAAAAATATTTAAATAAATTGTCCTAAACATAAATGCTACATTAAAAAATAAGTATAAAAGTGCTGACTGGAGAGAAAATTTCTCCAGGAGAACTTCCACATGATTAATTTACTTCCATATGAAGTCTGTAAAGAAACCTAGGAAATCCAGAAAGCTTTAGGCATGACCTTCAGAAAAACAAAACAAACAACGCACAAAACACTAGTACTGAATTGTTGCACGAGATCTGCCCTTTAGCTTCTGAGATCTTCCTGTGAGATGTTCTGCTGTCAAATCCACCATGTTGTCAGTGAGGTGTGTGAGAATTTTGCAAAGGATTATAGTCAAAACTGAAGGCAAGATTTCAGTTCCTACAATTGGTAATGGAAATGTGACTTATAATTTTTCACAAATATCTCTCTTTTCTCCAGAAACTGACTTTTATTTTTAATCGTTCTCATTTATAAAGCAATGATTAAATAGCCTCTATTATGAGCCCGAGGTCCATTTTACTTATTATTTAATAAAACGGCCTAGTTTTCAATTTAATATACAACCCTAGTACATATTTGAGAAAATTAGTTTTATTGCATTTGCTTTTTGTGCCAATTAGCAAATCTTATTCAACTCCTAACATTGTTTACTAATATATTTCTCAAAAACCTTTATTTTATTCATCATATGTGAGTTATTATGAGATTGTGAGAAAGCCTATGTGATTATCCTTCAAAGCATGGATCGGGAAGAGAGATATTAATGATAACGCTTAGAGATGAGTTCTTCTAACAGCCTCTTATTGGGAACTATTGTGAGCAATAAAAATGAAGTGTATAAGTGACGAAAACTATACCAAGTGAAACTACCCTTTCCAAAAGTGCTGTTTTATTTCAAAGGAAGTGTTGATATTCTCCAAAAGCCTCCATTCTGTCCCTGAGGGCTACACTACATCTTGTAACGGTATAATCAAAAAGCACTGGCATTCTGTTCTTACAACTACATTCAGCTGTAATTAATCCTCTCCATAGTTTATCTGCCTCTCCATATATCCTAAAGACTCTAACTGCAACCAATTGGGTACCATATCACGGGGAAGGATGTGTGATTAACTCATTAATGTGTCATGTTTTAAAGCTAAATAACCATGGAGATGTCCTAGTGATTTGACTTTATCAGATTGATGGCTGTGCATAAGTATGCGATAAAATTATTGTAGAAAACGTCAGTAAATTAGTGTGTGCATTATACTGTTTCATTTTCTTATTTGAAATCTAAAAAATATCTGGGAGGACTGAGAGTAATAATAGAGATTTGTAATTACAAAGTTGATTTTAAAAGTCACAGTTATGTGTCCGATTACAATATAATTTTCCTTTTGAAGGGGGGAGGTGTCTTTTTTTTTTAAGCCTTTGGTTTTCTTTAAGTAAATTTCCTCAAGCAATTACAGCAAAAAGAGCAAGAGCTAGCAAATATGATTGGCACAAATTTCTTTAAAAAATCATGAAAAAAATTCACTACTATTGTGAATCTAAATTGACCTTACCCTTATGCAATGAAAGTAATTTTTAACTAATACTGAGTTACATTCCATTTCAGATTTCCTATTTCAAAGGGTGTCTCAAATTTCTAAGATGTTAAAGCAAGTATTGAGCCATTTTTGTATATGTAATAAAAGTCTTTAAAATTAAAATGGTAATCCTAAAAAAACCAAATGCATGAAAAATATGGTCTGACTGTATAACAAAGGGAGTTATATAATTCTACTTGAGTGAAATCTTTCATCTTTGATTTACAGGTTGGAGTCCTCTTTAACTAAAACCATATTGTTCCATATCTTTCATATCATGGCCTTCCCTAAAACCTTGTTTTAATTAAGGTTTCTTTCAGATTTCAGAATAAAAGCATGACAATCTTCACTTATGGCTTTAATATATCCTTTGAGTTAGGAAAATATATAAAAAGAAACATCAACCCTTTTAAAAGCATTGTCAGATATTAAATACTGCTAGGTATTCTACATCGGTATCTTTAGGTGTTTGAGTTACACATTGAAATAGAATTTGGGGAGGTAGGGGGAATAACCTACTTATATTTAGTAAGTTGCTTTTAGACTCAGAAATAAATGTCCTTTATGTTTAGCCTTTGACACTAAGGCAACACGGGTGAAGGTTGAGTTCATGTTCTTTTTTTCACATGAACGCACAACTTCAAGGTTAACTCAAGTCAAGGTGACTTCAAATAGGTAATGCCTCCATTAACACATTTCAAAGATCTAGAAAATTCAGTAATATTAATTAAGCCATATTTACCTCACTGGTTTTACAGCTAAAAGAACACATCAGTCCAAGCAACTGTGTTAACCTGGGAAGTAAAAAAAATAAATACTCAAAGCTCCTGAGTAATTAAGGAGATCATGGGTAATCCTCATCTTTTTTTTTTTTTTTATAAGAAGGAAGGATGAAAGGCAAGAAGAAAGGAAGTGATGGAAGGCAGAAAAATAAAAGGGAGGGAATAAATTCTTGATAGATTTGGAACAAATTAAGATGGCCTTTGAAAAGTTACACACTTTTCAAAGGCACTGAAAATCTTCCATGGGACAAATGCTCACAGCTACTGTCATCAGAGCCAGGGATGTATGAGGGGGAGGGGGACCTCATCCTAAATCAATTGTGAATCTCCTTTGTGTGAGAACACAGGGATTTAGGGAAACAGGGTAATTTTTCTCAAAAAATGTGATACAAAATATTGCACCATTACAGACAAGCTGTGAGGTTCCTTCGGCTTTCTACTTTGAGATATAGCATGGTTTATTCCACTGAAAAAAAGCCTCATCCTGGTTCCTCCATCTTGAATTCTTATTAGAAAGAGTTGAACCATGTGTTAAAACAAAGGCAAAGAGCAAAACAAAACAGGAAAAAACCCCTCGATCTGTCGGGAATTGCTATCCATTCATAGCTGAAAGCCTATCCTGTAAACAATTGAAGACTGACGAAAAATTACCTAATAAAAACACTGATCATAATGTCAAGAATGACTATTTCTCAGGTTTTGCCCCAAATTTCGCTGGCTGTCATAGCATATGTAATAAACAGTATCTAATGCTGTATTGGATACTTCTAGTTCATACTGAGCCTGGGAGTGGGTCACCCAGCATATTAAAAGTCCTCTGGAAGCAGTTTCTTCCAATCGTGGTTTACTGTAACTTTAGAATCACAGCGGTTACTTTTAAGGAATCTTTAATGCCCTTTCAAGTCCATCCAAAGAACAAGTGAAGCTGCTGTTCAGAATTTTGTGCCCAGTGTTTATGTTCCATCGAATCTCTGCCACCCAGGCAGCAGACAAGACATGTCTGAGGGTGCTGGGGTGGGGGTGGGGGGTTACACAATGATGTCACACACAGGAAATATCAAGGGTGGGGAGGCTGGTGGTGGTGGTGGGGGGGCTTGGCACTTCACAAGACTGGCTCCTCTTCCATAGGCTCACCAGCAGTTCTGTAAAAATAAACAGGCAATCAGAATACGGCATAAGAGTACACAATGACATTGTAGATTTTCATGCATAATCAAAGCTGATTTTTCAGCTCTCTCTGATGTTTATTTGTGTTATTCAGTTATCCATAAATAGAGTTTCTTTCCTAGGAAGTATAAACAAATGTCAAGTGGAAAAACAATTTCGATCCAAGCAATCATTGGAAATGTTCCTGTTTATATTAAAACATGTCAGAATATTTTATAACTCTAGATTCCAAAATGTACATGTTTTGTGTCTAGCACAGTCCAATAATTTATTGAAAAAATTAACTATGAGATTTTATTTTAGGAGCAATGCAGTGATTTCCTATGGAACCAGTTTGCTAATGAGAGCAAGGGACCCAGCTAGCTTCTGGAGGAGACTCACCAGGGCTCTGGTTTTTGCTTCTGTTCTTTCATAACCGGATTGGCTGCCTGCCGGAGGCATTTCAAATCAAATTCTGAATTTGATTAGCAAATCGCTGCTACAGACCCAACGTTTTTACAAGAAACGCACTTTGGTAGTGTGTAAATAGTTTTTATTCGGCATCATCTGTGGGGTGTTCTGCTCCGGCAAAACCAAAACTAATTGCTTGAAAATTTATACTTGAGATTTAGCCTTAATTTAGTAACACTTTGAGGGTGTTTTAAGGCAAACTTTAAGAGTGATTTTTAATTTAGTCAAAGGATAAATTGTAGCAGGAATCTAAATACATGAGGTCGCTGGATTGCTGAGACAAGAACGCTGGGATTTGAGATGCCGGGAGAAGGGAGAACTGAGTACGAGTCTGAAGCTCTGCCATTGGCTAATGTTGCAACTATACTTCTGTGAAGCTGTGGTTTTATGTTTAAACTGTGAGAGAAAAGATGTTCCGTACAGAATTAGTGAAGGTTAAAAAAAATAAAGGAGGTAAATTGACTCGTAAATAACACACACTATGAGACTTTGATCTGTCCCTTCAACATCTTCCATAGATAAAGAGTTATGCCTATGGTGCCGGATGAAAACACAGCATTTGGATCATAGTTTCTTTGGGTGGTGGAGTAATAAGTAGTGGTATTAATTTTCTTTTACATATTGTTTTTTTTTTTTTACTTTTTAGGGCCGCACCTGTGGCATATGGAGGTTCCCAGGCTAGGGGTCTAACAGGAGCTGTAGCCGCCAGCCTACGCCACAGCCACAGCCACACAGGATCTGAGCCGCGTCTGTGACCTACACCACAGCTCACAACAACACCCGATCCTTAACCCACTGAGTGAGGCCATGGATCAAACCTGTGTCCTCATGGATGCTAGTCAGACTTTTTAACCACTGAGCCACGACGGGAACTCCCTCTTTTGCATATTGTTTATCTACTTGCCAGTATTCTATAATGAACTTTTTTCCTATTAGAACAAATTGGTATGTTTATAACACTGTTGTTTACAAAGACAAATGAACAAATTTAGCTATGTTTTTTATAGATTAATAAAAAAGATTTCTGTGTATCTATAGTAGTTGCCATTTTAATTTAACATTTTTATTTTTTAATTTTTTTGTCTTTTTGCCTTTATGCAGAGCCGCACCCACGGCATGTGGAGGTTCCCAGGCCAGGGGTCTAACAGGAGCTGTAGCCGCCGGCCTTCGCCACAATCACAGCAACGCGGGATCTGAGCCGCGTCTGCAACCTTCACCACAGCTCACGGCAACACCGGATCCTTAACCCACTGAGCAAGGCCAGGGATCGTACCCGCAACCTCATGGTTCTTAGTAGGATTCATTACCCACTGAGCCATGAAGGGAACTCCAAATTTAACATTTTTATAATAAATTAAAAACACTGGAAGAAAGATTTTGGGAGTTTCCGTAGTGGTGCAGTGGTTAACGAATCCAACAAGGAAACGTGAGGTAGCGGGTTTGATCCCTGGCCTTGCTCAGTGGGTTAATGATCCGGCGTTGCCGTGGGCTGTGATGTATGTAGGTCACAGAGGCAGCTCGGACCTGGCATTGCTGTGGCTGTCGCGTAGGCTGGCGGCTGTAGCTCCGATTTGATCCCTAGCCTGGGAACCTCCATATGCCACGGGGGTGGCTCTAAAATGCAAAAAAAAAAAAAAAAAAAAAAGATTTTGTCCATGGAATGGTAATAAAAAAGATTAATGCATCCTCTTAAGAATGAGAAAGATTAGGTATTCATTATTTCACGTTACTAAAAAGAGAGAGTTCCCCATGAGTCCGTGTGGAATACTTAAAAACAAAACAAAACAAAACTTAGTCTGTCCAAGAAAGTATACAGGATAAGAAGGTTGTGAGAAAGCATTTAGAGCTGCTATATGAGATAGAAGCTATTTAAATGAGTCATAATCTATTACAGTCTTTCTAAACTAAAATTAGCAGCATTCCCAAAAGAAAATTTTTAATTAAGGAAAATATTTAAGCTACTAAACTAATTTATATGTAAACATGCAGACTTATTTACATTTGGCAATACCATGGATTATGCAAGTATAGAATCTTCAAACTAGATATTCCAAAAGAGACTGAATTTTCCTTTTTTCCAAACTTTATTATTTATTTATTTATTTATTTGTCTTTTGTCATTTTAGGGCCACACCCGCGGCACATGGAGGTTCCCAGGCTAGGGGTCTAATCGGAGCTGTAGCTGCTGGCCTACACCACAGCCACAGCAACGTGGGATCTGAGCTGCGTCTGCAGCCTACACCACAGCTCACAGCAACGCCAGATCCTTAACCCACTCAGCAAGGCCAGGGATCAAACCCGCAACCTCATGGTTCCTAGTCGGATTTGTTTCCGCTGCACCACAACGGGAACTCCTTTTTCCAAACTTTATTGAGATACAACTGACATAAACATTGTGTAATTGTAAGGCCATGTGATGATTTAGGACACATATATATTGTGAAATGCTTACCTCAATAATAAATCCTTCACCTCCCATAATTACGAATTTTGTTACTGTGAAGAGAACAATTAAGATTTATGCTCATATGGAGTTCCCGTCAAGACTCGGTGGTTAACGACTCTGACTAGGAACCATGAGGTTGCAGGTTCGAACCCTG
Organism: Catagonus wagneri; assembly: GCA_004024745.2. Taxonomy (NCBI): domain Eukaryota; kingdom Metazoa; phylum Chordata; class Mammalia; order Artiodactyla; family Tayassuidae; genus Catagonus; species Catagonus wagneri. The sequence continues at coordinate 15,271,994 of PVHT020000173.1, forward strand.
GCCTTGCTCAGTGGGTTAAGGATCCGGTGTTGCCGTGAGCTGTGGTATATCGCAGACGCGGCTCGGATCTAGCGTTGCTGTGGCTGTGGCATAGGCTGGCGGCTGTAGCTCTGATTTGACCCCTAGCCTGGGAACCTCCATGTGCCGTGGATGTGGCCCTAAAAAAAAAGCCTTATGCTCGTAGAAAATTAGGAGGGTACACGGAGTATTGATAGCTCTAGTCATTGTGTTATATATTAGATCCCCAGAACTTATTTTCTATTGCCAGCCTGTACTGTTTAACCAACATGGTTCCCTTTCCTCTACCTCCCAGCCACTGGTAACTATCAATCTACTGTTTCTGTGAGTTCAACATTATTTATTCTGGTTGTATTGATATATGATTGACATACCTCACTGCATAAGTTTAAGCTGCACACATGATAGTTTGATTTACATATATTGTGAAATGATAACCACAACAGATCTAGTTAACATCCATCATCTCATACAGATAAAGAATTTAATGTTTGTTTTTAGATTTAACATACAAGTGAGATCATACAGTATCTTTCTGTCATATCACTTAGCATAATGCTTTCAAGGTTCACTCATGTTGAACCTTTTTTTTTTTATAGCTGAATAATACTGTGTGTAGATTCTACATTTTCTTTATTGATTCATCTATCAGTGGAAGCTTAGGTTGCTTCCTTGTCTTGGCTATTGTAAATAATGCTGCAGAGAACTTGAGAGTGTAGATATCTCTTCAGGATAATGATTTTGATTCCTTTGGACATATACCCAAATGTGGGATTACTGGATCACATGGTAGTTCTACTTTTACTTTCTTGAGGAATTTCCATACTGTTTTCTATAGCAGCTGCGTTAATTTACATTCCTATCAGCAGTGCACAAGAGGTCACTTTCTTCATGACCTCACTAATTTATCTTGTCTTTTTTTTCTTTTTTCTTTTTAGGGCTACACCTGTGGCACATGGAAGTTCCCAGGCTAGGCGTCCTATTGGAGCTACAGCTGAGGCCTATGCCACACCCATGGCAACACCGGATCTAAGCCGCATCTGTGACCTACACCGCAGTTTGTGGCAATGCCAGATCCTTAACCCACTGAGTGAGGCCAGGGATCGAACCCACGTCTTCATGGACATTTTGTTGGGTTCTTAACCCACTGAGCCAGGACAGGAATTCCTCTCTCTCTTCTTTTTGATGTTAACCATTTTAGCAGATGGAAAGTGATACCTCAATGTGATTTTGCTTTGCATTTCCCCTATGATTAGTGATACTGAGCACCTTCCCATGCACCTGTGGTATATTTGTATGTCTTATTTAGAAAATATCTTTTCTGGTCCTTACCTTTTTTTAAATTGAGTTAATTAACTTATTTAATATAATTGAAGTATATGAGCTCCATGTATAATTTTGATATTAACCCCATATCAGATACATGGTTTGCAAATATTTTCTTCTATTTCATTGACAAATATTTTCTCCTTTTTCATTTTGTTGATTCTTTGGACTGTGCAGAAGTTTTAGTTTGATGTCATTGTACTTGTTTATTTTTTGCTTTTGTTGCCTTTTCTTTTGCTGATATATCCAGAAGACTTGTAAATACTAAAGTCAAGGAGCTTTTTTCCCTTTGTTTTCTTCTTTGTTATATAGTTTCAGGCCTTACATTTAAGTTTCTAATCCATTTTCAGGTAATTTTTGTGAGTAGTATAAGGTAGGTGTCCATTTTCTTTCCTTGGGTGTGAATAAATGTCCAGTTTTCCCAATATTATTTATAAAAGAGACTACTGTTTGCCTGTTGTCAAATATTAATCTTGATCCCCTTGTCAAATATTAATTAACTATATATGTGAAGGTTTATTTCTGGGCTCTCACTTATTGGTGTCTGTATTTATGTCAGTGCTATACTCTTTTGAATACTATAGCTTTGAACTCAGGATGTGTGAAGCCTCCAGCTTTGTTCCCTCTCAAGATTGCTCTGCCTGTTCAGGGTCTTTTGTAGTCCTACTGAATTTTAGGATTGTTTTTTCTATTTGTGAAAAATGCCATTACAATTTTGATAGGAACTGCACTGATGACTATTGATGACTTTGAGTAGTATGGATGCTTTAACAATATTAACTTTCCTGATACATGGAGTATCTTTCCATTTATTTGTGTCTTCAATTTCTTTTCATCAGAGCTTACTGGTTTTTAGAGTATAGATCTTATTTTGTATCCTAAAACTACTGAATTCATTTATTAGTACTGAGATGTTTTTTGTTTGTTTGGCAGAGTCCTCAGGATTTTTATATATAAGATTATGTCAAAAAACCCTTGTCTTGTTTTTGATCTTAGAAGGAAAGCTTTCAACTTTTCACTATTGAGTATGACGTTAGCTGTGGGTTTGTTATATATGGCCTCTATTATGTTGAAGTATGACCCTTTTATACCCAATTTGGTTGACAGTTTTTATTATGAAAGCATGTTGAATTTTGTTAACTGCTTTTTATGTATCTATTGAAAGGATAATATTATTTTTATCTCTCATTCCATTAATGCGATGTATCACATTAATTGACTTGCACATGTTGAAGCATCCCTGCATCCCAGGGATAAATCCCATTTGATCAAGGTGTATGATTCTTTTAATGTGCTGTTGAAATTCGTTTGATAGTATTTTTCTGAGGATTATCGTATCTATGTTCATCAGGGATACTGGCCTGTAGTTTTCTTTTCTTGTGGTATCTATTGCCATCTTGTTGTTTTCTGGCTATTTATATTTGTTCCTTTCTTCTTCTCTTGATGTCTTCCTTTTGAATTGATGATTTTCCATAGTGGTATACTTTACTTCTATTTATCTTGTGTGTTTTGGCTTACTTGAAACAATTTTTTTTTTTCGTCTCTTTAGGGCTGCACCCATGGCATATGAAAGTTCCCAAGCTAGTGGTTGAATCAGAGCTGCAGCTGCCAGCCTCTGCCACAGCCACAGTTATGCCAGATCCAGGCCGCATCTGTGATGTACACTGCAGTTTGTAGCAACACTGGATACTTTAACCCACTGTGTGAGACCAGGGACTGAACCCATATCCTCTTGTATACTAGTCAGATTCTTAACCTGTTGAGTCACAATGGGAACTCCCTGAAACACCTCATAGATATAACAGTTTAATTTTAACCTGAGAACACTTTAACTTTGGTTGCATAAAAAACTACCCTTTTACTCATCCTCTCTATAGTTTGTTTTTGATGTTATGATTTACATCTTTTTATAGTATCCATGAGCAAATCACTGTAGCTCTAGCTATTTTAAGTAATTTTGTCTTTTAACTTTTATTCTAGAGTTTTTTAACACATTACCTATTGTTGTGTTCTGAATCTGACTATATACTTACCTTTATCAGTGTGTTGTATATTTTCATGTTAGTAATTATCATACTTTCTTTTCAGCTTGAAGAAGTTTTTTTCAGCACTTCTTGTAAGGAAGTTCTTGTGGTGATGAACTACCTCAGCTTTTTTTCTTTGTTTGGGAAAGTCTTTATCTTGCCTTCATTTCTAAAGGACAACTTTGCCAGGTAAAGTATTCTGGTTGGCAGTTTTTTCTTAACTCTTTCCTGGCCTGCAAAGTTTTGGCTGAGAAATCCATTGCTAGGTTTATGAGGGTTCAGGTGTATGTATGAGATAAAATTTTTCTCTTGTTGCCTTTTTTTTCTTTTTTGTTCTCTGTGCTATGCAGCAGGATCTCATTGCTTACCCACTCCAAATGCTTTAGTTTGCATCTACTAACCCCAAACTCCCAATCCCTCCCCCTCCCCCTTGGCAACCACTAGTCTGTTCTCCATGAACATGAGTTTGTTTCTTTCCCGTAAATAGATTAATTTGTGCCGAATATTAGATTCCATATATAAATGATATCATAAGGTATTTCTTTTGCTTTCTGAATTACTTCACTTAGTATGAGAATCTCTAGTTCTACCCATGTTGTCGCAGATGGCATTATTTTGTTTTTTTTTTATGGCGGAGTAGCATTCTATCATGTATGTACCACATCTTCTTAATCCATTCATCTGTCAAGGAATATTTAGGTTGTTTCTACATCTTGGTTATTGTGAATAATGCTGCTGTGAATATAGAGATGCAGGTATCTTTTTGAATTATAGTTTTGTCTCAAAATATTTCCAGGAGTGGGATTGCTGGGTCATGTGTGTTTTTAGGAATTTGAAAATACAGGAATTTAAAAATAACCTTTTTAGCATTTGTTATTTCTAGACTTACTAATGATGACCATTCTGACTGGTGTGACGTGGTACCTGGTTGAGGTTTTGATGTTCATTTCTCTAATAATTAGTGTTGTTGACCATTTTTTTATGTGCCTGTTGGCCATCTGTATGTATTTTTTGGAAAAATGTCTATTCAGGGCTTCTGCCCATTTTTCAGTTGGGTTGTTTGTTCTTCTTCTGTTGAGTTGTGTTGTTTGTATATTTTAGAGGTTAAGTCCTTGTCAGTTGCATTGTTTGAAACTATTTTCTCCCATTCTGTAGGTTGCCCTTTTGTTTTCTTTCTCTCCCATTCTGTAAGTTGCCCTTTTGTTTTCTTTTTCGTTTCCTTTGCCTTGCAAAGTAAGTTTGATTAGGTCCTGTTGGTTTTATTTTGCTTTGGAAGACTGACTTAAAACATTTGCCCGAGTTGCTGTGGCTGTGGCGAAGGCCGGCAGCTACAGCTCCTGTTAGACTCCTAGCCTGGGAACCTCCATATGCCACAGGTGCGGCTCTACATAAAGGCAAAAAAAAAAAAAAGACAAAAAAAAAAAAGAAAACATTTGTAAGGTTGATGGCAGAGAATGTTTTGCCTACATCCTCTTCTAGGAGTTTTATGGTGTCTTGTCTTACATATGTCTTTAAGCCATTTTGAGTTTATTTTTGAGCATGGTGTGAGGGTGTGTTCTAGTTTCATTGATTTATATGCATCTGTCCAGTTTTGCCAGCAGTGCTTAATGAAGAAACTGTCTTTTCTCCATTTTATATTCTTGTCTACGCTGTCAAAGATTAATTGACCATTGTTTGCTCCTTCAGGTGAATTCTCCTGTTCTTTAACTGGGAATGGATACTGAGCATCTTTGTTTTGCTTATATTTTTCTTATTCTGTGAGTTTAGGGAAACCAGCTACTGTAGTCTTGGAGGGCTATTGATATGCAAGAGTGCCCCTGGGTATTTTGTGAGGACTTACTATTTATTTTTGTTGTGAGAGTTCGAATGCTTGCTCAGTGTGTACAGGCTGTTATCCCCTTGATAGGGTGCTGCATGTGCTTCCAGGAGGTGAAGGCAGTGGGCAGGGCTAGGAGCCAGTGCCTGGTTGCTGGGCCTTTGAAAACAGTAAAGACCCATGGGAAGGTGGTACTGGTTCCTGCTAGTTACAGGGCCCTGGAAAGTTGGAGTGAGTCACAGGCAGGTTAAGGTGGTGCTTGGAGCATATAGCAGTGGCAGCAGCAGGACTTGTGCATTCCCAGGGGCATGAGAGTAACAACAGGTGGTGCTTGGTTGCAGTGCCCTTCTCTGTGCCGACATCTGGAGTGACTGGGGCTGCAGCTGGTGCCTGTTTATGGATCCCTAGTGTTGGTAGGCCATGCTCACCTCTGGAGTCAGTGATAACTAGCTGTAGACCATGAAATAAGTGCCCTGTCATGCTTAGTCCATGTAGGAGGTGCCACCACCTGTAGCTGGTGCAAGAAGGGGCATTGCCCATAGTCCTCTGAGAATCTTTGTGCATAGAGAAAGATATTCCTGAGGCTGTCCACCCCTCTTCCTCTTGCCCTCCCCAACAAAGGTGCCTTGCTTCTTCTTTGGGCCCAGACTTCCTCCCAGGGTACCTCAGCTCTGCCTCTCCACTCCCCAGCCCTTGGTGCTCTGTTCCCTAGCTCCCTCAGGCTGTCTGCTCACCACCAACCCTAGTCCCCTCCCTGTAACTGACCTCCCAAGTCTGAGTCTCAGCACCCAGCTTCTCAGACTGTGGTGTCCAGGGGTGGTGTTACTGATGGTCCTTGCAGTTCTCTCTGTGCTTTGCCTTCCTCAGTCCAGGTGCTGCACTTTTCTCTGTGGCTTTGAGGTTCCTCTGTCTCAGCTGATCTCCCCATTAGTTAGGTGGCTTCCCAGGGTGTGCGTTCCTTTTCTCTTTGTCAGCTCCCTCTCATGAGTGCTGGTCTGGGCCTGATTCCTTTCTATCTCTCTTTTTCCCTTTTATTCTACCCAGTTATGTGGAGGGTTTCTTGCCCTTTTGGAGGCTTAAGGTCTTCTGCCAGCATTCAGTCGATGTTCTGTGTGAATCGTTCTACATGCAGTTTTTTTTTTTTTTTTTCTGTGATGTGTTTGTGGGAGAAGGTGAGCACTACATCTTACTCCTCTGCCATCCTGATTCCTCCTTCTCTTTTTCTTGATCATCCCATTTTGTTCTAGTGTTGTTTTACTGTTTTGTTTTGTTTTTTGGTTAAGTTGTTTATTGGTGTTCTCTTGTAATTCTCTGAGCATCTTTAAAACAATTATTTCTAATTATTTTTCTGGCAGTTCACCTATCTTCATTTCTTTGGAGTCATTTACTGGAAGTTCACTGTGTTCCTTTGGTGGTATTAGTTTTCCCTGACTCTTCATAATCCCTGTGGCTCTGGGTCTGGGGCAAGGGGGTATGGTGTCTTATTGGCTCAGGCCTCTCAGGTTCACAGTATTGACAGCTGTGTGGTCCTTGGTAAGTGCTATGGGGAGGTCTGGAGTAACTGCAAGGGATTTCGGAGTTTTAAGCATCATCTTCAGGTACAGCAGGTAGGGACCAGGGTAGGCCACTGTAATGGCTGGAACCAGTGGTTCACACAATTGACTGTCGGGCAAACCTTAGGTGCCTGTATAGTGTTAGAGGCTAGTTTCAGACAAACATGTAGTGGTAAGCACCAGATCCAGTAGCAAGGGCTGAGTCCAACTCTAGGTACAATATAAGCTCTAGGGGCACTGACTCTTGGCATGCATCTTGAGATTGCAGCGTTTTTCCATGGGCATGTGGCAACAGAGGATGGCAGGGTACAAGCACACATAGCCGGAGGACCTAACTGACACAACCCAGTGGTACAAGCCAGTGACAGGAGTCAGGGCCAGACATGGGCCCATAGCAGCTTTAGATGCTCCTATAGTGTGGCTATAGGAGCACACTTCCATGGCCGGAGGGTCTCACGATAGACATAAGCATGGCAGTAGAGGTTTGTGATATGAGTCAGGCCCAGGGTGCACAGGTGCATAGCTGGAGGAGCTAGCTGAATTTGAGGTTCAGGACAGTAATAGCATATAGGGCTGAATCCCAGCCCATAGTCATTTATGAGGGCCTTGGCTGTCAGCATAGACTTCCATGATTGCAGGGTATTGTCATAGGTGCTCACATAGTTGGTTATGGGAATCAGGCTGGCAGCGTGGAGGTGTACAGCTGGAGGGGATAGGACTAGCCCTGAATGCATGCATGGTGGTAGAGGTCAGCTGCCTGGTCTAGGTTGGCATCTTGCACACATGCATTCATAGAGGCTGGGGCTGGCCACCAGAATGGGTCCCAGGCTGCATGTTTTGGTGGGAAGGAGTGAGGATGGACTCAGGAAATTAGTTATCATGAATGTGAGAAACACTGTTTGTGTTGAAATCTGGGGACTTGGAGATACAATATAAAGCTTTCTGTCAGATACTTCTCTTCCCTTTCATCTCTTTACAGTCATTTCATATTAACTGCTCTCTGAGAAAATAATCCATTTATTGCTCTCTACATTATAATGAAACAAATAACATAACTAGCCTAATCACTGTGTCTTACAACACAGAAATAGTGTTAGTAGCATAGCAAGTTTGAAAATATCGTGGATTTCAAGGTAAATGCCCTGTGTTTAGGTTTACAGCTCTGCCACTTTCTAAAATTTAACTTTGAGCAAATCTGTGTCTCTAGATTCTCAATTTTCTCTTTAAAACTGAAATAATAATCTCTGACCTACTATCTGAGTTGTGACAAACAAATGAGTTAATTTAAGAGAATGTGCTTTATACACTAAGTGTTAATTATAGGATAACTGTATTACTTACATCTGTCATCGTGATTTACAGAATCATCCTTCTCATGGCTCTCAATGGATGTAGTGTTATCTTTACTTTATCCCTGTCCCTAGGTAAATGTTAGGTGTCTACATACTTTTTAAGTTAATTTTTATCTCATCATTTTCATAGAACGATTAGAAAGTGATCTGGTTAGGGATGACCTTTCAATGGCTGTATTTTTTTAATTACTCAAGAAGTTTATTATATTTATAGTTGTACAATGATCAACACAACCTAATTTTATAGTATTTCCATCCCAAACCCCAGTGCATCCCTCCAGCCCCCAACCTGTCTTACTTGGAAAACATAAGTTTTTAAAAATCTGTGAATCAGTCTGTTCTACAAAGATGTTCATTGTGTCCTTTTTTTTAGATTACACATGTAAATGATAGCATATGATGGTGGTGGTGTCTCACAGTCTGACTTCACTTAGTATGATAATTTCTAGGTCCCATGCATGTTGCTGTAAATGCCGTTACTCTTCTTTTAATGGCTGAGTAATAGTCCATTGTATATATGTACTACATCTTTATCCACTCCTCTGTCAATAAACATTTAGGTTATTTCCATGTCTTGGCTATTGTATATAGTGCTGCAATGAACACTGGAGTAAATGTGTCTTTTCGAGTCATGGTTTTTCTCTGGGTAGATGCCCAGGAGTGGGATTGCTGAATTAAATGGTAATTCTATTTTTAGTTTTTTGAGGAATCTCATACTGTTTTCCACAGTGGTTGCACCAATTTACATTCTCACCAACAGTGTAATAGGGTTCCCTTTTCTCCACACCCTCTCCAGCATGTATTGTTTGTAGGCTTTTTGATGATGGCCATTCTGGCCAGTGTAAGGTGGCAGTTCATAGTGGTTTTGATTTGCGTTTCTCTAATAATTAGCAATGCTGAACATCTTTTCATACTTTTTTGGCCACCTGTATGTCTTCTTTGGAGAACTGTCTGTTTAGATCTTCTGCCCACTTTTTGATGGGATTGTTTGTTTTTTTTGGTATTGAGCTGTGGAAGGTGTTTATAAATTTTGGAGATTAATGCCTTGTCAGTTGCTTCATTTACAAATATTTTCTCCCATTCTGTGGGTTGTCTTCATTCTGTTTAGGGTTTCCTTTGCTGTGCAGAAACTTTTAAGGTTAATTGAGTCCTATTTATTTTTGTTTTTATTGTCATTACTCTAGGATGCGGATCTAAGAAGATATTGCTGTGTTTTATGTTAGTGTTCAGCCTATGTTTTCCTCTAAGAGTTTTATAGTATCTGGTCTTATATCTAGGTCTTTAATACATTTTGAATTTTTTTGTGTGTATGACATTAGGAAGTGTTCTAATTTCATTCTTTTACATGTGGCTGTCCAGTTTATGCAGCACCACTTACTGAAGGGGCTGTCTTTTCTCCATTGTATATTCTTGCTCCTTTTTCATAGATTATTTGACTGTAGGTGCGTGGGTTTAATTTTGGGCTTTCTATCCTGTTCTACCGATCTGTATTTCTGTTTTTTTCTTCCAGTACCATATGGTTTTGATGACTGTAGCTTTGTAGTATAGTCTGAATCAGGGAGCCTGATTCCTCCAGCTCCATTCTTCTTTCTTAGGATAGCTTTTGATATTCTGGGTCTTTTGTGTTTCCAAACAAGCTTTAAAATATTTTGTTCTAGTTCTGTGAAAAATGTCCTTGGTGATTTGATAGGGATTGCATCGAATCTGTAGATTACCTTTGGCAGTGTAGTCATTTTGACAATATTGATTTTTCTAATCCGAGAGCAAGGTATGTTTCTCTCTGTGTCAGCTTTGATTTCTTTCATCAGTGTCTTATAGTTTTCAGAGTACAGGTCTTTTGTCTCTTTAGGTAGGCTTATTCCTAAGTGTTTTATTCTTTTCGATGTGATGGTAAATGGCATTGTTTCTGTAATTTCTCTGACCTTTCATTGTTAGTATATAGAAATGCAGTCGATTTCTGTGTATTAATTTTGTATCCTGCGACTTGGCCAAATTCATTGATGAGCTCTAGCAGTTTTCTGATAAGAGTCTTTAGGATTTTCTAGATATAGTATCATGTCATCTGCAAATAGTGATGGTTTTACTTCTTTTCCAATTTGGATTCCTTTTATGTCTTTTTCTTCTCTGATTGCTGTGGCTAGGACTTCCAAAACTGTGTTGAATAGTAGTGGCAAGAGCAGGGGTCCTTGTCTTGTTCCTGATCTCAGTGGGAATTCTTTCAGCTTTTCACCATTGAGAATGATGTTAGCTCTGGGTTTGTCATATACGGCCTTTATTATGTTGAGATAGATTCCCTCTATGCCCACTTTCTGAAGGGTTTTTATCAGAAATGGGTGTTGAATTTTGTCAGAGGCTTTTTTGGCATCTATTGAGAGGATCATATGATTTTTATTCTTCAGTTTATTAATGTGGTGTATCACACTGATTGATGTGCAGATATTGAAGAATCCTTGCGTCCCTGGGATAAATCCCACTTGATCATGATATACAATACTTTTAATGGATTGTTGGATTTGGTTTTCTGGTATTTTGTTGAGGAATTTTGCATCTTTGTTCATCAGCGAAATTGCTGTGTAGGTTTCCTTTTTTTGTGTGTGGTATCTTTGTCTGGTTTTGGTATCAGGGTGATGGTTGCCTCATAGAATGAGTTTGGGAGTGTTCCTTCCAATGCAATTTTTTGGAATAATTTCAGAAGGATAGGTGTTAGCTCTTCTCTAAATGTTTGATAGAATTTGCCTGTAAAGCCATCTGGTCCTGGACTTTTGTTTGTTGAAAGTTTTTTAATCACAGTTTCAATTTCAGTACTTGCGATCGGTCCATTCATCTTTTCTATTTCGTCTTGTTTTGTCTTGGAAGATTGTACTCTTTCTAAGAATTTGTCCATTTCTCCTAGGTTTTCCATTTTATTGGCATATAGTTGCATGTAGTAGTCTCTTATGACCCTTTTATTTTTGTGATGTCCATTGTAACTTCTCATTTTTCATTTCTAATTTTATTGATTTGAGTCCTCTCTCTTTTTCTCTTGATGAGTCTGGCTAAGGGTTTATCAATTTTGTTGATCTTTTCAAAGAACCAACTTTTAGTTTCATATATCTTTTCTATGGTTTTCTTCATTTCTGTTTTATTTATTTCTGCTCTGATCTCTATGATATGATTTCTCTTTCCTTCTGCTAACTTAAGGTCTTGTCTGTTCTCTCTCTGACTGATTTAGATTTAAAGTTAGATTTTTTATTTGAGCTTTTTCTTGTTTCCTGAGGTAGGCTTGTATTGCTATAAGCTTCCCTTTAGAAGTGCATTTGCTGCATCCCATAGGTTTTGGAGTGTTGTATCTTTGTTGTCATTTGCTTCTAGGTATTTTTTAATTTCCTCTTTGATTTCTTCAGTGATCCATTGGTTGTTTAGTAGCATGTTGTTTAGTCTCCACGTGTTTGTGTCTTTTGAAATTTTTTTATTGTTATTGATTTCCAGTTACTTAGTGTTGTGATCAGAAAAGATGCTTGACATGATTTCAGTTTTCTTAAAGTCACTGAGGCTTGAATTGTGGCCCAGAATTTGATCAGTCCTAGAGAATGTTTCATGTGCATTTGAGAGGAATGTGTATTCTGCAGCTTTTGGATGGGATGTCTTATAAATGTGTATTAAGTTCATCTGGTCTAAATGCTTCATTTAGGGCCTGTATTTCCTTGTTGATTTTCTGTCTGGATGATCTGTCCATTCCTGTAAGTGGGGTGTTAAAGTCCCCTGCTATTTTTGTGTTATTGTCAATTTCTCCTTTTACGGTTGTTAGCAGTTGCCTTATATATTGAGGTGATCCTATATTGGGTGCGTATACATTTAAAATTGTTATATCTTCTTCTTGGATTGATCATTTGATCATTGTATAATGTCCTTCCTTATCTATTAAAATATTTTTTATTTTAAGGTCTACTTTGTCTGATATGAGTATTGCTACTCCAGCTTCCTTTTTATTTCTGTTTGCATGGAATATTTTCTTCCTTCCTCACACTTTCAGTTTGTATGTTTCCCTAGATTTATTTACAGAGATAAATCTTTACATATATAGATTTAATTCCATTTGCAGTTAGGTCAGGTGTGGACACAGGAAGTTCAAGAATAAGTGTAAAGTACAACCTCCACAGATACATTTCAGTACAATAGTTCAGCTGATTGAAAGACACAAACTTCTATTACAGCAAGTCAATTTCACAGTGAACATACATGGACTCTCTATCAATGAAGGGCAAGATTTCATATAAGGAAAGGGTCAGTTCAGTTCAGCAGTCATTTTAGTTAAGATAATTTGTAAAAATAAAAAGAATTTAATTTGAGACCCAAGATATAGCATAAAATTAAATTTCTGTACTTTACTTTCCCTTAAATGGGTATTTATTCTCTTATGATTTTTAAAGTATTTGTTGATTTATATTGATAATTTTATTATTTTTTGGCTACATCCATGGATTGTGGAAGTTCTAGGGCTAGGGATCAAACATGTGCCACAGTAGTGACAACACTGAATCCTTGACTTGCTGAACCACCAGTGAACTCCCCATAATGTTATTTTTTAAGGTATATTTCTTTTTGGTTTATTGATTTAATCCCTATATTCTCTTCTTTCTCCAAGGAAAGCAATCTGATGCCTGTTATATATGTTATTCTGTTTGTAGGATATTTGTTAAAGTTATATATTATTTTTTGAGCATATATTTTATGTAAATTTTATTTTTATATACACATATATCATTTCTCTTGCTTCATCACCAGTACTGTATTTATTACATAAACATAACTGTATGTAGTTATGTATGTAGTATCTGTCTGCCAAGTGCTACATGGCATCTCCTTCATAGTGTACACCACATTTCAACCATTTGTTCATCCAATAATGGACACTGGGTTTGACACATCCCCCTCCACCCACCATGAAAAAGCTGTAGTAAATTTCTTAGTACATGTACTCTAATGACCCTAGATGAAAATATTATCATTATACATTCCCAGGAGCAAGATTACCAGGTCATAAGTTTGGTAATATACTAAATGGTAGTAAACTGCTTTCCAGAATGCTGCCATAGTTTACATTCCCAGAGGTGTGAGAACTCCAAATGCCCTCATCTCTACCAATGCTGGTCCTCTCCAGCTTACAGAATTTTTCATTGATTCAAAAAATAATTACCGAGTTTCTATAATGTGACCTGGCTCTGTTCTAGGTACTAGAAGCATAGGGGAGTCAATAAAGTATAGCAGAAGGACCTGATCTAATTTTGTAATTGATGGTCAGTAAACATTCTCTAAGAAAAGGAAGTGATATTTGATCTACGATCTAAAAGATAAGTGCAAGAGAATAGGGAGGCAAAGCATAGGGTCAGTGAGAGAAGAAGGAAGATAAACTAAGTATTCCAAAGAGAAGCGAGGGTATGTGCCAAGAAGGCCTGATACGGATATGAATATGGCTCTCAAGAAAATCTGAAAGCACAATGGTATACCATTTACATAGCCAGTAGAAAGTCTGTAATTATAAGGACTGATTATACAAAGTACAGGTGAGCATATAAATCAACTGAAACTGTCTTTCATCACTGATGGAATGTAAAATGGCATACCCATTTTGGAAAGCAATTTAGGAGTTTTTTTTAATAAAGTAAAATGTGGCTTCCCTATAACCTGGCAAATCTCACTCCTAGGTATATGTTGAAGAAAACTGCTTGTATTCAAAAAGTAAAAACGTGTATAAAAATTTCACGTAGACTTATTTAGCCTCCTCAAAAAATTAAAAACAGAATTACCATATGATCCAGAAATTCCACTTCTGGGTAGAACTCACAGCAGGATCTTGAAGAGATAATTGCACACTTATATTCACTGAAGCATTATTCACAATAGCCAAGAGGTGGAGGCAACCTAAATGTCCATTGTCAGATGAATGAGTAAAGAAAATATGGTATATACATACAATGAAATATTACTCAGCCATAACGAAGACAGAAATCTTGTCATATGCCATAACAGGGATGAACTTTGAGGATATTATGCTAAGTGAAGTAAGCCAAAAGCAAAAACTGCGTGATTCCACTTAGATGGGGTATCTAAAGTAGTCAAATTCTGAGAAAGTAGAATACTGGTTGCCAGGAGACGGGGAGAGGCGGGGAAAAGGGAAGTAGTTTAATAGGTATAGTTTTGGTTTTGCAAGATGAAAAAAGTTCTAGAGAAGAGCTCCCACTGTGGCAAAATGGGATCAGCAGCATCTTGGGAGTGCTGGGACGCTGGTTTGATCCCATCCTGGAACAGTGGGTATTGCCACAGCTGCAGCTCAAATCTGATCCCTTGCCCGGGAGCTCCATATGTCATGGGGTAGCCAGAAAAAAAAGTTCTAGAGATAAGATGCACAACAATGGCCACATAGTTAACACTCCTGAACTATATACTTTAAAATGGTTCAGATGGTAAATCTTATGTTTTTTCCACAATAAAAAAAAAACCCAAAAACTTCATGGCAGTTTTACTCATAATAACCCCAAATGGCTGAAGATCTGAATAGATATTTTTCCAAAGACATGAAGATGACCAATAGGTATATGAAAAGGTGCTCAATATCACTAATCACCATGGAAATGCAAATCAAAACTACAATGTGATATCACCTCACACTTGTCATTATCAAAATTAGAAGAAAAAAACGTGATGACAAGGATGAGGAGGAAAAGGAACACTTGTACACTGTTAGCGAGAATGTAAATTGATGCAGCTACTGTAGAGAACACTTTGAAGGTTCCTAAAAAAAAGGAAAAATTGAACTACCATTTTCAAAGAAAATTAAAATACTAACTTGAAAAGATACATGCATCTTCATGTTCACTGAAGAATTATTTATAATAGCCAAGACACGAAAGCAACCATCAGCGGATGAATAGATAAAAGAAATGTGGTACAGAAATATTATTCATCCCTAAAAAGAAAAAGAAATAAAAAGAAGCCCAAATTGGAAAAGAAGTGAAGATGTCACATTTTGCAGATGTCTATACATAGAAAATTCTAAAGATGCTCCCAGAAAACATGCTCATCAATGAATTCAGTAAAATTGCAGGACACAAAATTAATAACATGAAAATCTCTTGCATTTCCATACATTAACAATGATAAAGAAATTAAAACATCCCTTTTCCATTGAATCAAGGAGAATAAATTACCTATAAATAAACCTACCTAAAGAGACAAAAGACATGGGTACTCTGAAAACTATGAGACACTGATGAAGGAAACTGAAGATGACACAAACAGATGGAAAAAAATACATGTTCTTGGATTGCAAGAATCAAAATGACTATACTTCCCAAGATAATCTACAGATTCAGTGCAATCCCTATTAAATTACCAATAGTGGAGTTCCATTGTGGCTCTGCAGGTTACGAACCTGACTAGTATACATGAGGATGTGGGTTAGATTCCTGGCCTTGTTCAGTGGGTTAGGGATCTGGTGTTGCTATGAGTTGTGGTGTAGGTCACAGTTGCAGCTCAGCTCCTGCATTGTTGTGGCTGTGGTGTCAGCTGGCAGCTACAGCTCCAGTTCAACCCCTAGCCTAGAAACTTCCATATACTGCAGGTGTGACCCTAATTTTTTTTTTCAATAAATAAATTACCAATGGCATTTTTTCATAGAATCAGAGCAAAAAAATTCTTTAATTTGTATGGAAACTTACAAAAGACCCTGAAGAGCCAAGCAGTCTTGAGAAAAAAAAATCAGAGATGGAGGAATCAGGCTCTCGGATTTCAGACTATACTACAAAGCTGCAGTCATCAACACAGCATGGTACTGGCACTGGAATAGGATAGAAAACTGAGAAATAAAACCACACACATATGGTCACTTAATCTTTGACAAAAGAGGCAAGGATATACAATGGAGAAAAGACACACTTCAATAAGTGGTGCTGGGAAAACTGGACAACTTCATGTAAAAGAATGAAATTATGAGTTCCTATTGTGACTCAGTAGGCTAAACACCTGACATAGTGTCTGTGAGGATGTGGGTTCAGTCCCTGTTCTTGTTCAGTGGTTTAAGGATCCAGTGTTGCTGCAAATTGCAGTGAAGGTTGCAGATGCAGCTTGGATCTGGTGCTGGTGGCTGCGGCTGTGGCATAGGCCTATAGCTGCAGTTCTAATCCAGCTCCTAGTGCAGGAATTTACATATGCTACAGATGTGGATGTAAAAGGAAAAAAAGAATGAAATTAGAAAAATTCTCTTGTACTGTACACAAAAATAAACTCAAAATGCATTGAAGATCTTCACTTAAGGCCAGATACTATAAAACTCTTAGAGGAAAGCATAGGCAGAATAGTCTTTGACATAAATTGCAGCAATATCTTTTTGGGTCCACCTCCTAGAGTAATGAAAACAAAGCCAAAAACAAACAGATGGAACCTAATTAAACTTAAAAGCTTTTGCACAGCAAAAGAAACCATAAAAAAACCAAAACAAAAAGACAACCCACAGAATGGAAGGAAACATTTGCCAACAAAGCAACCAACAAAAGATTAATCTCCAAAATATATAAACATCTCATACAGCTTTATTTAAAAAAAAAAACCAATCAAAAAATGGTCAGAAGACCTAATACAGACATTTCTCCAAACAAAACATAATAGTGGCCAAAAAGGCAATTGAAAAGATGTTCAGTGTCACTAATTATTAGAGAAATGCAAATCAGAAGTATCACCTCACACCAGTCAGAATGGCCATCATTAATAAGTCTACAAACAATAAATGCTGGGTAGCCTGTGGAGAAAAAGGAACTCTCTTATGCTGCTGGTGGAAATGTAAATTGATACAGCCACTATGGAGAACAGTATGGAGGTTTCTTAAAAACCTAAATATAGAACTACCATATGATCCAGTAACCCCACTCCTGGGCATCTACCCAGAGAAAAACATACAACATAAATGTCCATCAACAGAGGAATGGATGAGGAGGATGTAGTATGATATACAATGGAATATTACTCAGCCATAAAAAAGAATGAAATAATGCCATTTGCTGCAACATAGACCCAGAGATTATCATACTGAGTGAAATGTCAGAATGAGAAAAATAGGTATCATGTGAGATCACTAATATGTGGAATCTGATAAAAATGATACAAAAGAACTTACAAATAGAAACATACTCAAATAATTCAAAACCAAATTTATGGTTACCAAAGTGGAATCATTGGGGTGAGATCACTAATATGTGGAATCTGATAAAAATGATACAAAAGAACTTACAAATAGAAACATACTCAAGGATTTCACAACCAAATTTATGGTTACCAAAGGGGAATCATTGGGCTAAGGGATGGATTAGGAGGGTGGTATTGATATATACCCACTACTACATATGGAATGGATGAGTAATTTGGACCTATTGTATAGCACAGGGAAATCTACTCAGTACTCATTAGTGACCTATATGAGAAAAGAATCTGCAAAGGATAAAGATAAAAATTCTGATTCTCTCAGAAAACATAGGAAATACAGATAAGGAGACAAGAAAGCTCATGTCTCATTACACATTTAACAACATTTTGTCTCCTAACTTGGACTCATTCATTCACTCAATAATTATTTATCACCTGCACTGTGCTGGACACTGTAAAAGTTTTTGAATTAAGCCAGCTAACCACAGATAAATTAAATGAATCAGTTTATTGCTCTGATTATTTGCAAATATCTTGTTTTTAGTGACTATACTATTGATTTACCCAGAGAAGAGTTAAACATACAGATGCCCAAGTATAGCCTCTGTGTTCTACTATTATAGATCACTGCATAGTGAACAATGTATTAAGGAAGGGAAAAAAGTAGAGCAAACTGAGGATCAGGAAAATGATAGAAACAGATAACAAAAGCCAGCCTTTACTGAGTACTTACTGTGTCGAGTGTGATAAATTCTTAAGATGTATTGTCTCATTTCATCCTCAAAACCCTATGGAATTTTTCCTTCATTTTAAAGAGAAGGAAAATAAAGCCCAGGGAAAATAAGTAACTTGCTCCTGATCAAAAATTATTAAGTTAGAAATGGGATTTAAAGCTGGACAAGCTGATTCTAGAATCACACTCTACTCTTCCTGTGTAGTGGTAAGAAGACAGAGTGAGGGGGGCTAGATGAAGCGATGATTGGAAGCTAAAGTTATCATGCAGCTTATTTTACTTCTGGTTCTATTCCATTGTGTTTCTTTTTCACATTAAACATTTGTTTGCAAATATTTCCAAACAGAACCCTGAAATAAACTGGGCACTGGATTTAATCCCTAGTATATTAAGTCAGAATTTACACATGCCCCAAGAATACATATTAGGCACCAAATACAGAGATTAAATAGTGGTCCTAGAAAGAGGAGGAAGAGAAGATGAGACATACTGTCCTTCCTTTTAGCAGGACCTTGCAAATCTCAGTCTGCTTTTCAACTAAGGCACTGTTGACATTGGATGAAAACTAAGAATAAAATCTACACTTGAATGTTTGGTTAGAGAAACAAGTGCTCAAAATAATGGTATCAAAGAGAAAAATCAGAAACCTAAATAATTGGTGCAACATTTCAGCTTTCAGGAGCTTTCAAGACACAATCCTAAAGCATGGAAAACCAAGTTGTTGTTCTATTAGAAATGACTGTGGATTTAATAGTGGTCTATATTTCTCTATAAAATCTCCAGATACAGGAAAATGGCTTTATCAATGTCCTAGGCACGACTGATGGCTTAGGCAAATGATACTTGGGATTTTCCAGCTCGGTATATGTTTTAAAAATATTTATGAATACGATAGTTACTCAAAAAACAAAATAGCCAGATTCAGAAGCATTATTTTTCTCATGCTTCTGCAATAAATAATGACTTGACACACCATCTCATTCATGAGAAAAGCTGACAAAAGTTGAAGACGAAATGATTCAATGAACAATAGATCTTATTGCATTAATAAAATTGAATGTGATTCACACTATAATCAATAAACTGATATTTGAAAACCTTAGTTTTTGTTTTGATTAAAAAAGTGAGAGAGTCAGATATTCTAGAGTGTAAATATGTTCCCAATAATTTAATAGTTGATCATTCTGAAGTCTTGATTGCTAGAGAGGACTTTTGATTTTCAGCAGAACCTGAACTGGTATCCAAGAATAAACTTCACTACAGAATTGACCTTTTCAAAAAAGCAGCATTTGAAACAGATAACCAACCAATGCAAACTATAATTTTTTAAAAGGTTCGGTCTCCTGACAAACAAGTAAACAACCAAGATTACAGTTCTCTCTTCTAAACAATATACACTATATGCGACCAGTCCTATCTATTTGAACATAAACCTTGACCCCTTAAATATTTTTTTGACTTTTGTTTTTGTTTTTTGCTGACCTATCAATCTTTTCTTTCCTGCTCAAATCCTTTGCCATCTGAAAATTATGTTTTGAAAACTCTACTTCAGTCAGTTATCCCCAAAATGAATCCCCAGCTTTTGTCTAATAATTTACTCTTCATGGTCCATCAATGAGTTATAAAAATGAAATGACTATCCACGCTGTGTTGTCATCTCCCCCACAGCACCCCCCAAAATGAACAAAAAATACTTAAAATGGTTCTTAGCCAGGAGCATTTTATCCCTTATTCACTAGCGGTAAATGAGTCAGATATGAGTTGGCCAGGAAAAGAGCTGCTTTACCCAAAATCTTAGTACAAAATGAGTCATCTCACTCCAAACACCAATATATTCTCCAAAATAACTGGCAAGAATTTCCTATAAAAAGAATCTTGCGTTCACCCTTTTCCATCCATTTAGCACTCTGATTTTTCTAATTTTTCAATTTCCTGTGTACTTATAATATTGCATTCATAACAAAGGCCCAAGAACATTTCCACCTCTTTACTTCATTCTGAAAGTCATCTTTCCTGTATTGAGTAGGGGGACAATTTTGATAGCATTCCCCTGAGAAGAAGAACTAACTGCTCTTTGGCTTTTAAGGTTTCTCCTGTCTGACTCTGATGAAATTCATGCATGGTTCAACAGAAATGCAAAAGCCAGTTCTAGAAGAATTTTTCTTTTTCTCTAATGAAAAATGAGTTCAAAGCCACAGAAAATATTTCAAGCAAAACCATTTTCCTCACAAGAAAAACCAATCAAAATAGATACAATCTGTCTAAGACTGATAAACATGCAGCCAGGCCACAAGCTTCCACTCTGTTTCCCTGTACATTAAAACATTACCATTCCCATTCCTTCTCTACCATCAGATGAAGCTTAAAAACAAGGCTGAACTGAAGCCAAGGTCAACTCCCTGTAGATTATCTGAGGTCAAGCACACTATTTACCTGGGGATCAACAAGCAAGCTTATAGAGCCAATTTCTGCCAAAGTGCTGAAATTTTTACATTACATAGGACTCACAACAGGACTTATTGTTCTTAATTATTCTAAGATCTGTAATTTAAAGGGCAAAATTACTTATAATTCATTTCACTCAGGTTGGAATTTAGCTTCATTCTCTATATTAAATGAATTTTAAAGAATAGCTATGTTCCTTTACATTCAACCCTAACAGATGTTAGTTTCTTTAGTTTTACAGCCCTCAAATGACAGACAACTAACTGTATTTGGCCTTGGGAATAACTGCAACACCTCTGGATTATGAACTTGGTTTGGTTCTTAGCTGGGAACAGCAGGGGGTTAGTTCATATTATCGAGATGTAAAACACATTCTCCCTTATGCTCCAGATGCCCATATGAAGATGCCTTTTAATGCAATATTCAGAATTTTTTTTTCTACTGGTAATCTTTTTAACTGGTTATAGTAAGAAAAAACGTTTGCATAAAAATGAAATCTCTCATTCAGTGTATCTCCTCCTCTTGCCCAAAGCAAGATGTTAAATCCATTAAACTCTAAATATCCAGTAAAAGCAAGAAAGCTAAAACTGTTCAAATTTGTGCATTCTTGGGAAAACTGCCAAACTATGTACTAGTAGCAGGATCTTTGTAATTAATGGTGATGTTATTGATGGAGGGGGTTTGATTTTATTCTCAGAAGCAATTTAAAGGTGCAAGATGGCAGAGTTTTAGTAAAGCCTCACATATTCATTTTTAAATTAAGTAAATGTGACTTTGAAGTCGTCCACAGAGAGCACTGATATTAGCATATGTACATTTGTGGTGGTTTCCGTCAGAGTAAACTTAAAAGAAATTGTGAATGTATAGACTGACAAACATTTATTTCTTAAAAGGAGAATCAAACCCAATCTTAGGTTATCTTTATTTTTTTTCCTAAAAGCTATTCATATAAAGTCTAAAATCAACTCCTTCTTATCCTGAAGTAAATTAAAATCAGACTCAAGTCTACACATTCATTTATATACACTCCTGTCTCCCTGCGATACAACTCCCATCTTTATCTACTTATTGTACCTCAGGGACAATCATATAAGGAGCTTGTATGTATTTTAGCTACCCAACCAACTAAGCATACTTCCAGCTTCTGTACCCCTCTTCCCTCTTTGTTATATCAGTAATTTCAAAATGACGAAAAAAAAAGAACATCTGGAAAAACAGAGATAACTAAGGAAAGAAGTTAAGCCCCCAAGAAGCTTTTTCCATAATGATCTGCCCTAAATTACCCAACAAGGAGTGATTTTTCTCACCGTCTATCTTATCCCTTCTGTTTCTCTTTGAACTGCAACCACATGCTCCAGCTCTGCATTTCCCATGAAGAATGAAACAAATGAATTCTTGATAGCTGACAGCATGTGCTGTGGCATCTGTGGCTTAGGAGAAGACAGGTGGTGGAAGTGGAGGTGATAGGTGAAGGAGAGCCTGGAGAGAGGTTCATGAACACTAACGATGAACCTGGATGTTACTGACCTTAATGATTCCCCCATGTTGGATTCATACCTGCTGTCTTCTCCAGCAAAAGGCTGTTCCACATCCACCGTCAGGGAGGCCAGGGCAGAAACAGTCTCTGTTTCCTCCTGCAGCTGAGCCCCAGCCAGAACACAGCCCCCTGGCATGGCCAGCATCCTTACTGACTTCCAGTATTTACCTGAAAACAAAACAAAAAACCAAAACCATGCATCACACATTATAGGAATTTTAGTAAGAACGGTATTAATCAGAATTGTATTAGGTCCAACTCAGAGTAGTTGTTAAGTTCAAATCCACAATGTTATACACGGTTGTAATTTAATTTCTTAACTTATGATTAAGTGTTTTTCTCATTCTAGAATGCCAAGTTGTGAAGTGCTCATATTCCCAAGCTTGAGTTTCTCCCTTGCTCCAAAGTTAATAAAGTGAGGAATAATCCACAGTCTAATGAACTCACTATCAGACTGACAGCTGTCTCTGCAACTAAGTAAGCAAACTCTGGGCATCGTGCCCTCTGGGTAACCCTCAAGAGACTCGGAGGTAGAAGTCTTATGGAGAAACTGAATGAAATAGTAATTCTAAAAATTGCTACTTGAGCCATTAACTTTTTTTTTAAATGAGGTTGGAATATTAAAGGAAAAGAAAAGGCCAGAAATGCCAGCATGAATAGAATGGCAACTTTGCCAGAACAGTCAGGTTTGTTAGTCCTGGATGGTCTTTCTTTCTCAACCCCAGGGTGTATACTAGAACAATAATTGATTTAAAACTTTAATATATGCATTAGCTGATGTTGGAGGCTTTCCACATGTTATATGGATGTTTCTTTTTTTGAGGCAGAGAAGGAGAACAAGAGGAAAATAGGAGGTCATTTCATGAGACCGTGCCAGTGGGATAAATATGAAAGAGCAGAGTCAATGGACTTCTTGCATCCCCTAAGCTATTTTTTTGTGAAGCATTTAGTAGCCCCAACTCAAAGCAGGAGAATCTTCCTAGGTGCCGACATGAATCACCAGTTTTAAACTATCTTAGCACCCTGACCAATTAAGCAGGAAGTGGGCATGCCAAGTTAGCTTACTTCCAAAAATAGACAAAATTTATGCTAGAGTAGAAAAGGCAAATGGGTGAATACTGGATTGGGAAATAAGGTAAATGGGTTCTAGACTCAGCTCTGCCACTAACCATTCTATTACACTGGCAAGGCTCTCTGGCACCTTACTTCTGCTTCTCAAAACAGTGGGATAATCTAAAATTCTCTCCAGGTCTCACATTTCGTGATTGGCCTTTACTTGTCCTACTGCGTCACAAAGGAATGGGTGTCATGTCATGTTAGGGGAGGAGACTCAGTCTCCTCATCCACAGACCCCACTGACAGAGTTACCTACTGCTACTGCTTTACTTGTGATCACCAACTCTAACCAAAGTCAGAATCATACAGCTTTTAATTTGGACCAAATGATAGCAATTCTAACTGAATGAACAGACACAAAGGTGCCTCCCTGACACCAAGAAATTCATGGCTGAGTTGCGAAAGCCCATTCAGTTAACAAGCATTGACAATTCTGTATGGAAAAGGCCTGTGTGATCCTAAGAGGATATAAGTGAAGCATATACTTTTGATGCCAGGAAGGTGAGAGAAGACTTGCCAGAAAAAAATTACACTTGACCAAGTATTTGAAAGACCATCAGAAGTTAGTCAAGCTGAAACAGAGGAAGACGATGGTGGTGAGGTACCCCTGGGAGGGGATATGGTACATATGTTCAGAGACTCAAGTCTCTGTTTATTGGGGCACACAGTCCACTGCCTAGGCACAACTAAAATGTAGGCAGTTTGGAATGTAATGAAAGAGACCAATGTGGTAGGCATGGGTTAATTAACATACAGTCTTGAATTACATGCCAGTGATCTTGGCCTTCAACCTATGGATAATGAGGGGCCCTTTTAAGAATCAGGTTTAAGTTTTTCAAAGATCTCTCTGGAGAGATTATGGATGATGGACTGGAAGGTGATGAGAATGGTGGCAGGAAAACCAGTTTTATGTCTTGTCAAAAATCCAGGCAGGAAATGATGATGTCTAAATTAAAAGCAGGTGACAGAACAGAAATGAAGAGATGGACTAAAGAGATGTTTAAGAGGTAAGCAATGGAAACGTATCTTGTCTTAAAATCAGTAGTCTCCTACCTCTTCAAACTTTGAAAGGTGACTCTGCATTAGTTCCATTCTAAGACCCTAATTTTTCTATATCACAATGTCGTTATCATCTTACCCAAGTTGGAAATATTATATTCCATCTATAAGTGCATTCAGATGTAATGAGTTTCAAAAATATCATTATTAATCATTATTTTAGCACACAATATTCACAAAGCAGGTGATGCTGGAAGTCACCATTTCCCTAATATGAGTGACTAATATGAGGCCTCTGACAAATAAACAATAGGTAATTTTATGGGTTAAATTTTGTTATAAATTACAGGAAAGGGAAACTAGCATTATTGAGCTCCAAGTATGTGCCAAGGACTGTGCTGCTTATTTTCACATTTATAATTTTATTTAATCCTCATGGCAACTATGTAGGCAACCTTAGGTAGTCTTTTCCTAAGGTCACCTGGCTAACAAGCAGAGAAGCTAAAATCCTCACCCAGGACTGCCTGTCTCCAAAATGATTCATTCTCTGTAACCTGCTGTCCTGCTTTATTTAGTCCTCCTCTACCACCTTCCCATTACACATAAAAACACAAATACAGACTCATTCCATGAAAATCTCAAAAGAATTACGCACATTGCAAAAGCATTATGTATATTCTTCCCTTTACCAAAGAAATCACCTTTGGTAACAAGTTACCCTTGTACCTTAAATATGTAATTCAGTTGATACACCTTTTCTTGATTTTATGACATGGGTTTGTCGTACCTAGTGAGTTGTCCATATTAAGACTAGTTCTTTCTACTCTTCATTTCTCATTTTACCTTCATTTCTCATAATCTCCTGCAAGCACCTGGTTACCAGGTAAATCACTGATGATGGTATCTTGAAACTAGAGACAAGTGCTCACTGAAGAAAAAGTATAAATCAGAGGTCCATTTAGGATAGAGCCCTGAACTAAAAGTCAAAGTTTGTATATTGGGGACCCCATACTAGTCCCCAAGAAGTCATCTGGATTATCCTGGAGCACAATGTCCACACTTACAAAATGAGAGAATGATGATAATAAAGGTTTCTTCCTGCTCTAATTCTCAATGATTGTGATTATTCTTCTGATATTATGTTATATAGCACCCTTGGATATTAGAATAAATGTTAAGGCAGAAAATCTTACTTTTCTGTCGAGCTGGGAACCCTTGAAGAGGTCAGCAAACACTTACTTTTAGATAATATAGCATACCTAGAATAACCATGGGCTTGAATTTTCAAACATTATACTTTTTCCTCAGGAAGAGAGCTCTTGGCCATAGACAAAACAAACATCTTTACCCCCCAAACATGATCAGGACAGAAGGACAATCAATAATAATCATTCAGCAGAACGACTGACAGTGATCCTTCAAAGTTTATCCATTATGCATGTGATTAGTTAGAAAGATTTTAAATAGCTGAGAGCTTCTGAATAAAATTTAATGTGTATAAAATATCCTGCTAAGTTAAGATTAAATGTTAGAAGTTTTTGGCTTTTAACCAAATGTATGAGCATCCTCAGAAATAACACAAAATTTTAAACTCAATTCTAGCAAAGCCTATAAAAACAAGGGAAGTATTCTACATTAATAATAATAAAGCCACTATCTCTATTTGTAAAGAAGAATAGCTGAAATGGAAATAGGTATAGAAAGACTGCAATGTGCAGCCAATTCAAACCCCACAATTTATGGGTTACATTTCACACGATGGGTAGGTTTTTTTCCCCTACAGAAACATATGTGCAAGAAGAATCATATCTGTTCGCATGGGAATAATACCCCCTTAGCACATAAGAAGAAATGAACCAAGGTTTACTGCTAGAGTTTTCAGGCGCTGCTATTCATAAAGTAAAATATTAGTAACCAGCCACCACTGTGTTGCTTTCCTAAGGCAATAAAACTAGCAAAAGAGGGGCTTTCCATTAAAACTGACACACACCGTCCCTCTTTGATCATATCTTCTACCCTTACTCACTTTTCCCACTCTGTAAATCTTCCTACTTTTCAGCACTTTTTTGGAGGGACAATTTGGCTTTCATTATTCTGCATTTTTGTTTTGTCTTGTAGAGGTAAATCAAAGAATGAATCTAAGAATTAAAAACTAGATCATGGAATGCACAGTCAAAAGTCAGAAGTGGGGGACCTAGATGAAGTATCACTAGATCGGACAAGAGTCATGAGAGGATATTTTGAAGGTCCTGTTTAATAAGACTTTAGTATAGACTAGATTTTTCTTGGTAAAATTTGAAAAATCAGGTACTTGTTGACACTCGAAGGTCTGTGTTAGAAATAACCCATCCACCACATGTTTTCCCAACCAAAGCCCTCTGACACTCTTGAGAATCTCCTGACCCAAAAACCTTCCCTTTCCACCACCATCGGGAGACTTGAGTCACATCTTCTCAGATTTGTTCTTGCTACTAAAATAATGTCCCCATTGAGTTCCTGTCATGACTTAGCGGTAACAAACCCAGCTAGAATCTATGAGGGTGCAGGTTCAGTCCTGGCCTTGTTCAGGGGGTTAAGGATCCAGTGTTGATATGAGCTGTGGTGTAGGTCGCAGATGCGGCTCAGGTCCTGTGTTGCTGTGGCTGAGGCATAGGCTGGCAGCTGTAGCTCTGATTCAACCCCTATCCTGGGAACTTCCATATGCCATAGGTGTCCCCCTAAATAGCAAAAATAAATAAATTTATTAATGTCCCTTTTGTCATTACATACCATGTTCCCATAGGAAAAGAAGCTGGTACTGACCTAAACTTCTTCCTATCCCTTTAACCTTAGAGATTATTAACGCCTGAGATTTACAAGGGGCCTAGGTTCATGGATTCACCAGAATTTAGCACTTCAGGCTTTTTTTTTTTTTTTATAATTTATTTATTTATTTTTTGCATTATAGCTGGTTTACAGATTTCTGTCAGATTTTCCAACTGCACCGCGTGGTGACCCAGTTACATGTGCATATATGGATTCGTCACATGTGATTAGATATAGTTCCCCGTGCTATACAGTTGGAGCTCCTTGCTTTTCCATTTCCCGTGTGGCTCGCAGCATAACTTCAGGCTTTTTAAAGATAAATTCTTTTCTGCATTCTTCCTGTCTAGTCTCAATCTATCACCCATAGTGCTCTCAGAGTCCTTCTACAACATACGTCTGATAATTCTGCTTTCCTGTTTCAGAATACTAAATTTTCAGAGAAGAGAACATGCTCCCACTGGTAGTCCAGGAGTTCCACAATGTGGTCTCTTTCAGGCCTGTTAATACATATTTTTTAGCTAAATGGAGGACAAAACATTGTAAATATGAAAAATAAAGAGGTACTGAAAAGTAGTGTATAAATAGAGGGACCGTGTATAAATAGAGGGACCAGGTAATTTTTCTTCTACGTTGGGACAATTTTGAGGGTTAAATGGGGCTAAAAATAAGGATTTTATGTTATAGAACTACTCAGTTATTGGGGAACTAGCCTCTATTTTAATCAGTGGGCCTATAAAACAGTATTATTCAAAAATTATGTTCATGGCATAGCCAAAAAAAAAAAATCCCCCACAATAACCAAACAAAAATATTTTAAAATAATAAAATTATTTTCATAACTAAAATTCATTTTTTGTTTGTGTTGGCAAACATTCACATATGTTAATCAGTTTTTGTGATCATATATTTCACTGATAGAATATCACTGGTACTTTTTATGAAGAATGTATTTTCCATTTCAATGTGTCTAAATATTTTAGACTCATAAAATTGTCTGAAATCGTCACTGCAAAATTTTAGATTTAATAAACTAAATTGTGGCATCTTTAATTTCAATCTTCTAAAGAGACTATAATATTTTTGTTTGACAAATACTGTCTCTACAAGTGCAGTGCTATCTGATAAGCTCAGAGAAATGACTGCTAAATGTGGAATATTTTCACTGCCAATTTTTAAAATGGCAAAATGAGTATTCCATACCAAATATTTTCATGACTGCTGTCTTTTTCTTCCTTTCAGTGTACCTTCAGTAAACATTTTAGGTAAGCTAGACTTATCAAAAAATTTTCTCCATTTATAACTTCAAAATGTATTTACCACCTTTAGATGCTGCAAAATCATATGACTTCTCTTTCATTATATTTCAGAAGAGAATATAAATTTATCCAGCTACAAATAGTTGTATCATTGATTCTATCAACAAATATTTGTCTTTGAAAGTCTAACTGAATATTTTCAAAATCAAATCTTGCACATGGTTTGAGTCCTTATCCTTCAATTTTTTCATTTATTCCTTTGCTTGTGTAGGGATCAATTCAAATGTTTTCCTTTTTGCAAACACTGTTTCCTGTAATGAAATTCTTTAAAAACACAAAGGTTATATTTTTGATTCATTTCATGACTATTTCTTATCAGTTTCACTGAAGCATAATTTACAGTTGATAAAATTTATCAGCTTTAAGGGCAGATTATGATGCATGCTGATACATGCATGCAGTCATTCATATAACCACTACCACAATCAAAATACATATTTTGTTCAACCCAAAAAGTTTAGCTAAGCCCTTTGGAGGTAACTTCTTACCCTCCTTCTTGGCCCCTGACAACCACTAAAATTCTGCCACTGTACTTTTGCCTTTTCTGGAATTTCATAGAAATGGAACCATATACTCTATAGTCTTTCATATCTGGCTTCTTCCACTTAATAGATACTTTGCGATTCAAATATTTCCTTATCTTATTATCTTTATCTTTGTTTCTTTGAATGTAATGTGCTTTTTCTTTTCTCTGATTTCTTTTAAAGATCACAAAGAGAAATTAAGGAAACAATCCCACTTACTATCACATCAAAAATAATAAAATACCTAGGAATAAACTTTCCTAAAGAAAACCCAAAGACACCGATGAAAGAAATCAAAGATGACACAAACAGATGGAAAGAGATACCATACTCTTCTTTTGGAAGAATCAATATTGTCAAAATCACTTACTACCCAAGGCAATCTACAGATTCAGTACAGTCCCTATCAAATTACCAATGACATTCTTCATAGAACTGGAACAAAACACTTTAATATTGTATGGAAACACAAAAGACCCTAAAGAGCCAGGGCAATCTTGGAAAAGAGAAATGGAACTGGATGGATGAATCAGGCCCCCTGACTTCAGACAATACTAAAAAGCTACAGTCATCCAAACAGTATGGTACTAGCACAAAACAAATATAGATCAGTGGAATAGGATACACGGCACAGAAATAAACCCACACACATATGGTTAACTAATCTATGACAAGGGTAGCAAGAATATTCAATGTAGAAAAGACAGTCTCTTCAATAAATGGTGCTGGGAAAACTGGATAGCTACATGTAAAAGAAAGATATCAGTATATTCTCTAACACCATACACAAAAATAACTGAAAATGGATTAAAGACCTAGCGGTAAGGCCAGATACTATAAAAATCCTAGGGGAAGGCATAAGCTCTTTGACATAAATTGCAGTAATATCACTTTGGATCCACTTCTTTGAGTAATGAATGTAACAAAAATAATGGGACCTAATTAAAGGTTTTTCACACAGCAAAGGGAACCATTAAAAAAATGAAAAGACAACACACAGAATGGGAGAAAATATTTGCAAATGAAGGAAAAGACAAGGGATTAATCTCCAATATATGCCAACAACTCATGCAGTTCAATATCAAAAAATCAAATAACCCAATCAAAAAACAGATCTTAAATAGACACTTCTCCAAAGAAGACAGAAGGCAAAAACACACGAAAAGATGTTCAACATCACCAGTTATTAGATATGCAAATCAAACTACAATGAGGTATTTGGACATCATTAAAAAGTCTACAAACAATAAGTGCTAGATATGGTGTGGAAAAAAGGGAACCCTCTCATGTTATTAGTGGGAATGTAAAGTGGTGCAACCATTATCAGGGTCAGTATGGAGATTACTTCCAAAAACTAAATATGGAACTACCATATGACTCAGCAGTTCCACTCCTAGGCACATATCTGGAGAAAACCATAATTCGAAGTGATATATACACCCCAATGTCCACTATAGCACTATTTACAATAGGCAAGACATGGAAACAAATGTCCATCAATAGAGGAATGGATAAAGAAGATGTGATACATATATACAATGGGATATTACTCAGCTATAAAAAAGAACAAAATAATGCCATTTGCAGAAATACGGATGGACCTAGAAGTTATCATACTAAGAGTAGAGAAATAAAAATATCATTTGATCACTTATATGTAGAATCTAATAAAAATATCATTTGATCACTTATATGTAGAATGTAAAAAAATAAGTGATCTTTTGATCACTTATATGTAGAATCTAATAAAAATGATACAAAAGAACTTATCCGCAAGACAGAAATAAACTCAGATTTCAAAAACAATCTTATGGTTACCATAGGGGAAATCATGGCGGGGGGGGGGGAATTGGGAGGATGGGAATAACATATATACACTACTGTATAAATTATATAATTATTAATAAGAACTTATAGCACTGTCTACTCAATAGTTACTAATACAACTTTGTAAGTAAACATACTTTAGGAAAAAATTTTAAAAATGAAACCATTTATCAAAAAGTTGGAAAAAACATCTCATAATATTTCTCAGTGTGATTTTATGCTTATTCTGCTTGAGATTGAATTTCTTGGACCTGTGGATTTGTAGCTTTCATCAAATTTATGGAAATTTTTCCATTCTTTCAAATACTCCTTCCACTGCTGCCTTTTGTGGGACTCCAATTATAGTTATGTTAGACTGATTGATGTCCAATGTATCAGCGATAGACTTTCTTTTCAGTTTTTCTATTCTTCACTTTATATAGTTCTTGTTTTTCAGCTTCACTTTTTTCTTTTCTTGTGTAGCATATAATCTGCATTAACCCTTCCAGTTTGCAGAAGTTTTTTTTTTTTATTTCAAATATTGTCTTTTTATCTCTAAAGTTCCCTTTGCACATTTTTAATGTTTTTATTTCTCTGAACTATGTTTGCACTTTCCTCTTTACAATGGAAGTAACACTGTCATTTGCTAATTTCATCATACCTTACATGATTGAGTTAGTTTCTGTTAAATGATTTGTCTTCTGATTCTAGTTCATATTTTCCTGCTTCATTGTATTCCTGGTAATTTTCATTTGGATGCCTAACATTGGTAATTTGAACACTTCTGGTTGTTGAATTTTATTGTGTACTTTGAAAGTTCTGGGCTTTTTTGGGCATGCAGTTAAATTACTTGCAATCAATTGAACTTTTTGAGGATGCTTGTACTCTTTGTTAGAGTAGCTCCAGAGCAGGCTTTAGTGTAAAGCTAATTTAGCCCTATAACTAAGATGAGATCATTCTGATATCTCTACGTTATGCCTTGTATATTGCAAAGTCTCTCCACTGTGGGTAGTGGGAATGCAAACTATTCCCAGTTTTGTGTGAACTCCTTTGAATTGTTTAACCTACTCTTTCCCAGACTTATGGAGTTTCACCTTATGTATGGAAAGATAAGTAAGACAACAGTTTAGGAAACTCCTGTGCAGATAAGATACACAGCACTCTTTATCTGTGCAGCAACTTCACCCCAAAAATTCTGCCTCACCTATTCTAGTCACTTCAATCTCCCCAAACTGATAATTTTATCAAAGAAAACACTGGACTCTATTTGAATTCTCTCTCCCTATGCTGCTGCCTGGAACTTGCCTCTCATCAGTAAGCTTGGGCAATTGTAGGACTCATTTATTTGCTTCTCTTATTTGTTTCCTGCTGGGATCACAGGCCTTCACTACCTGCTGTCCAGTGTCCAAAAACTGTGTTCCATATATGTTTTTCCTAGTTTCCTTTATTTTTGATGAGTGGGCAATTCCTACAGTAACTGATCCTTCATATGGGGGTTCAGAGGTCAATTTATTGAATATTTTGATGAATGAATTTTAACTGATTAGAAAAATGTAATAAAAACTCAGAAAACTTATTTACAAAATAGTTCAGTATTATTATATAATAGTCATCTCAAACATTGGTAAATTATGGTTGATAGAGGGCAGCAAAGAGAAATTTTGTATTCCCATGCTGAAGTTTTTTTCCTTTGTCATCAATATCAGTTGTATTTTTTTTTAAACTTTGTATTTTGCTTAACTGTATTTCACTTTGTGTTTAGATAATGGTATTTTACCTTTTGAGAATAATACCATAAGCTTTAAATAATAGAATATCAAGCCTGTTTGGTTTTATTTTTAGGGAGGTAAACAAAATTTTGGCAGGGGAGAGTTCCCATCGTGGCTCAGCAGAAGTGATCCTGACTAGTATCCATGAGGATGTGGGTTTGATCCCTGGTCCCACTCAGTGGGTTAAGGATCCGGCATTGCCATGAGTTGTGGTGTAGCTTGCAGACGCAGCTTGGATCCCATGTTGCTGTGGCTGGGGCATAGGGTGGCAGGTGTAGCTATAATTCAGCCCCTAGCCTGGGAACTTCCATATGCCGCGGGTGCAGCCCTTAAAAACAAACAAAACAAAACAAAACAAAATTTAATTGATTTATCAAAGTATAGTTGCTTTACAGTGTGTTAGTTTCAGGTATATAGCAAAGTGATTATAAATATACATATATTAATTCTTTTTCATATTACTTTCCCATATAGTTCATTACAGATTATTGAGTAGAGTTTCCTTACACAGTAGGTCTTGTTGGTTATCTATATATTTTTATATTAAAGTATAGTTGATTTACAACGTTGTGCCAATTTCTGTTGTAGAGCAAAGTGACCCAATCATCCATATATATGCATTCCCTCTCTAATATTATCTTCCAGCATGGTCTATCCCGAGAGACTGCATATAGTTCCTTGTGCTATATAGCAGGACCTCATTGCTTATAAATGCAATAGTTTGCATCTACTAACCTCAAACTCCCAGTCCATTCCACTCCCTTCCCCCTCCTCCTTGGCAACCACAAGTGTGTTCTCTATATCTAAGTCTGTTTCTGGCTTATGGATAGGATCATTTGTGCCATATTTTAGATTCCACATATAAGTGATATCATATGGTACTTGTTTTTCTCTTTCTGACTCACTTCATTTAGTATGAGAATCTCTAACTACATCCATGTTGCTTCGAATGGCATTATTTCATTCTTTTTTATGGCTGAGTAGGTATTCCATTGTACATAGTACCACATCTTCTGTATCCATTCATCTGTTGATGGATATTTAAGTTGTTTCCATGTCTTGGCTATTATGAGTAGTGCTTCTATGAATATAGGGATGCACGTGTCCTTTTGAATTATAGTTTTGTCTCAATATATGTCCAGGAGTGGGATTGCTTGATCAAATGTGTTTTTAGGAATTTAAAAATATATTTTTTATTAAATTTATAAATATATTTTATCAATTTATTTATAAAAATTTAAGGAATCTGGTGTCTTGTAATCAATTCCAGATACACTTCTGTTAAGATTAATCTATGCTCTAGCAAAATTTAATTTGTATATTACTATGAAATAAAAAGATTTTAGTGTCAGTGTTGGATTTTTCACTGTAATTTATAGCAGAATTCAGTAATGCCCTAAGTTTCATTTTTGGCAAATATATTTCCAAAAACTCTACTTTAATTTTATGAACTGAATGGAACATATCAAACTATTATTAGAATTAACTGATTTTTCTATGTGAAGCATCCCCTAAGGACAATGCATCTTTAACTGAGATATTCTTCTGCTAGAGTCAACAAATAACTATTACCTCATTATGGAACTTGAAAAACTTTGAAATTGAAAGGTCA
This sequence comes from Catagonus wagneri, assembly GCA_004024745.2. NCBI lineage: Eukaryota > Metazoa > Chordata > Mammalia > Artiodactyla > Tayassuidae > Catagonus > Catagonus wagneri. The sequence goes on from PVHT020000173.1 coordinate 15,305,919, forward strand.
TGAAAAAAATTTAGAAGCATAGTCATCCAAATAAAAATTCATGTTTCTTAAGTAATACTTAGATGTACCTTCAGCAATTGCACCTGTTAAAGTGTCCCCTGTGGCCTTAGTTTTTATTTTTATTTTGTTTTTAATAATGACTAAAGTAGAAACTTCTACTGAATCAGCAGCATTGTGTCTTCAGTGTTCATGTCACTCACGACAATGTCCCCATGACGAGTTATGAATAATGATAAACATTTTGTGCAAGTTATATGGTCATTATCAACTTTCTTGGGAAATGACAATTGAGCACTAAATTCTGCTCCCTCTCTCTTTAATTAGATGGAAAACTCTGATGCCCCACGTTCTTCCCAACCCCACCTTTTGATTGTTTGGTGGCCTCATGCGTGTCACCAGCTTTGGCTACAACATACCTGTCTGTTGCATCAGGTGGCAGAAATTTTGAACATTTCTCCCTCCATCGCACAGGCTAGAAACTAGATGTCGCTTACAGTCAGTGTTTTTGTTGATGTCTATTATTTCAACATCCCATGCAGATACCACTTGTTTCAGATTTTTCTTTTTTCAGAAACCAAATTGGTCCCACACTTTTTTTTTTCTTTTGGTAAATAAAGTTTCATTGAAACACAACTATGCTCATTATGCCTTGGCTATGGCTGCTTCCTTGCTACAATAGAAGGGTTAAGCAGTTGAAACACAAAGCCGTAAATATTTACTGTCCAACGTTGTATAGTATAGAGATGAATATGCATTATTTGTAAGAGAGCACTCCGGTAGTACTTTAGAGAAAAAAAAAAAAATGGAGAAAGCAAGAATGGATATGGGTAGACCACTTTGTAGGATATAGTAATGGTGCAGTGGAAAGATGGTAAAAGCCTGATTTGGGACAGTATGTCCGTGAGAACAGAAGCAATTGGTTGGATAAATGAAATATTTAACAAGTACAACAAATGGAATGGGGTAATGGACTGGATGTAGACAGCAATGGAAAGAAGAGTAAGAGGGATAACTCCTGGAATCTTATCTAGCAAAATTGGAAGGACAGTGCTGCCATCTCCTTGGGCCAATAAACCTGGAAAGGCTGAGGTTTAGGGCAAAAATAATGACAGTGACTTTGGACATGTTGACTAGATGTGCCTTTGTGATATCAAAGGGAAGATCAGAGCAAGAAGTTTAAGAAACATCTGGAACTCAGATCTGAGACTGGCGCTGAAGATATACATTTTTGGGGTTGTTCCTGTAGTGATGATTATGAAGCTATGGTCTGGACAAAAACAACAATAAGTAAAATGACTGGAAATATTCATTAAGTTCCTGTGAAATACCTATGAGAATGTACTTTCTATGTAACTTCATAGAATTTCAAAACCACCTTCTAGGAGGATTATTTTGTTTTCCTTATTTTACAATTGAAAAAAAGTAAAGAGTGTTGAGACAATTTATCCATTTATAAACTTAGGAAAAGAATATATAGTGTGAAAAATACTTAGGCTAGAGGACAATAGGCTAAGTAGAGATTCTGCATTTAATGTTGCAGCTAGAAGAATTAATAAGGGTTCCAGCAATTCATTTCGTTGGCTAAAACATGGAACGAAAGGTGGCCCACAATAAGTGATTAGAAAATGTCAGACCTGCCTTGGTTTAATGAAGAGGAAGGGATTCAGAGACGTTGGGAGACTGGAATGTTAGAGTGTATGTCTGGTGCCACATCAAAAAGACATAGTAGCCAGCCTGAAAGAGGTCTGAATAGCCAGAGATGGAACAATTTGAACAACAAAATAAATAATAATAGTATTGGATTATAACCCATAGAGTAAATATCTGTGAGTCTGTACTGATATAAATATACAATGAATAAATTAGCAACTGGAAGAGAAAGTACAGTTCCTCATTATAGGTAATTTCCAAGCAATAAATGTAGACAGACTAAAGAAAATAGAAAATCACAGAATTAGAATCAGAGTGATAATTTTTGTAGGCAGGAGCTACTGATGGCTGCTAAAATTAATGGGCAAAAGTTGAGGAAAAAGAGCACATTTGCATAATCTCAAAGTATCTTCCCAACATATTTATTAATTTCAAAGGAAAATATTCTAATTTTATACTGAAGATCTCCTCAAATAAGTAATCCAAGTTAACCTTACCAACAATAACATATATTGACATTATATACTATGGATCTGATGCACTAAGAATGCATGACTGCTATGGTAATCTTGCCAAAAATGCATATCCTCAGTAAAATTAGGAGGAAGCATTAGAAAGACCCAAGCTGAAAGACATTCTGGCCAGTTCTCTTTAAAAGCATCAAGGTCATAAAAAGCACAGAAAGACTGAAGAACTGTTACAGGTGGGAGAAAACTGAGACATGGCAACTAACTGCACTGTGTTGATCATACACTGAATACTGGAACAGAATAAGCAAACTAGTGAAAGAAAGCAGTGGAATCCAAAGTCTATATTTAATAGCACTGTACGACTTAATTGCTTAAGTTTTTGTAGTTGTGCTATGGTTATGCAAAGTGTCAACTTCGGGAAGGCAAGGTAAAGGTTATATGAGAATTCTGAATTTTATCTGCCACTTTCCTTAAAACTTTAAACCTGACTAGTATCCACGAGAATGAGGCTTTGATCCCTGGCCCTGCTCCACGGGTTAAGTATCCAGCGTTGCTGTGAGCTGAGGTATAGGTCACAGATGCGGCTCAGGCCCCGTGTTGCTGTGGCTGTGGCATAGGCCAACAGCTGCAGCTCCAATTGGACCCCTCGCCTGGGAACTTCTATATGCTGCAGGTGCAGCCCTAAAAAAAAAATTATTTCAAAATAAACAGTTTAATAAAATCACTTTTCAAATCTGGCAGTAGAAATGCCACTGGTAATGTAGTGAGATTGCAGCCAGAATGGAGTGGTTCTGACAGGGATTTGCAGCTGAGAAAATGGAGATAACTAGATAGAACCCTTTTTCAAGAATTTGTTCCTGGAGGACTTGAGAGTAATAGGATGTCAAACTGGAGAAGGAGTGAGGTTGCTGGAGTCTGTTTTTAAGATGAGAGATTTTAGGGTGTTTAAATATTGATGAGAATGAATAGTTCAAAGAACAGTTTGGTAGCTATAATTTAAGAAAAGTTTGTTGCTGAGACTAAGGATGAGGGTGAGATAGATGGAGGTTGGAGGAGAGTGGAGTTTGAAAAAGCAGTTTGAGAGAGGCAGTGTAAACTGACCTGAGAAACACAGTAGGATTATAATGGGTCCACTTGAGTTTGGTGATCATAAATTTATGGGAGGTCAAACTGTAGGTTCATGACAGTCTCAAACAGACCTGTTTATTTAGGACTAGTGTTGGAGAAAAGTTCCCTATAGACTATGTCTAGGGTTGAGATTTTGTCAGATTGGTAAGGTAAAAGAGAAAGATTTTTAAGGTAGATTAAAGGTAGAATGGCCAATGAATTTGTGTTACTGTTTTTAAGCTGTACAAAGAAAAAAACAGTGAAGTAAGGAAATGGTTAATGGTAAATGGTTAATGAATTCGGAAAAATGGCAAATTAAAATAGGTCTTAGGTGTGTGGGTCAACAATTCTATATGGGTCTGATGTATCCTTCTCTGACAGAGATATGCTTGCCAGTACTGGTTTAAGATTCATTTTGAGGGGGAGTTTGCTAAGACAGTATCAGAGGATCATCTGATCTCCAGGTTCCTATTATTTCCTTTTTCATTCTTCATCCCTATGAGTGTACGTCTTAAAGCCAAACAAAACCACCACCATCCTTAATTTTTAGTAGAGTCTTATGGAGGAGTGAAAGTATTTTTAATCTACTATCATTACTTGAAATTAGTGCCCCACCTCCATTTTAATCCCACAAATAAGGTTTATTATTCTTGTTTCTCTTTTCTGCTGGCTTTCCCTAGTGTCTTGTGTCCTTGTGCATTTGATTTTACTCATTTATTTAAACATGTATGTATTTATTTACTTGATTTCATATTTTGTTGAATTTGATCTCTGCACACACTGAGGTTCTAAATTAGGGATACTTTCCTCCAGAAGGGAATTGTATTTGCTTCCTCCAGAACCCAGGAGGAAGATAAAACCCCTTTAGTATCCATCAAGTTCATTTCCATAACTTATTATATATTATGTATAAATATATAAAAATACCAGCAAATGATCTTCCCCAAAACTTTACCTCTGAGCACACCACATCTCAGTGAATGGTATCTCATGTGTATGTGAGGTGAATCTGGGTGCTAACAGCTAAGTACATAATCACAAAGCATTTCTGTTCTTAAGTTTCCAGTCCTAGAAAGATACATAGTTTTATTTAGACTCTTGGTTTGATTAGTTTTGCCTTAGCAGAAACGTGAGGGAAAGAAAACTCATAATTACAGAGTCATTTGGAATAAAAAAATTTTTTTCCAGACAAGTTAAGTCTCTAAGCAGATGGCAGATTTTCCTTTTAATTCTGGTACATTCTAGTATTAGTCCTCCACCAAACAATAATCAGAGTCTCAACATTTCAAGAGAATGGATAATTAGAAGTTCAAAATCAACTTTCAAAAAGCCATGTGTACAAGTTTGACCTGGCTCTGATACAAGCAAGGGTTGGCGAGGTTAATAGTGGGAAAATGTCTAACACTGCTTTTCTTCAATGAAGGTCGGCCTGGCCCAGGGCTGCAACGTCAAGGCCTCTGTCTAAAGCCAAAAAATCTATGACAAATAGCAGCTCACACCTGACAACAGTCAGGGTTTTAAACTCAACAGGGCAGGGATTTGAAATTCTGCCAATCCTTGCATTTTTTTGTGATTAGATGTATTTTGCAAGTTTACAAGGGGCTCCAAAGTGGATTCCTAGCTCCATGGCTCCTTGCAATTTGGCACTACCCTTCTAGAACTGACTGTGGCTGAACCTCCATTAACCAGAACTCCCAAAATTCTAAACCTTCAGTTAATTGATTTTTTCCCCTAAACCTGTCATTTTTGGATGAGACAGGAAAAAGTGCATATGAAAATTGCAAAGGGAATGAATTTAGTTGTGAGTCAGACTAACATAAAGACAAAGACCACAAACAGTGGAGCTAGACTGCTTGATTTATGAGCTTGCTTCAGTCCATTTATTAACTGTGTGACCTTGGAAAGTTATTTAACCTCGATGTACCTCAGTTTACTTGATTGTAAAGGGAAATGAAAATAGTAGCTACCGCATAAGGTTGTTGAGTATATTAAATAAATTAACTTATATTAATAAGAGTGCTTAGGGGTTCCTGCTTTGGCGTAACAGGATTGGAGGCATCTTGGGAGTGCAGGACATAGGTTTGATCCTTGGCTCAGCATAGTGGTTAAGGATCTGGCACTGTTGCAGCTTCAGTGTAGGTCCCAACTGTGGCTCGGATCTGATCCCTGGCCTGGAAACTCCACATGCCTCAGGGTGCCCAAAAAAGAAAAAAAAATTGCTTAGGACAGGGCCCCTGTCATGCTGAAAACACTCAGTCGTCGTTATTTTTATTATTTGCTGACGGCTTACAGGGTTTCATCATGTAAATAAGTTTGTCCAATGTCCCTCTATAACGGCACTGTGGAAAAAAATGATTTTTAGAATGGTCCCCCAAATTTTAAGCCTTTTCAATCAGTAGTTTCTTTTTCTTAAGTCTAATATTCACCTTTCCTTTCAAACCTCTTCTTCCTCTACCGTTCCCCATCACAGGAGGTGACACCACCACCTACCCAGTGGTCCAAGCCCAAAACTTAGGAATCATTAATCCTCTCTGTGCCTATTAATTACCATACCAACCCAACTCTATTTCTGAATTAAACTGTTCACATCTAACCGTAAGTCTTGCTAAATCTCCTGTCCTTAGTGGAGGCATATTGATCTTTTGAAATGTAGGTCTGATCATGTTCTTTCCTTGCTTGAAATAAACCATTAAATCCTTATGAGTAAAAAGGTCTCTTTCAATATTGCACATATCTCTTGTTCTATGGATTTCAATAGGCTGGAGATGGAAGAGACAAAGATAGAGAAAAATGAAAAAAAAATGGTAAAAAATCAAATAAGAAGGGACAAAGAGAAGAGAAACTGTATGCCATTGAAAGTACTGTCCCTCCTCCTACCCAAATGCTTTTGGGTTTGGAGTCAAGAGGCTAGTGAGCTTGTGAAATGATTTATGTAGCGCATGTGGCAATCTGGGGAAACAACCCTTTAATCTGTGTGCACAGACCCATGAGGTCAAAATCTTGGACAGTTTCCTCACAACAAGAGATGTATGCAAATTCCTTTCAGATTAGAAGCAATCTGATTTTCTTCTGGATCGTCTGATATCAATGTCTTTTCTCCTTGGGAAGGGGGTAGGTAGAAGGTATTAAAGTAATGGGAAGAGATGGCTGAGAATGATATTTCATATAAAAGGAGACAATGAATATCATCCTTAGAGCAAGGTTTATTTTACTTTAATAGCATTTTTCATTAGTTTCTATCCAGATCTCATAATTACCAAGAGAATCGAATAGCACCTTCTCTGATTATCCATTCTAATATAATACCAATAGTGTCTGTATTTTATTTTTTCCAGCAGTTATGACTGTTAGAAATAGACTGGAAATTAAATCAGCAAAATTAACATTCCTTTGTTTGTTTCCAACATCAGTTGTTACTTCTGAGGGTACTTTCTGGAACAGTGAATACAGTGATATAATAAGAGGAAAATGAGGAAGAGGGGGAGAAGGAGAGGAATGAGCTGAGGAGAAGAAAAAAGAAATCTAACAGGGAGAGGAGAAAGTCATTGGCTGAATAATACATATAAAAATATAAATTAAGCTGAGTTATCACAAGGAGAAGGTGTCAACCATACTTGCCTCATCTTCCCCCAAAATTTTGATTTCATTTCTATTTCTCTAGAATGCACAAAAGGGTGAGGCTCTGCCCACTGTAGGTGCCTGAACTATGTGGATAACTGACTACCTTGCTGTCAACTACAAAATTACATGATGTGTCCTCCTGCAATGAAATCTCTAGAATGTGTAAAAGGGTGTGGCTCTGCCCTTTGTAACTGCCTGAACCACGTGGATAACCGACTACCTTGTTGTCAGTTACATATTTATATGGTGTATCCTTCTGCAATGAAAAAAATCATGGTTTTTTTCTAATGGTCTCAAAAGTTGGAGAAATTCAGAAGACCATAAATTCAGTTCTCATTGCCCTAACATTGTCTGTGTGCAAGCTTAAAAAATATACAGGAAAATTTAACCATACAGATAAATTTTACATGTAGGAGACATGGATATTGTTCTCCCACTTACATGCCACAAGTGTGACTAGAATATATGGTGCCATTGAAAGTACTGTCCCTTCCTCATTCTGGCCTATATAACCAGTTTTCTGTGGTTGGCATAATAAGGAATTCTAAGAAAACCCCAATTCACAAAACAACTGAGGAATTCCTGGAGTGGGAAAAAGATGAAAATGAGGGTGAAAGGAAAAACCTCCTACTGCTCTTTTATGATTCTGCTTCTGATTTGCCATTTTGATGCCACAGTAGCAGCACCCTAGAGAAGCAGTGTGGTAATATGTCATGTCATTCCTTTGCAAATTCCTCAGGAAAGTTAAGTGGCTGGCTCATCATCACAAGGCTGGTGAGTGGAGGAGAGGATTATACTGAAATTCATATCATTTTAAAATCCTCTATGCTAGTGTTTTTCAGCTTACCAACTGCCAACCACTGGAAGGTTGCAGCAGAATTTTAAAAAGAATCCTCAAATCCTTGCGTACATATATATTTTCTTGATCCACAAATCAAAAGATACTATGATTATCACTATTAGTATGCAGGAGGTCTGTAAACTTGGTTGACACTTAAAAGAAGTACTCTTCTTACTAAAAAATTTAAATAAATAAAAGGAAACCATGACTATATACTTGTGGTTTTCATATTCTGAGGTTTCACAGATCAAGATCAATATCATTCATTATATGTTTTTAGAACTTAAAATTATAGTCTTTCAAACTAAATAAATTTAGCTTTATGGAAAACTCACTTCATGGTTCTTCCCTTCAAAATTGGTGAAAATGTTATCAAAGGCCAGGGCTTGTGGAATACATGACATTCTGAAACCTTGCTTCTCGCCACGCTGTATAGAAGAAGGTAAAGAGTTTAACAGACTCTTAAGTTGTTAGGATGTGTTTTGGGAAAGAATGTATACATATGAGGATCCTTTATCCTATTCTGGGCTGACTATTACCTGGCATTGCTTGAAGGTGATTATAGCTGGCCAGGCAACTCCCAAGTTCAGCTCTTAGACTTGTCACCTACAAGCTTAAAAACGGTTGTTCACAAGCTTAAAAATGATTCATCATTGTGGGTTGTGAAAGAGAAGAAATGGACTCTCATATATATTTTGCCTGCATTTCGTAATCTCTTGCTTGTTCTGCTAGCCAAGGAATATTACCTTAGGTTAGTTAAAAAGTCTGTCTGAGTTAAGGAAAAAATGTGGCAAACAATGACATATGGGGTGATTGATTCATTCAACAAACAAGTGCAGAGCACCTACTAAGTTCCAGACACTGTGCAAAGGATATAGCAATTGAAAACAAAGAATATCAGCAAAAAAAATCTATGCCATGAAAACACCCAGGGAATGTATCTAATCTAGAATAGGGATGAATGGGGATTCATAGTTTCCCCAAAGAGAGGACATCTGAGCTACACCTTGAAAAGATAGGGATGAATCAGAAGACTTTGTAAGCTGGGTAAACAGCATGTGCAAACATGAAGCTTCTTGACCAGACTTTCCTTTGATCATTTCAGAGATGGTTTATCTTTGTATATACCCACCATCTTGAGATGAAACTAGACTCTGACCTGTCAATGGGGTGGGGCGGTGGGGGGGTGTGGGGGAGCTTTATCTGTCAGGAGAAATGGTTGCCCTGCTGTTGCCTTGTAAGGCCTTTTTTTTTTTCCCCCCAGCTAAATGGATAACATAAACAAGGCCAGGACAACAAGGATGATCCTGCTACAAAATATTCACATACATGTGTCCAGGCAATGCGCCAATGCTAATCACAGCCTCCAGCACCTGCATACCCTCAGCTGGGGGGTTCAGTTCTCCAAGAGAAATTCACAAAAGGCCTGTCAGCACCTTGCCGTCTGCCTTGGGACAAGGCTATCTAGGAACTTGCCTGAATGTTTCCCACATGCTACAAGGCCAGCATTTGCACAGTGTTCTGATACTGTAGTCCCAAACTCTAGCTCAAAAGTTTCCTTCCAAACCTGAGCTAGAAGGTGAGCTGAAATTCGAACATCTCCTGAAATTAAAAAGAGGCACCTATTTGACACTCAGAGATGTGTGAAGAGGATGTTCTCCTGTTAAACAAAGCTTACCTTCAATGCAAGCTTCATAAACAGACAATACATGCAGTTGCAAAGGACTCCACATTCAAAAGGGCTCTCCTGCTTAGTTCAATGCCCTGCTGTCATCTTTGTGAAATTATTAATAATTTTAATAAGGAAGCATTCACACATTTTCCTTTTGCACTGAGATCCACAAAGTTTAACTGAGTCCCGACTACTTCCCCTACTAAAGGTGAACTGAGGAGACTATCCAAGGGCCGGGAGTCCTATAGGAGCACTTGGGATGGAAGTATGCTATAAAATAGAGAAGAGTAAAATTAAGAGTACAATTTTATAGTTTTTTTTTTCTTTTTTTTAGGGATACGCCTGCAGGATATAGAAGTTCCCAGGGTAGGGGTCAAATCAGAGTTGCAGCTGCTGGCCTACACCACAGCCACAGCAACACAGGATCTGAGGTGCATCTGAGACCTACACCACAGCTCATGGCAACACTGGATCCTTAGCCCACTGAGCCAGGCCAGAGACTGAACCCGCTCCTCATGGATAGCGTTACCGCTGAGCCAGAAAAGGAACTCCTTTACAGTTTTTAAGGAACTATAGTACTGTTTGCTAAGTCAGGAACCCATAGTTTTAATTTTCCAAGCCATTATGAATTTTGCCACTCTGAAATACCACTTTATTTTATTTCTTCGTGGACTTTGTGCAGCACCTTTCTGTTTCTTTAGCCTGGAAGAGTAGCCCCAAAGACACACAATTCAAAGAACCACATAAAAATGTACCGCACAGTAGTCAAAGCCACAGTACTGAACCACTTTCTCTGTTCTAATTCTCACCCCATGTCCCAAATGGCGAAAGATCACTCTCATCTAGTGTTTTTCTTTCTTCTTACAATGTCAACTCACCATTCAGTTCCTTCTCAACCACAATTTAGGTGCTCCTTTTGGTGATGCTACTCTTAGCCTTTCTTGGAAAATATGTTTTCTCATCACCAGCCCCTTGATGTTCATCAAGACTGGTTACATAATTTGCAGGGCTCAGTGCAAAATGAAATGTGGGATCCTTGTCCAAAACTTAATGTGAATGTTAAGGCAGCAAGAATAAGAGCATTCAACCATGCATAAGGCCCTTCTGATTGTGGGGCCCATGTGACTGAACTGATTGACAGTCCATGAACCAGCCCTGACTCTCACTGGCTAGAACTGGGTCATGCACCCCTTCCTTAGCCATTCATTATTAAGCAAGTTGACAAGTTTAGCCTTAGACTAAGAAGAGCTCCCCTGGAGCTGGGCATACATTCATTTTCCCTGAGTTGTATGGCATCTGGTGGCAAAGATTCATGAGTAAAACCAGGCTCCTTTTGAGTAGAAATGAGGAAGGCATGTTGCTGAGCAGCCAGCAACAGTACCCACTATACCATACACTGCATTCATGATTCAGAAAGAGGAATTCTTCCTCAGAAGTTCCCTCAGATGCAAGGTTTGGTGTCCTAGGCAGTGAAGAATTGGAAATCATTCCTGCTTGAATCTGCCAGCTCTCATTTCCCAGACTCTCATGTACCTCAAACCTTGTCCCTGCTGCCAAACCCTTCCTGGAGATACAAGTAGGAGTAAGAAGATGTGGTTCTGTCCTCCTGATGATTATCAGATAATAATGGAACCATGACTAACTGACCATAAAATACACAAAAATTCAAATAAATAGAAAAATTTTAAATAAAAATATTAGAATCTACACGTTAGTGCCAAGAATATATAGAAGTACTGGGTTATCAAGCTCTGGGTATACTCTTCAATAGGACTTTAGGAAGAAATGAATTTTTAAATGGGGGATGTGTGGTCATTGCTGGGTGTTTGAAATGAATTTTGAAGTAGAAGACAGATTCACAATTCACAGTGGCAGAATTCTTATACAGACAATTTTGAAAGTACAGTGTATCCTTTTCAAGAGTCAAACAGGTTTGTTTGGCTAAAGCAGACTGCATAGGTCTCTCAAAAATGTCAGTGGTGAAAATAAAAAAAATCATGCAGTGAAAAGTCATTACTGGGAAGTTAGAGCCAATGCAAAAGACAATAGTACAGTTTCTAAAGATAACTGCAAATCACGAATGTTTACACCGATGTGAATACTGAGTCTCATGCATCTGTTATTTCCTTTACAACATGCAATCCTTCTTCGTCTGGCCCAAATTCTTTTCAGGCCTTATCACGACTAAGGAGCCTTCCTCGAACCTTCCTTGAGCCTTCCTTAACCCCCAGTACTTTCTCTCTTAGCTGAAAGGGACTTAAGAAAAGGACTATTCCTTGTCCACGATCTCAGAGCACCTTATGACTTCTACTGAAATGATGTATTTCAGTGCCTCTCACTCACTGGACTGTAAACTCCAATACTAGAAACTCTGCCTTATTCTTCTTCATAACCTCTTGCCTTGCCTTTAAAAATACTCAAGTTATTATCCATTAACCTGTAATAAGTACTTAAGACCGCCTGTTGAAAGTGATATGATCAGAGTATACATGGGAATGATAATTTTTAACAATCTGTATAATGGCAAAACACTACTCAGAAAAAAGAATCATATTTATACAAAGTAGATATTTTTTGTACTATAATGATCTTAATGAGGTGTTAGATTGGATAATAAGTACCAGATGGATGGAAAATATACAACCCCAGCCACACCCTTAACTACAAATTACTACAGAGCAAGCAAAGACAAGACTTGGAGAGACAGCTTCTCCAGAAGAGTTTAAAAAATGCTTCTACAGGAGAGTAGCAGAGCTAAGGCTTTTCCTGATCCTCCTTCACACTTAATTTTGCCAACAGTTTTCCTGTTCATGCTTTCACATTAAGTTGTGCTTGCTGTCAGTGTGTGTGTGAGTGTGTGTGCATGTACATGTGTGTGCATGTGCAAAGCTTATGCATTTTATCATCTAAAAAGAATCCCTCTTTTTTAATTTTTTTTTATTTTTGTATTTCTAAGGCCACATATGCAGTATATAGAAGTTCCCAGGCTAGGGATCGAATCAGAGCTGTAGTCACCAGCCTACGCCACAGTCACAGTCACGGCAACGCCAGATCTGAGTGGCATCTATGAACTACACTGCAACTTGTAACAACGCCAGATCCTTAACCCACTTAGCGAGGCCAGGGATCAAACCTGCATCCTTATGGATACTAGTCAGGTTCTTTACCACTGAACCACAACAGGAACTCCTCTGTGTGTGTAAAAAGAATAATTCTTGATGATGGAACAGTGATGGGAAAGGAACTGGATAGTAAAAAACGTACCTGACTTTCCTTTTCTGTTTACTTGGGTTTTCTCTCCCTTCCTCCCTTCCTCCTTTCCTCCTTTTCCTTCTTTCTTTCTTTCTCTCTCCTTCCTTCCTTCCTTCCTTCCTTCCTTCCTTCCTTCCTTCCTTCCTTCCTTCCTTCCTTCTTTCTTCTCCCTTTTTAGCACTGCACGTGCAGCATATGGCATATGGAAGTTCCCAGGCTAGGGGTCAAATCAGAGCTTCAGCGACCAGCCTACACCACAGTCACAGCCACAGCAACATCATATCTGAGTCACATCTGCAACCTACACCACAAATTGTAGCAATGCTGGATCCTTAACCCATTGAGCAAGGTCAGGGATCGAACCTGCATCCTCATGGATACTAATCGGGTTCATTGCTACTGAGCCACAACAGGAACTCTTTCGTGTGTGTGTGCGCGCATGTGTAAAAAGAGTAATTTTTTTTTTTTTTTTGTCTTTTTGCCTTTATCTAGAGCCGCACCCATGGCATATGGAGGTTCCCAAGCTAGGGGTCTAACAGGAGCTGTAGCTGCCGGCCTTTGCCACAGCCACAGCAACGCAGGATCCGAGCTGCGTCTGCAACCTACACCACAGCTCACGGCAACGCCAGATCCTTAACCCACTGAGCGAGGCCAGGGATTGAACCCATAACCTCATGGTTCTTAGCTGGATTTGTTAACCACTGAGGCATGAAGGGAACTCCAAAAGAATAATTCTTGATGATGTAACAGTGATGGGAAAGAAACTGGATAATAAAAAACATCCCTGACTTCCTTTTTTGTTTAGTTGGATTTCTTTCCTTCCTTCCTCCCTCCCTCTCTCCCTTCCTTCCTTCCTTCCTTCCCTCCCTCCCTCCCTCCCTTTCTTTTGCTTTTTTAGGACTGCAAGTGTGGCATATGGAAATTCCTAGGCCAGGGGTTGAAGCAGAGCTGCCAGCCTATGCCACAGCCACAGTAATGCCAGATCCGAGTCTCACCTGCGACCTACACCACAATTTATAGCAATGCCGGATCCTTAACCCTCTGAGTGAGGCCGGGGATCGAACCCACATCCTCATAGATACCATCAGGCTCCTAATATGCTGAGCCACAACGGAAACTCCCTAGTTGATTTTTTCTAATAGATTTTCTCGTGAACTTTTTCCTCTCTTGACAAACTTAAAATGAATAAATGGTGAATTCCAACATTAGGAGATAGCTTACCTTCAGTTAAGACTGGACAATATAATCATAATGTCTATGTTATTGTCATTGTTTTGAGTAGATACTTACTGGAAGTAATAGAAAAAAATCCAAACAATTGTGGAAAATATGAAAAAACAAGATTCTAAATCTAGAGTTTCTGAAGTTCATTATCAGTGTAAACTAAGATTATCACATTAAAAGCAAGACAATAACACATTTAGGTATGAATACATAATATGTACAAATTATGATTACTTTAAATATATTTCTCATATTTGAGAAACTCAAATATATTTTTCATGTGCTCTAATTCTCAATATAAGTTAAATTAGTACCTTATTAGAATTAAAAAAAAAAACTTTAAAGACATACTTTGAATTTCAATGATCTTCTGTAGAGAAATAACAGCATTCGTATTCGGAGTTTGGTGGAGAATATCTTCTGCAAGTGGCTCCAGCTGCAAGAATAGTAGATAATAATATGAGCAGAATGTATGACTTTATAGGAAGCTTGACAGAAGCAAACCAAATTGAAACAACCTAAAAAAAAAAGCTTGCTCCAAGAACTAGTTAACATTTTGCTGATATCAGTTCGAAAAGTATAACTACTGTATTTCCTGCTTTGCAGCAGTGTAATTGAATTCCAGGGGGCTTTTCTATTGGTCACGAGACTAATCTATGAAGTCCCCGAAGCAGGTGCATGTCTATGTATTATTCATTAAAAATCTGAGTTATTTGTGTAATTTTTGTAGGTTCCTCACAAACCAAATTCCATCATGTCTGTACATGCAGCTGGGCCCTGCAAATGAAACCTCAGGGAAGCTGCAATAGACAGAAGGTGGGCAGTCTATTATCCATACTTTTGTAGTGTTTTTACATCTAACTACCTTACACTTTTGGACATTTCACAGCAGAAAGCCATGAGACATAGCTGCTCTTATTCGATTGTTATTGGGAGTAGTAGAAAACATGTTGAAAGAAAACCAAAGGTAAGATAGCTGTACATTTTTATTTAACTTCCACATGATATCCATGTGGAAGTCCAGGACAAATTCCTCTCTTGAAAATCTGTCATGATCTTCTGGAATTACACTGATTTTTCACACGGAAGTTCAGCAAGTATTGCTTTGTAAAAAATGAAGAGGAGCTTTAAATACTTTAAGGGGTGTTTTGGCAGAACTAAACCTGATGAAACACCCCTGGGAACACCTCAGTAAAGGGACTTGGTGTATAGCCACAGAAACTGCACAGCCAGAATACTTGCAAACAAGACAGCTGCCCAAGGATTGTGACCCAGTAAGCAAGGAAAGTCATTGGAAAGGGATTGACACCTACAACAAAATGTTCTTAGAAAATGGAAAGTTAGTAGTCTCAAATATAAAATGATGTCAACTTTATCATATGGCACGGATGAGAAACGATGTCCCTAGATGTTGTGCTAAAGCATAAACTCATCTATGTCTCTTCATTTGTGGGAAAAAAGAATCCTAAAAAGCCTCAGGGATTCCAAGTTTCCACAGCAGATGCAAGTGAATCTTCCCCCCAGGGT
This sequence comes from Catagonus wagneri, assembly GCA_004024745.2. NCBI lineage: Eukaryota > Metazoa > Chordata > Mammalia > Artiodactyla > Tayassuidae > Catagonus > Catagonus wagneri. The sequence goes on from PVHT020000173.1 coordinate 15,321,283, forward strand.
TTCTCTGAATTGATTATTCTATACTTCCATCATGGAATCCAAAACAATAGCACCTTTCTTCCAGATGCCATAGGATAACAGAACTAGCTCAGGGATATTTATACATGGGTAAAATCACTAAATTTAACTTTCCAAAATGTTTTTCTTAGCTGCCAAAGAAAAACCTTTAAAACATCAAAAGGTTTATTTGCAATACTGTTTGGCGAGAGGAAAAAAAAAAAAAACAACAACAGCACAGTGTCAGTGAAAGGTTCTGCCATCTTAACTCTTAAGAATCGTTTTTTAAAAGTCTAGTATTTCAGACAGTATCTTTAAGAATATGTTATCCTAGTAATACTCTCTTAACTCAGAGGAACTCCTGAATCATAAACGGAAGGTTACTTGGAAAACTCTTACTCAAATATTAGACAGGGTTGAGCTACCTTGCTCATAAATACTCTTTCCTTTCACTTCTCAGAGCTTAGAGAAAAATTTTAATAGAAATCAGGTAAAAAAAGAAATCATGTAGATTTTTATTAATAGAATGTTCTGAAATACCACTCTATGTTTGAATATTTAAGAACAAAAGCACAAAATAATCAGCATATTTAGTTCTTTAAAAAGCTTTCCTGTGACTTCAGGGTAAAAATGCTGACAAACCGAAAGGTGCTAGCTACTGGAAAGAAAGCTACAGGCAGGTCATTAATGCAAAAACCTCACTCTGGAACACTTTCACATTGGGTCCGAGGGCTATTTTTAAGAACTGGGTTATGTAGAAAGTAAGCATGATTCAGGGTGTTGAGAGTGAAAATATAAACAACCGTAAATCTCCAATTTGGAATCGTCAGTTAGATACGATAAAGTTGTGTCTACTTATGAAAGCAACTTAGAGAATTAAGGCAATTACATTGATAATTTAAGCCTCCCAAACTATTTCCCTGCGTGTTTTAGGTAGATGTCATTTAGAGGATTTAACCTTCAGTAAATTGCCTCAATTTGTTTCATTTTGAGTGTATACACATAGACAGAGCTGAATTCAGAAAGTTCTCAATGTAGGTTCTTTATTTTTTCTCTAGTAGCTCTGCCGAGAAGGCAATGGGTAATACTCTCAGTTGGCAAGAAGGCAAGCAACATTTAGAGTCTGTTTTCATAAAATTAAGACCCTGTATAGAGGGACCACAGAATTGAGTTGTCCTTTCTAGAAGGGTTTGTTGATTTAATCATTCACAGTTACAAGCAGTAAAACATCTGATTGAAGCATCTGTTTAATGTTTATGAGTATTGCTCATTTTAGTAAAATCTAATAACTAACTAATAAAATACTAAATAGTCATATTTTATAAATTTGGAGCAAAAAATAAGAATATACATGAAAACGGTGTTACATATTTAGTTTGGCTGATAAGATGTGGCAAAAACACTGGCAATAAGGCTAATCAATGTTTAGTAAGAGCTAATAAAAGATAAATAAAGTAATTTATGCAAACCAGAGAAGTTCTGCATGCAGAAGTTATGGTAGGATAAAACAGATGCAGATGTAGGAAATATCATACACCCATCATGCCATCTTTGCTGAACAATTTCATCAAGTAATAATAGAGTTATCAGATACACTAGATGATTTTAACACAACCTCTTGACATGAAGCGCTCATCCAGGTTTACCATATCTAAAGTTTAATTGCAACCATCACAGCAATTCTTTATATAAATTTTCAGACTCAGTACAGGGATATTTATTTTTCTACATCTTTTATAGAAAGTTGCAATACCATATTGATACAATTTAGATGTTTGTTAATTTGAACATACCATGTAATTTCTACATACTATAGCTATTTTAAAACATCATAAAAATTGTGGCCATTATCATGTTGTGAATAAATAATTTTCAGATTCTTTAGAATCAGATCATTAGAATGATCAAAAATCATTTTTGTTGGCTGCAATGCACTGATGGAAGTAGGCAAGGGTATCTTTGAAGAGGCTCTAGTAAGTTTTAAAACTCACTTCATACTATGAGAGAAAATTAGCTCTATCACTTTCATGATTCACAACTATGCAGGAAAAAATAGCTAAACAGAGATTGTGCAAAATATAACAGGTAAATGAGGATAGAAGTATATATCAACCAAGAAAGGATCTACTAACTACTCTTAGCTTTTACATTATGTTTCCCAAATATGACAAGTATTTCCACACTCTTAGAACTTTATGCCATTCCTTTTGACTTCTATTTCCTCCATCCTTTGAATTGATGAAACCATACTAAATCATTCAAGGACCATAAGCATTGCCTACTCTGAAATCATCTCTAAAGTCCTCTGGTAGAGCAAACTGCTTCCATTTCGGTGTCTCCTTCCCACACAAATACTCTTGTTTATTCTACACATTATACTATAGTTAGTCATGTGTGCTACTCTATTTTGTTATTAGAAATTTAAAGGCAAAGATAGAGCCTGGTATATGATAGGCATTTTTGAAAAATGCTGAATGAATAGAAGGATTAATGGAAAGAAAACACGGGGAGGTAGCCTTCATTCAGCACTCCACATCTAACAGACCTAAGTGGAGTAGGTTCTTCCTCTTGGTTGCCTGTTATATATAATCAGGGCATGTTTTTAGACTAAGGGGTAGGAAAAGCCAGAGAGATAATTCATTTTTCAATCAAAATAATTGATTTTTACATTGACCATCAATTTTATTAAGCTTATTTATTAATTATAATGCATAAGCAAATAATTTTATATAGACTTTCAACATACACAACTGTATCTTCTGTAAATAATGAGATTTATTCCACTCTAATATATATATATATTTTTTTTTCGTACCCTATTGCACTGTCTAGAATCATCAGTGTAATGTTAAAACAAAGCAGTAATAGTGAGCATCTTTGTCATGTTTCTTATTTCAAATAAAAATTCTCATATTTTACCTTTAAATTTGATGCACACTGTAGAAGGTATCTTTTACCAAGTTAATAAATTTTCCTTTTTAATCCTGTTTTACCAAAAGTAGTTCATAACTGGGTGTTTAATTTATCTACTATTTAAAAAAATACCTATTGAAGTGATTATATTTCCTCATTCTTAATATGGTGAATTATAATTTCTTATTTTGGAACATTAATGTTACATCCCTGGCCTAAACCCAATTATATTATGGATTTTTTAGATAATGATGAACTAATATTTTGTTTAGGGTTTTAACTACTATGCTTATGAGCAAGATTTTCCTGTAACATTACTTTCTTATAATATTATTTTGAATTTGGGTGTCAACAATACACTGGTCTCAAAAAATCAGTTGTTCAGTATTCTTATCTCCACCATTCCCTTTACCTTAAAACAGTAGAAATTATTAGTAGAATTCACTGGTGAAGCTGTATGGATCTGGTGCTTTCTGCTGGTATACTTGGTACTGAAGATTAAGTTTTGTTAATTAGAGCACAATTTAAATTTTGTTTGATTCAGTTTTTGCAAGGTTGTATTTTTACAAAGATTTTCTATGTCAAATAAAATTTCAATTTTCTTTTACCAGAATTTTAAAAAATATTCTCTTATAATTCCTTTAATACATTAAAATTAGTAGTAAAGTCCATTTTTTCATTGACTGCTAGTAATGCATGACTTTCCTTTCAATCGGTCTTTCTAGAATTTTATCAAGTTTGTTAATTATTTCAAATAAATAAATTTTGACTTTTTAAAATCATTTATCATATGATTATTTTTATTTCATTGTATCTCCTCTGTATTTCATTTGCTTATGTCATGTTTAATCCATTGATTTGATTTTCTAATTTCTTGAGTTGTGTGTTTATCTTTAATTTTAAGCTTTCTTCTATTCTAATACATACATTTAAAGCTTTACACTTTTTTTTAAATTCAGCTTACACACATTATATGAGTTTTGATATTTTATATTTTTATAATCATTCAGCTCAAAATACTTTCTAATTTTCATTGTGATTTCTTTGACTCATGACATTGTATTTTGAAATCTCCAAATATATAAGGTTTTCCAATTATCTTTTTATTTCAAGTTATACAATTATTTTTTTAGTTTCATTTTATACTTTATCTTTCTATTTTACATCATTGGTATTTTATTTTTAATTTTATTGTAGTGAGAACACAACGTGAGATAGAACTACTTAACACATTTTTAAGAGTATAAAACATTATTACTGACTATAGGTATGTTGTAGAGCAGTTATCTAAAGCTTATTCATCTTGCTTGGCTGAAACTTTATGCCCATTGATTAGTAATTTCCCATTTCCCTCTCCCCTTGTTCCCAGACAACCACCCTTCCACTCTGATTTTATTAATTTGATTACCTTAGATACCTTATATAAGTGGAACCATGAAGTATTTGTTTTTCTGCAACTAAATTATTTCACTTAGCATAATGTCTTCAGGATTTATCCAAACTGTTGCATATTGCAGAAAGTCCTTCCTTTTAAAGACTGAATGGTATTATACCACTGTATGTCCATATCACATTTTCTTATCCATTCATCTGTCAATGGGTATTTAGCTGGTGTCCACATCTTGACTATGAAGAGCAGGAGAGCTAATATAGCTGCAATCCTAACTTCAATTCTTTTGAATAAATACTTCAAGTGGGATTGTTGGATCATATGGCAGTTGTATATTTAATTTTTTGAGGACCCTCCACATTGTTTCCAAAGCAGTTGTACCACTTAGTACAACATCAACAGAGTGCAAGTTTTCCAATTTTTCCACATCCTTGCCACATTTTCTGTCTTCGGTTATTTTGGTAATAGTCATCCTAATATTGTGACAGATGTGAAGTGATATCTTACTATGATATCTTACTTATTTGCATTTCCCTGGTGATTAGTGACACTAAGTATTTTTCATATACCTGTTGGTCACTTGTATGTCTTCTTTGGAGAAATGTCTATTCAAGTCCTCAGCCCATTTTAAAGTCAGGTTTACTATATTTTACTATTGAGCTGTTAAAGGTTCCTTATATATTTTAGAGATGAACACCTTATTAGATATACAGTTTGCAAATATTTTCTCCCATTACATAAATTGCCTTTTCACTCTGTTGACTGTTTTCTTTGTTGTGCAGAATCTTTTTCATTTGATGTAGCCCCATTTGTTTATTTTGTTTTGTTGCCAACACTTTTGGCATCATACCAACAAAATCATCACCAACACCAAAGTCATCAAAGTTTATCCTTTTCTAGGATTTTTAGTTTGAGGTCTTATGTTGTATTCAATTCCTTACCAGTTTATTTTTGTATATGGTGTAAGATAAGGGTCCAGTTTCATTCTTTTACAAGCGAATATCCAGTTTTCCTTTCACTGTTTATTCAAGAGACTGTCCTTTCTCCATTATGTATTCTTGGTACTCTTTTGAAGATCATTTAACCATATGTGTGTGGATTTATTTCTATACTTTCTATTCTGTTCCCTTGGTCTGTTTTTATGGTCTGTTTTGTTTTCTTTTTATGACCACACCTGTGGCATATGGAAATTTCCAGGCTAGGAATCAACTGGAGCTGCAGCTGCCAGCCTACACCACAGCCACAGCAATGCCAGATCTGAGCCCGCATCTGTGACTTAGGCTAAAGACTGCAGCAATGGATCCTGAGCCCACTGAACAAGACCAGGGATCAAACCCACATCCTCATGGAGTCTATGTCAGGTCCTTAACCTAATGGGCCACAGTGGGAACTTCTCATACTGTTTTGATTACTTTAGCATTGTAATATATTTTGAAATCAAAACATATAATGCTTCCAACTTTGTTCTTCTTTCTCAAGATTGATTTTTCATTTGTGGACTTTTGTGATTCTGTATGAATTTTAGAATTATTTTTTTCCCATAAAGTCAACAGAAAATTCCGATTAAAATTTTCCATGTCTTCTTCTCCCCCACACCCTTTTTATTTTTGCTTTCAGGGCGGCATCTGCAGCATATGGAGGTACCCAGGCTAGGGGTCGAATTGGAGCTGCAGCCGCAAGCCACAGCCACAGTAACGCCAGATCCAAGGCGCATCTGCAACCTATATACAGCTCACGGTAACAGCAGATCCTTAACCCACTGAGCAAGACCAGGGATCAAACCTGTATCTTCATGTATATTAGTTGGATTTGTAACCCACCTAGCCACAACAAGAACTCCACTATTGGGATTTTGATAGGAATTATAAATGAATCTTGATCACTTTGGATAATATGGACATGTTAACAATATTAAGGCTTCTAGTCCATGAACATAAAATGTCTTTCCATTTGTATGATGTAATATTGATTCTATTTTAGTTTCACTATGATAAGAGATTATACTCTAAAAAATCAATTAGTTGAAATTTGTTGACACTTGCTTATATGGTCTATTTTGTAAAATATTATAAGTGTCTTGAAAATAATGATATTCTGAAGTTACTGGGAATAGTCTATTTTTCACTTCAATTGGGGAAAGTTTATTAGGTATTTAAGTCTTATACATACCCCTTTTTATTGTTTTTTTTTTTTTCTTCTCTATTAGCAACTGAAAGAGCTACCTTAAAATCTGTCACTATGATTGTGGTATTAAATATTTTTTTTAATGAGTTCCTGTAGTGACTTAGCAGGTTAAGAACCCAACACACTGTCCATGACTTTGCAGATTTGATCCCTGGCCTTGATCAGTTTGTTAAGGATCTGGCATGGAAACAAGCTGCAGCATAGGTCGTAGATGTGGCTTGGATCTGGTGTTGCTGTGGCTATGGCATAAGATAGTAGCTGCAGCTCCAGTTCGACCTCTAGCCCAGGAACTTCCATATGCCACAGGGGCAGCCTTAAATAAATAAATAAATAAATAAATAAATATTTTTTCAAGAATTCCCTTTGTGGCTCAGAGGGTTACCAACCCAACTAGTATCCAACTAGTATCCATGAGGATGAGGGTTTGATCTCTGGCCTCACTCAGTGGATTAAGGATCACAACAGTGGGTTAAGGATCACAGCTTGCATAGTGGGTTAAGTGTTTCTGTGAGCTATGGTGTAGGTCAAGAAGCAACTTGGATCCTGTGTTGCTGTGGCTGTGGTCTAGGCTGGTAGCTGCAGGTCTGATTCAACCCCTAGCCTGGGAATTTCCATATGCCACAGGTACAGCCCAAGAAATCAAAAAGCAAAAAAAAAAAAAAATCTAAATATTTTTCCATTTGTTTCATTTACATTTTGCTTGATGATTTTTGAAGCTTTGTTATTAAAACATTTTGAATTGTTTTATCTTACCATGTAATAGAATATGTTACGACTATGATGCATCTCTCTTATCTTTAGTTCCTTTTCTGTTTTAAAGCCCATTTTATCTGATATTGAAATAGCTATATAAGTTTTCCTTCAATTAGTTTCTGTAGTTTAATTTTTTATGTTTACATTTTCTTTATCGTTATATCAAAAAAAGTGTCCCTTTAAACAGTTACTATGTGATAACCTTTGTTTTTATTGGTGAACTAAAACCATTTATATGTGTCTTGTGAAGTTGCACAAGATAATTCCAAAATTTTATATGAAAACACAGAGGAGACAAAGGTAGCCAAGATTGCCTTGAAGAAGAAAGAGCAAACTAGGAGATCTGTTCTACTAGATATCAAGATTTCTTATAACGCTATGTGAGTGAAGCCAGTCTGATAATGTCACAAGGACAGACTAAGAGACCTGTGGAAAAGACTAGAGTCACCATGTATATTTGGATAAAGATACCACTGCAGAGCAGTAAGGAATGAATGGCCTTTTCAATAAATGGTACTAGATCAAATAATATCCATATTGAAAAAATGACTTCTACATTATGTCTAAAACATATTCAATTCCTGAAGTACTGTGCATCTAAATGTTAAAGTCAAAAATAAAGCTTTAAGAATAGAGAAAATAGTTTCATGACTTTGGGTATACAGAAAGTATATTTAAACAGAATATAAAAAGAACTAATCCTAAAGGAAATGATACATAAATTGTACTACATTATTTTTATTTAACAAAGGACATGACTGAGAAAGTGAAAAGATAGACAAGATATTTCAACATATGAAATCTACAAGAGAAGCTATATAGAACTGTTCAAATCAGTAAGAAAAAGAACAATGGGAAAGTTCAAAAAAAAAAAAAAACCTGAACAGGTGCTTCAGAAATGTAATGTACAGATAATAAATAATAAATAGATGAAGAGCTGTTCTTTAGTATTCTGGGAAAGCAAAGCTATGACCCCCCCCAAAAAAAATGTCTAAAATTTTAAAAGACTGCCAATAACAAATATTGGAAGGGTAGAGGACAATAGAAACAGTCATATGCTGCTAATAGAATATGAATTATAACAATCTCTATGGAAACAGATTGGTATTATCTACAAAGATTAAAAGCATGTGTGCCCCATGACCCAGAAATACAACTTTCAGATATATACTCAACAGAAATGTATGTACAAATGTACCCTGAAAAGTATATAAAATGTCTATCAGAGCATTGTTCATAATGGCCCCCAATCTAGAAAAGTTCCCTATATTTATTAAAAGTAAAATGGATAAATAACCATGACATTGTTCTGGAAATTCTTTTTATGGAATCCAACACTGTATAATAATGAAAATGAATAAACTATAGCTAGCTGCAAAAAAAAAAAAAAAGGATGACTCTCACAAACATAATGTTGAGCAAAAGAAATTAGATACAAAGAAATATTTACATTGTATTATTTCATGTATATGAAGCTCAAAAACTGGTACATTAAAATCTTACATTAGAAACCAGAAAATTGGTTACTTTCAGAAAAGAGAAAGGAAGTATTAATTGGGAAAGTATATGTGATCTATGGAAGTGCTGACGTTACTCTAGTTTTTGGCCTGACTGATGGTTATATATGTATTCTACTTGTGATACTTAATTGAGTAGTACATTTAATATCTTAATGTAGTTTTCTTGTGAATATAATATAATTAAAAGCAATTTAAAAAGAGAATATATTTTCTGACATAAGGGATAAGGAAACTATGTCTGGTTCTCCAGTCCATGTTTTTTCTACTGTATTACAGTGCATTTTAGAAAAAAAGTGAGATTATAGGTTTTGCAGAAAGAACAAGTTACATTCTTAGACACAGGCCACAAATTCACTTACAAAGGGGACTGAAAATCCCCTATAACATACAAAGAAACTCAGAAAAAAAGGCAGAAAGGGTTCAGTTGTCAGGATCAAAGATATCATGGAACTCTGGAAGAATATGATGATCAAAACCAAGAAGCTAAGGGAAAAAGACTGTCATGTCGAACTGACCTTCCATGCTGATGAACTATTTTCAATTCCCTAGTGAGGAGAGATTGGTGGTTAAAACTCAACTTTCATTTAAATAATTATCTTAAGAGATGCCTGCAATTAGTTGTATACGTTTAATTTGATTGCTTAAGTAAATCTGGATATAATTTTACCCATATTGTGATTCATGAGTCATTCTCAAAATAACCCCTTTTACTAATTTGGAGTCATTAAAATCCTTGACCAAGTAGATTGGAAAAAGAAGTAAATCAGGGTAGATTCTATTGATAATCAAGTTAATATACTGACAGACTATTGAGAATTTTTGGACAGAGTCTGCTGGCATCCTACCTTCTTATAGGCAATGGTGACATCACACAGCAATAAAGAAACATCTCTGGCCAAGAGGAGTGATATAAACCCAAAAAGTCTTATAAGACTATCAGGAGGACCAAGAGGCAATGGGTACAGCCATGGCCATTCAGCTAACAGGAGATACTGAAGGAATTCCTTTAATAAAATAAGAGGGACAGGTGGGCTAGACTCTGAGCTAATTACAGTAGTTATTGTTCTGTTAGTCGAGTTTTATCCAAAGCTAGCCCAACTTAGAGGAATATAGGTTACACAATATATCAGCCAACAAATGGAAGGAGGAAAACCAGGGAAGTGCCTCTATTTATTATCATATCCAAATAGATTACTGTGGTTTCCAGGATACTTACCTATGGAAAGTTTGGAAATAACGGCATATTTAAGTATCTATGGAAATAATTAGCTAAATAATTCAAAATGAACTTAAAAGTAAAAAGGAGGAGGCATAATAGTCTATTGGAGAGAGGCTAATGAGTTCAATTAGTTGGATAATTCAGACTATCAATATTTTTGTTTGAACATTAAGGTAAGATTGTAAATATGAAATATAATAAGAAAACCTTTTAAACCACACAGTTGAGTTAGGAAAATTTTATATATATTAAGGTGCTTGTTAAATTGAAGTTTTAATAATGTGTTCCCTTGTCTGTTTGCAAATAAGTTTAAATTTGAGAGTTATACTTTCTAAGTCTTCATGATTCATTGTCTTTGATCCTTGTCTGTTTTACCCTTATTTGTTTTTTTTTACTTTTTCTTTTTTAATCTGTTGATTTTCATGTTTTTAAACTGTTTTTTTCTCAACTATTTTGTTTAGTAGTTTTTTTCCTATACTGTTTTCGAAATGTTGATTTTTCTGCTAAGAAGACCTGTTTTATATCATGCAAAAGTGTTATGGTGGTAAATGTTTAACAGCTGACTGTCCAAGACATAGCTGTAATTTGTAGCATTTGCTGATTTCCATGGTGTAAATACTCCCACTATGGCCTATTTCAAGCCACCAATGTACTGTCACTGAACTCAGATTTGAGTAGAGATATACACAATTAGCTCTCACAATCCATTAAGAGCTAGCTCCAATGTTTCACTGATAAATTATGTTGTTTGTCAATAATCTGGGGAAAATTGTTCCCACTGTTTATTTCCTTAATAAATTTTGTTTTCTTGTATGAGATTGCCTTATTCAAAAATTGTTCACTGTTTTGTGGTTATTTTACCCCATAGCATGGTACTTATTTGTTCAAGTATTCCAGATTTTCCACGGGAATTCTAATTCCTTACAATATTCCATTCCACTGATCCAACCTTATTATTTACTTTTATTTGACTCAAAGTAGCCTATCCTCTGCCAAAAACTAAACAAACCCAAGAAACAGCCATCCACAATTCTAAGTCAATGTCTTTATCTAGGTATTTCCACTGTAAGAGATAAGTTCTTCCCTTAGCTTTTAGCTTGTCAAATTATCATTTTTATGTAAGACCCAAGCTAAAAGTTATTTCTTCTATTAAAATATTCCTCCATCCTTATAGTTAAAAGTAAAGGGGCCTATATTACATTCCCAAGTACTTTGTTTATATTTCTTTTATTTACTTGTATTAGAACTTTTGGGTACAAAAATATGTCCAATAAAAGACTAATGAGTGAATAGACAGATAAATGATGTCATAACATATTTGCTACACCATTTAAAGGACATGCTTTCTTTCTTTTATTGGTAACCAGAACCCTATGATATGTCCAGGTTCCCAGCCTACATTCCTTTTAACACCTTCTGAAAAGCCTGAAGACAAACAAGACAGAGAATCTGCATGATGGGAATTTTGAATTATCCAGATAACTTCTACTTTATTTGGCATTTTCTAAAACAGATGAACAGAAAACTCCACGATCACTTTGGCTCTGCTTCTCATAAGCTTTTAAGAAATATAAATTATAGGTCATATCTACAATAGAAAGTATCTTCAAATATTTTCCAGAACATTTTAACTCTTTAGATTATCCATATATTCTCTTTTAGAGTGTGGATAGGCTTCAAAGATCATGAAAAACATTATTCTAGATTATCATATATTTTCCCTGTATTAACTTCTTCCTCTCTCTATTCAGGAATTGCAACTATTTCGGAGCTTGTAAGCTTTCCCAGATTCACACCAATTCCCTAATGGAGTCAGCCATACATAATCTAAAGGATGAAAAAGATGGCAAAACTACTTCCCCATTCAAAATCTAATACAAACAATCCCCTGATGAGCAACTCGAACATCAACATCTCAGGAGTTCACCTCAGTGGTGGTTGTCAACACCTAAGTCAATTCAAGAGACTTTTTCAGCACCTTTAGAGCAAAAAGTCATCTTGGAAAGATTATCAACATACACAGTCACTAAGTGTAGCCACTGTTACTAAAATCCAAGTCAAACAAAAGCAGCTGAGCCTAGTCAACAGGAGATAGCAGTTATCACAGAAATAAATAAATAAATAAAAATTAAAAAAAAAAGGAGAGAGAGAGGGAGGAAGGCAAGAAGGGGAAGAGAGAAAGTAAAAGAAAGAGGGAGGAGGGAAGCAAGAAAGGAAAGGGAAGGAAAAAGCAGAAGGAAGATATATAGAAGCCAAACCTTGATAAGAGTGAGAGAGATTAAGAAAAGACATGCTATGGATTCAAATGTTAAGTGCAGACATTTCAGTACCAGAGGCTGTAGTATCATCTCCACAGCTTCCATGTCTATGGTAATTTTTTTCCCTTTTAACAACCTTAAAACTGTAATTTATTCTGTTTTGACAGGTGGTCTTTTAATGGCCATGTTCTCATCTCCCTACCCAAGGATCTTACTGCTATATGTCTTTTTTTTTTTAACCCATCTTAAATCATTCAGTGTTTCCATTTTAGATTCCATAGGAATGCCAACTGCTTAAGCTTCTCTCTCCTCTTAAGAAAATTTCTTTCAGAGGAAGCAACCTAGGGTGCAGCTAATTGGCTTTGCATAACAGTAGTCAAATTTGGCCTTAAAGCAACTGTGACACTGTTTGCCAGCCAGAACAAACACAGGTTCCAAAATCAGTTTCTCTGAGAACCTCACAGATGTTTCAATTACTAATACTAAAAGCTGTGTGACTATTCACATATGTATATCTGATGCTATTCCACACAACCTGATTCTTCTCATGTGGTCACTTCAATTTCTTGTAGTCCCCAAGCTGATGTTTCTAGTGCTTCATTAAAGAAGTTCAAAAATATTCATCATACAGTGATTGGACTGATAAATATAAGTTCTGAACTTTGCCAAGAAAAAGAAAAAACTGTACTTCTGGTATGTCTTCAAAAATCGGTTGCCTCAAGGAATTTCCTGTACCATGCTCAAATTAGTTTTAATCCAATAGTATATTATTTTGACTGACTTTGTGCATATTTCTTAAAAGAACAGTTAAGAGATGTTTTGCTAACTAGATTACTTTCACGATAAAAAATATTTAAAAAGAAGAAATGCCTATTTGGAGTGTAACACTCAGATAACTTAATTTTTTTTTAAAAATCAAGTTTTTGGTACCCATCTATGCATCTACACTGAGCTGCAGAGCCAAGCATTCCTGCTGACTTTACAATAGCTCTGGGTTATGTAATACATATTATTCTGCTGATAATAAGCCATATGAAGCAGCATTTCACTGTATTGACATTGTCCGGCCAAGAACAACAAGGAAAAGAAAGAGCATTCAAAAAACTGGCAAAATGTTTATGAATTCTAATCCTCTGCACATGAATAAATACATCTGACAAAGTGCAGAGTCCCTCAAAAAAGCCCTTCTTGACCTTTCTAATTTGAGTTCAATTGCATGTTCATTGTTGAGAAGGCAGAGAAGGTTCTGCCAATGTTTTAAGCTCAAGCTTTTCCACATTTTGTTATTTGTAAAAGTGAAATCCCAGATAATAAGTTATAATTGCCGTATTAATCACTTGAAAAAGGGAGTTTGAAGGGAAACTGGGATTTGAAATTGCAATAATTGGTATCCTGAAACACATCCTTTTAAATTTTCTTACCTAGAGCCTACCACATAAAATTACAGGTATGCACTTTTTTTCAATGGCGTGGTACATGCAATATGCCTGATATATTAGTTTTTATAAAGGAATGAAACTTAAAACTTATGTAGTCATGCTGTTAGTCATGATGACCTTTGAACTGGAAAAATATGCAGAAAACCAGGCTGTGGATTATAAATTATATTGTCAATGAAAGTGAGAAGAATTCTTTGTTTCTTAAGTTGTTTCAAATACTATACTTTCATTTCCTTTTTTCAAATGAATTATAATGTACAAAACATGTATTTTTCTTCTATTTTCACTTAAAAAACCCTTCTTTGTCATATTTTTGTTTCTCTATACACTTATAGACCTGACACACCAAAATTTACCTTGCAAAGTTCAAAATACCAAATCCATCTGTTACCCTTAAAGTATCTCATGAAAAATCTGTATTCCTGTTTATCTCCCCAAGATACACATTTCAAAAATACAGAAAGATACAGATTACTTAAAATCTTCTTGTGTAGTTCATGAACAAATTTTTGATCATGCTTATATAATTGAAGATAGCCAATGAAAAATGGATGGTATTTAGGGCATTATAGTAAATCAAAGTTACTTTAAGATAACCAGATAAAGTTGATTAAATAGTTAATATAATCATTTTATTTTTCACTAACTGGAATTTTTAGCATATATGCCCACATGGACGTATTTAAGGTTGGCCAATGACACTTTTATCCCTTCCTCTATTTCAAGCCTGGTCTTTCTAAAAATGGAGAGGAAGAGCATTTCTCTCAAATGCTAAATTAGGTGACATCCTTCTAAAGTCACCAATTCCTCTATGAAAACAGTGTCTTTGATCTCTAGGTATAGCTTGTACAATAAAATGATTTTTACATTCCAGTCAAAATGAGCATACAAGGGAAGAAAGGTACAAAACATATCTACTTTGCTTTTTTCAGTAAATTCAAATAATTTCAGAAAAAAAAAACATGTAACTCCACACGACTGACTGTTCTGAAACATAATATTTTAAATAAAGAGACCACAGGAAAAATCATTCCATTCTCACTGGAAATCTTCCCTTGGAAGAAGAGAGTGGGCCAAGTACAGAGATTACAAGAGCACAGAGATAGAATCTCACTTGAATGAATGTACTCAAATAGAGCCACTGAAATCTATAATTTCCTTCCACATAGTTGGAAAAGCAGTTGGCTTTTGCAACTGGGTAACATTTCTTGCTGGGCAGGTCAATCATCTATGGAGCCACAATCTACAACATACTGTGATTTTCTACACATCTGGTGCAAGCCTTTATAATGCAAATATTAAACCAGTCTGCTTCCTTAAAATGTTTCTATATTTAAAGTCAAATAAGTAATCTGAGAATATAGGTGGATATGTAAAATATGTTATCTGGTAGGCAAATAGAATAGCCCAATATTAACTTATAAAGAAGTAAAACTGTTACTCTTTGCAGATGACATGATATACATAGAAAACCCTAAAGACACTACCAAAAAACCCTGTTAAAACTAATAAATTAATTCAGCAAAATTGCAGGATACAAAATCAACACAGAAAAATCAGTTGTGCTTCTATACACTAACAATTAACTATCTGAAAAGGAAAGGAAGAATACAAAATCCCATTTACAAAAGCATCAAAAACAAAATTATTAGGAATAAATTTCATCCAAGGAATTGAAAGATCTGTACACAAATATCAATAAGACACTGATGAAAGAAATTGAAGGCACAAATAAATGGCATGTTCATGTATCAGAAGGGTTAATGTAATTAAAAAATACATAATACCCAAAGTGAGCATTAGATTCAGTGCAATACCTATCAAAAGGCATTTTCACAGTAAAAGAAAAAAAAATCATGAAACTCAATGAAACTGCAAAAGAACCCCAAACAGCCAATGCAATCTTGAGAAAGAAGAACAATACTGGAGTCATCACCCTACCTGATTTCAAATAATATTACAAGTAATCAACTAAGTATGCTACTGGCACTAAAAACAGACACTCAGATTAACAAAACAGAAGAGAGGTCCCAGAAATAAACATGCATATACAGTCAATTAATCTTCAGCAAAGAGACCAGGAGTGTACAATGGGGAAAGAACAGTCTCTTCAATAACTGTGTTGGTAAAACTGGATAGCCATATGCAAAAGAATGAAACTGGATTCCCATCTTACATTATATACAAGAAATCAATTCAAAATTGAATAAAGACTTAAATGGAAGACTTGAAATCATAAAGTTCTTAGAACAAAACACAGGGGGCAAGCTCCTTGACATCAGTCTTGGCAATGATTTTTCTGGATTAGAGAACAAAAGACAACAAAAGCAAAAATAAACAAGTGGAACTACATCAAACTAAAAGGCTTCTGCACAGAAAAGGTAATCAACAGGAAAATGAAAAGGCAACCCATGGAATGGAAAAAAAAAAAAACACTTACAAGCCACATCTCCAATAAGGACGGGGTTCATTTCTAAAATAAACAAGGAATTCTTAAAACTCAATAGCAAAAACAACCAATCAAACAAAAAACAACCAAACAATGCAATTCACAATGGGCAAAGGACCTGAATATGTTTTTCCAAAGAAGATATACAATGGCCAACATGTGTGTGAAAAGGTGTTCAATATCAGTAATCATCAGGAATATGCAAATCAAACCATAATAAGACATTACCTCACACATTGTTAGGATGTACATTATCAAAAAAGCAAGCGATAAATGCTGGTGAGGATGTTGGGAAAAGGGAACACTTGTGCATTCTTGGTAGGAAGATAAACAAGTATAGTCCTTATGGAAAACAGTAGGAGGTCCCTCAAAATGAAACACAGAACTACCAAATGACCCAGGAATTTCACTTTTGGATATACATCCAAAGGAAATAAAACCACTATTTCATTATCTCAAAGAGATATCTGAACACCCATGTTTATTGCAGCACTATTCTCAATAGCTAAGGTATGGAAACAACATGTGTCCCTCCATAAATGAATGGATAAAGAAAATGTAACACACACACACACACAGGAATATTATGTAGTCTTTAAAAAGAGAGGACATTCTGTCTTTTGTGACAATACAGAAGAACCTGGAAGGTATTATGCCAAGTGAAATAAGGTGAATAGAGAAAAAAATGATACATGATATCATTTATATAGAACCAAAAATAAACAAAAAATAGTTGATCCACAGAAACAGGGTACATTGGTGGTTTCCAGGGGCTGAGGGGTGAGGGGGAATAGAGAGGAGCTGTTAAAAGTTTTTAAACTTTCAGGTATAAGATGGATAAAGCTTGAGGATCTAATGTATAACAGAGTGAATATAGTCAGTAATACTGTATTGTATAATTAAATTTTCTAAGAGAGTGGAACTTGATGAATGTGTTAAATTAACTCAGTGGAAGGAATAATTTCACAATGTATATCCAATTTAATCATCACACTGTATACTTTAGATATAAATATAATTTTATTTGCCAATTATACCTTAATAAAGCCGGAATAATTTAAAAGCTTTTTCCCCCAAATTAAAATATTCCTACAGAAAATGTCAAGAGAAATTTGAGTTATTTCTTTTTTCAATGTTTCAATGCTTATTAGCTGGGTCAGCATACAAACCATTTCCTCCCAAGGGTTATCTTCATTTACTGAGCTCTGTCAATAACCTAATCGAGGGGAGTGCTATATGGATTCTGTAATGGGCAAAAGTTGTAGTGTATAAGATGAGAACATGAAGACATTTCTTATTTAAGGCTTGCCTTCTTCCTTAAAATTGTAAGAACAACATTGTGCTTTCTGAGTATATGTGATTTTTAAAAAGACAAAAAATATGCATGCATACATTACTGATCCTTTACCCATGCTTTTTTTGCACTTTTAATTTTTTACCTCATTTCCTAGAAGGGCATTTACACAGGCTTCTGAGGCATCGCAGATGGCTGTCAGATCATGTCCTCCTTCAAGAGCCAACACCACATGTCCATCAGCCAGTGTCATCAGTTGCTTCGTCAAATGACCAAAGCCTACCATAACGCAAACAGAACATTTCAAAGTATAAATCAAAAGTTAATTGACTTCTAGTACCTAATATTGGTTGAGCATTTATACTGCGAATACCCCTTGTCAGCACTTTTCGTGGGCTATATCACTTAATACTCACAATTACTTGATTAATTAGGTCCTATTAGTATCTCTGTTTTACAAAGGAGGGAACTAAAACCCAAGATCCCACAGATAAGAGGTTTCACAACAAAGATTCGCACCAGTCAGTCTGGCTCTTCACCGGTGAACATTACTGCATTTTACAAAACATTCTATATGTACTTGGATGAAAAACTTGAATAGCATTTGACTAACATTAATAAGGCAAACAATTCCATTTGTTTAATATTTGTTTCTTGTCTCCATCATCTGCCTTTATTATAAAATAAAGTTTTCAATATATCACCTCAAATTACTTTTAACTATCACATTATATTTTACAGACATTCTTTTTGCTATGAAATAGTTGATAAATGCAAAAATAATATGTATGTATCTTATAAAGTATAATGGTATGTCACTTATTCACTCACCTCCCAGTTTAAGGAAAATACTTTTTGAAACTGCCTGTGTGCTTCTCTCTAAAAGCATAACTCTTCCTCACTGTGGAAAATCTCAGGATCCTGAGTTTGTGTTTATAATTCCTTTGCTTTCCATTGTTTAATTTGCTCATTTTGGAACTTTATAAAAATGCTTTTATACTTTTGCATCTTGCTCTTTTCACACATTTGGTAGTTCATCTCTGTTGATACATGTGGTTACAGTTCTTTGTTGTCTAGTGAGCCATTTAATGAGTACTGAAGAATTTATTTATCCATTCTCCTGTTGACAGATATTTGCTTTTTTTAATTATAAAAAATTCCTCCATGAACATTCTTATACCAGTCTTTGGTGCACATGTGCAAGAATGGAGTAAATTGTTGTGGCTTAAAATCTTTTAAATAATCCAGATTATTTCCAAAGGACTATAATTAACCTCTACTCTGCGAAACATTATATACATGAAACCCAGTTTAGTCACATCCTTACTAACATTTAGTATGATATGCCATGTGGGTGGGTGAATAATGGCATCTTACTGTGGTTTCATTCAGTATAAAAAAGGCCCTTTCTATTTCTACTCTGAATTAGAGTTTTCAATATAAATAGATGTTTAATTAAATCATTTTCTTACATCAAATGAGATGGTTTTTCTATATTTTCCTAGTGTTGAAAGTTACATTAATATTTCAAATATTAAGCCATCATTGGATTTATGGAATAAAATGAGTTTGGTTGTGACATATTATCTTTTTTGTACACAGCTGGATTTGTTTGACTAATACTTTATTTAGGATTTTTTTCACCTATGCTTATGAAAGGGGTTAATCTATAAATTTCCTTCTTTTATTGACCATGTTGAATTTTATTATTCTTGGGACCATCTTTTTCTAGTTTTGACCCTAGAATGTTTGGTAGAAATATTTAATAAAAACCATCTAACTCGAGTTTTGAAGATTTTTAACTATTGATAATTTCTTTAGGGATTATAGGACTTTTCATGCTTTTGATATCTTCCTAAGTTATATTTTATAGAAATTTGTCTTTTTTGTGTTCAAATTTATTCAAATAAGGTTATTATCTTTATTGTCTTATTTTGGGATACCAAATTAGATGTAAGCAGTCATTGTCCGTATAGCCTTAACATCTCAAGTTTTCTGTCATATTTTTTAATATCTCTTTCTATCCTACATTACGTATACTTTTGCTTCAGGTTTATCTTCCAGACTTTCTCTCTCCAGATGTGTCTAATCTGCTTTTTTATACTTCTGTTGATATTTTCATTTCAGCGATTATATTGTTCTACTTGGTTATATTTCATAACTTCCTAATCATTTTTAGAGTTTCTTATTTTTGTTTATGTTTTATTTCATTTCTTTAGGCATAATGATTTTATATTCTGTATCTGCTATTTGGAGTCTTATGGCTTAATTTTATTATTTTTTATTCTGCTGATTCATCCTCATGATATTTTAATAGTCTTTTGTTTTTTGAGCTCACATTTATTAGAACTTTGTGACTAAGCTGTGATACCTGAGTTGAACGTGATATTTATTGTTGAAATTTGAGTTGTGTGATTTTTTTTTTTTTTCTTCTGCTGGATGGCTTAAACACTTCCAACCAGGATCAATTTTAAATTCTTAGATTACAGGACTTCTTTTTTTCTTCCCTAATGCACAGATACTATAAATGTGAACCCTAAACCTTGAGTACAAATTGTCGTAAAAAAGAAATACAGTTTTTCCTTTTAATTTCCTTTGAAATTTCCTCAATTGATAGCCATAGCTAAGAGCAACTTACCGTTTTATTCAGCAGCATTTTTTCTTTTCTTTTCTTTTTTTGTCTTTTTAGGGCCGCATGCACAGCATACGGAGGTTCCCAGGCTAGGGGTCCAATCAGAGTTGTAGCCGCTGGCCTACACCACAGCCACAGCAATGCTGGATCCGAGCCGCATCTGCGACCTATACCACAGCTCATGGCAACACCAGATCCCTACTCCACTGAGTGAGGCCAGGGATTGAACCCACATCCTCATGGATGCTAGTTGGGTTCATTAACCGCTGAGCCACGACGGGAACTCCATTTCAGCAGTATTTCTTTTTCTATTTATCCTTTCTTTATAGTTAGACCTTTGACATTCCTTTCTTTATTCTGGTCTCCAATCAAAACTCTTCCCTTCATAGACCCAAGGCTTCAATTCCCTTTTCTAGAGTGCAGTAGTCTTTTAATGTTCAAGTCACCAACTGGAGACTTTGCGATAGCCCAGAGTGGCCAAGAGCTATAATATTTGCTCACTGTTTTCATATTTTTGGAAACAATCCATAAATTTAAAGGAGCAGTTTTGATATTTTCATGTAGGAATGTTTCAGGGTGTGTAGTCTCTCATATCACCAAATGTAAATGTCTCTCATTCAACATTTTAAAAATTTAACATTTCATCCACCTGCCCAACTTTAGAGACAATTGAAAAAAAATAGATGAAAATAAATAAAGCCATATGTTTAATATGGCATTTCATTTTTTTAATATGCTTTAAGAACTTGCAGGAAATAAACATTTAATTTTAAAATCAATTATGTTTTAAAAATAATTAATAGACACACTGCTGCAGGGTAACATCTGGACTGGGCTCCAAGATCCTCAGATGCTCAGCTGTCCACAACTTTCTGAACCGACTTGTTGAAAACAAATGGCCAAGATTGTGGAGTAGGAAGACACTGCTCTCACCTCCTCCTATGGGCACAGAGAAATTGTGACTATTTTTAGGGCACATATTAAGGAGAAAGGCTAGAATATCAGGAAGGTCTTCTGCAACCAAAGGTATAAAGAAGGAACCACAACAAGATGGGTAGGAAGGGCGAAGATGTAGTAAAGTCAATACCCATACCCCTGGATAGGTGACCTACAATTACAGAGGTTCGCCCCAAGGAACAAGGAGTCTGAGTCTCACATCAAGTTCCCCAGCCTGGGGGTCCTGTACTGGGAAAACAGGATCCCAGAAAGTTTGACTTTGAAGTTCAAAGGGCTTACATCTGGGAGAGCCAGAAGGCTGTGGGAAATAGAGACTTTTAAAGGCACGCACAAAATCTTACGTACTTTAGGACTCAGGGCAGGAGCAATAATTTGAAAGGAGCCTGGGTCAGACCCACCTGCTGATCTGGAAGTAGTGAAAGGAGAATAAAACCTACAAACAGGGATACTCTTTACCAAGCACAGCTTTCATTCAGATTTGATGGAGAAATCCAAAGTTTTACAGACAAGGAAAAGCTAAGAGTTCAGCACCCACCAAAACAACTTTATAAGAAACGGTAAAAAACCTCTCTATGTGAAAAGAACGGGCCACAACTAGAAATATGAAAATTATGAAAGGAAGAAAATCTCACTAGTAAAGGCAAATATACAGAAAAGGTAGTAAGTTGGCCAAGTGTAAAGATAGTAGGAAGGTTAAAAGACCAATGGAGTGAAATCATCAACATCCACGATAAGTAGTTAAGGGATGAACAAAACAAAAATATGTAAAATATTTTGTAACAAAAACAGTAAACATGGAAGGGGAGTTATAATGCAGGGTGGTTAAAATGCATTTGAACTTAAGAAATCACCAATTTAAAAATAATAATATTTATATTTAGACTGCTATATATAAACCTCACAGTAACCACAAACCAAAAATTTATAATAGATAACACACACAGGAGGGAGAAAGGAATTCAAATATAATTCTAAAGACAATCTTTTGACTTAAAAGACACATGAGACCCAGTGCACTTAAGACACATATAGAAAAAGGTATCACGTTTGTGGTTATCAGAGGTGGGGTTTGCTGGAATTGCATGAGGGCAGTTTAAAGCTATATACTTCCAATTATAAGATAAATAAGTACTATGGATGTAATGTAAAGCATGATAAATATAATTAACACTGCTGTGCACTATATATGAATGTTGCTACGAGAGTAAATCCTAAGTGTTCTCATAATAAAATATTTTTTCTACTTCTTTAATTTTGTATTTATAAGGGATGATTGATGTTCACTAAACTTACTGTGATAATCATTACATGATTTATGTAAGTCAATTTATTATGCTGTACATTTAAATTTATATTCAATAAAACTGAAAAAAATAAAAAATAATAGACTATATTTTAGAGCAGTTTTAGGTTTACAAAAAATTTGAACAGAAAACACTGAGAGTTCCAATATACCACCCCACCCTCTTGCTGAGGCTTCCTTTATTAATAACTTGCATTAGTTTAGCTCATTTGTTACAGTTAATAAATCCATACTGATACATTATTGTTAATCAAAGTCTATGATTAGGATTTAATTTCTGTGTTGTGGAGTTATATATGTATAATAAAAACTATTTTGTAGGACAGTTTCATACAGAGTATCATACAGAATAGTTATAATACCATTACATACAATGCTATCACACAGAATAACTGAAAAGACCCTAAAAATCCTCCATGCTTTGACTCTTCATCCCTTCTCTCCACCTTCAGCCCCTGCAAACCAACTATCTTCTCTCTCTCTCTAGTTTTGTTACCCATTTTTTTCAATGTTTATATTCTTTCAAATTTGTAGCATCTTGTATTAACCATTCTAAAGTGCAAGAGACATTATTTAATTTCCACCATTTATATAATACTTAAAATATTTCTGTATCTATGAAAATTTGAAAGATTTATCTTGAATACGAAAATGCATGCTCTGCAAACCTACACGGGCCACTTTCAAGCCTGATCTTGTTCCTCTCTTAATTATTAGTTTTTTGCTTGAAAAGGAAGTAAATTCTCATAATAGAGTTGGTATAACTAAATGAAAGTCTATAAAACTGTCAAGCAATGAGACCCCAAACTGTACTAAGTTGCTTTTATTTTGGAACAATGACATAATGTCATTTTAATTTTTGGAATGCATTGAGATATCCACGCAATAAGCCAGAACTATCCAGATTTTCAGGTCTGGTCTAGCACTTAGGGTTAACCACAAACAAGATAAATTCATTTCTCTACTACTTCGAAGGACAGAAAGGTTGATTTTATCCACTTAGCTACTATTTTGATAGAAGTCAAAATATTTACTTTATAATTATCCTATGTTTCTAAATATTTGGAAGATATATTCTAAAAAAAGATTTTAAAATTAGGTGAAAACTATTTTCAAGCATTACAGTGTTTTTCACATCTATGAATCTCATGATGATATTAATTAGAATCTTTTCCACAGGCCATTTTAGGAATGAGGAATAAGAATCCACATTCTTACCTGATTACTGTAAAAAGAATGGTAAACTTAGAGAAAATGTATAATGCAAAGTTCTTATCCCTAATGCTTAGAAATATTCTTGGCTTAAGTCAAGGTTAACGGCACTTAGTAATCAATTCTATTTTAGAAGATAGATGCACAAGAAACACTCATAATACTCATAGACAACTATTTCTGCTAATCATATTGTTAAATATTTTGAACAACTTTTTCTGTAACCTAAGCCATGGCTACAGTGAAAATGTAAAAATACATAAAAATAAATCAAGCCATTATGCCTTATCTTTCATACTGAAGGTACCTAGCAACTGAGAATTCAATTATCTAAAGTTACTACTGAGCAGACCAAATCCCATGGATTTTAAAAAGGACAGGGGAGAGGGAGAAAGTTTCAAATCTGATTTAAATTCACTCTTTCCTCTGGGAATAATAATAAAAAAAGTTCCATAAAATACCAAATTTAGATGGGACAGTAAAAAGTGCAAGGAAAGAATGGAATAAAGCTTATCTTTGATCTCTATCCAAATTCCTCTTTCTTTTACCTACAGGGTTTATTTCCACTCACATGTTACCCATGTGATCTCTGGAGTCACAGACTGAGGGAGCTGAACTCCAAGTTATCCTTGTATGAAACATTCAGGTGAAGCAAAGAAATAAAATTTCTATGAGGTCTATGCTCTCTCTTCCAATCAAAGTAAGGAATTTAAGAACAATGTTTTACTCCTATTAACCTGAGTTCTACTGTGTCCACTACTGCTATACATACATACGAGCGATTAACAAAGCTAAGTGTGGCTACCAAGGTCAAGTATTATTTTTCAGAACACATGAAGAAGATGATTTAGTGAGGTGTGTATATATGCGTGTTTATTTGATTAGAGGTTATGTAACATAATTTTTTCCTTGGCCACACTGGTGATATGCAGAAGTTCCCCAGACAGGGAATGAACCTGCACCACAGCAGCAACCCAGGACACTGCAGTGACAATGCCGGATCCTTAACCTACTGCATCACAAGGGAATTCCAATGTAACATAATTTTAGTGGGCATAATTACAAGTTTCACTTAATAGTTTTTACTTCTAGATTCACAAAAGACATAACAGCTCATCTTGCTTGTCAAAACAAACTGAACCTGTATACTTGAAAAATTAGAGCAGCAAGCAGAGCCAGCAAGGTTTTTCTCAAGGAGGTTCGAGTGTCCTGAATGTGAGGGCTAATGGGAGAGAAGTTATCAAGTGAGAAAGTAAGTCTGCATGACATGGTATATCTTGAGCTCAAGTAATCATAGATAAGATATGGAGATGGAACTGGGTTCCTAAGGTCCACATACACCTTTAGTTTCTGAATTTTTTTTAGAGGATAAATACTTAGGGAGAAGCCTGGATGCCTGGGGAAGTACGGTGGACAGGATCAGATTAGTGACTAGAATTGATACATATTTGCTGAAAATCAGCCCTAGAAATTGTCCCTACCATGACAGAATTCACTAAGAAATATTTTTTTCAAAGTAAAATCTGCACCTTAAGCTCTTTTGAGGAAATCTTCTAGAATGAGGCATTAACAAAGTACTTTTACTATTATTACTGATACAAAAGAATCCCATATGTAGCCTAGTTGTTTTAAAAAGCATTACATTAAATTAAATCAGCATTAAATCACAAGCATGAGGCATTCTTGTTGTGGCTCAGTGGGTTAAGAACCCAACATAGTGTCCATGAGGATGCAGGTTTGATCCCTGACCTTGCTCAGTGGGTTAAGGATCCAGTGTTGCTGCAAGCTGTGGTGTAGGTTGCAGATGCTGCTCAGATCCAGTGTTGCTGAGGCTGTGGTGTAGGCCTGCAGCTGCACTTCAATTTAACTCCTAGCCCGGGAGTTTCCATACGCTACAGGGATGTTGAGAAAAACAAACAAACAAACAAAAAAAAAACTATAAGCCTGAGAAGGAAGCCACACTGTAAGAAATGAGTATGAGAATTAGAAGAGCATCCTTAAGTTGAAATCTTCTATTCAGATCCACTGATTCACTAAAACTTGATTATTATTATTGTGTGTCTTTTCAGGGCTGTACCAGCAGGATATGGAAGTTCCCAGACTAGGGATGTTAAATCAGAGCTGTGGTGTAAGTGGCAGACCTGGCTCGGATCCCGCGTTGCTGTGGCTGTGGCGTAGGCTAGCAGCTAAAGCTCCGATTAGACCCCTAGCCTGAGAACTTCCATATGCCACGGGTGTGGCCCTAAAATGACAAAAAGGCAATAAATAAATAAATAAATAAATAAATAAATAATTTGAAATTATGGTAGTGGTTCAAATGACCAGTTTCACTATGATTTCCTGATCTTCTATGGGGGTTTATTTCTGCCTAAGAAGTTGTGTCATCATTTTTATGAAGTTCAGAAAAGTTGGAATGGATGGCAGTGGGGCCCTACTGTACAGCACAGGGAGATGTGTGTGATTGGGTCACTTTGCTATACAAGAGAACCTGAAGAAACGTTGTAAATCAACTATACTTCAATAAATAAATAATCCCCCCAAAAGAACTATTTGAACTGAAAAGTTACTCTAATAAGGCTCAAAGATTAAACTTTAGATGTATATTTAATAACTAAGCCATAGGACACAAAAGGATTCACCCTTCAAAATGGCATGTGTCAAATTCTTCTCCCTAATGTTTCTTCATAAGTTCCCAGAATATTGGTAGTTATAAAAAACCATCCAAACTAGCTTTATTTTAATTTCCATTTGAAAACAACTATTTCTGGGAGTTCCCATCGTGGCTCAGCAGGTTACAAACCCGACTAGTATCCTTGAGGATACAAGTTTGATCCCTGGCCTCTCTCAGTGGGTTAAGGATTTGCTGTGAACTGTGGTGTAGGCTGGCAGCTGCAGCTCCGATTTGAGCTCTAGCCCAGGAATTTCCATATGCTGCAAGCGCGGCCCTAAAACAAACAAACAAACAAACAAAACAAAACAAAAACCCCACCTATTTTCAAAATGAAAATTAACACATGTTCATTGTGGAAAATGTAGAGAAATAATAGAAAATAATGACTAAATCCAAATAAAATCGTGTAATATACAACAAATATGGCATATGTTATAGATTATATAATTGTTGTACAGTATTTAATAAATAGTAAATATAATAAAATAATTACAATTTATATATGCTAATAAATCCATAGTCCTACCAATTAGAGATAGCCAATCCCACTTTTGTGGTATTTCATACTTGTAGTTTTTGTGTATTTTTAAAATGAAAAGGATCATATTATAATTTTTAAATTTACATGTGTTTATTTATAAATATCAATATAGTGGAAAACATGTTTCATGTACTCTATAGTGACATTTTAAAGGTATTAATATACCAACCAATTCTGTTATATTTATTTATTTATTGCTTTTTAGGGCTACACCCTCAGCATATGGATGTTCCCAGGCTAGGGGTCAAATCAGAGCTACAGCTGCTGGCCTACACCACAGCTACAGCAACACTGGATCTTTAACCCAGTGTGCAAGGCTAGGGATAGAACCTGAAATCTCATGGTTCCTAGTCGGATTCATTTCCGCTGCACCACGACAGGGAACTCCTCCCAATTCTCTGTTTTTAGATATTTACATTGTTACTAGATTTTCAGTTTTATACATAAGGTTGCAAATAATGTCCTCCTGTATGGCTGAAGTGGCACTAGATACTATCTGATTCTAGTGTTACTCTGTATTATCATAGGATGAAAAGAAGCTAGCTCTTCTTTATTGCTAACTTTTCTTCTTTATCAAAATATAAACAATAAAGCACATAAAGGCAAAATGAGAAGTTCCTAAACCTTAAAAACTTCATTCATTTAGAACCTGTGTTCAGCAATGCCTGTTGTGGATAATTGAGACATTGTTACAGAAGCTCAGAGAAGTGAGATACTTCCAGAAAATCTGTTTTTATTTGTGGTATACCAGAACTCACTATGGAGGCTAACACTGACAGAATTCTGCTGTAGGCTGAAGAAGGACTTCTAACCTACAGTGTAGTGACCATTGCTATTTTGCCATTCTTTAAAAGATTCAATTCTAGAATCAGTAGCCAATTCCCAAGAAAGGTACCTAGGTCATGATTCACTTCATTAATCAAACAGTGCCACAGAGTGATTGCTTAGAAATCGTTTTACTTCTACTTGTAAATCACATAACTTTGTTGATGTCAGTCTCCCATTCACTACAAATATTTCTCCACTATTATTTCCTATTCCACTGAGGAAAGCTTCAAGTGAAAAAGCAAGAATGATAGATGCAATTCCCCACTGACATGCTGCCATTCAGCAGAGGCAGTAGAGTGAGGCAGCAGCAGTGATAGTCTCTTTTGAAACATTGACACCTAATATATTACTGATTTATATAATTGCTGCAACTCTTTCCAATATGGCTAAAAAGCTGCAATAACAATTTTACTCATTTTTTAAGAGGTTATTTTTATTTGGGCCTGGGATGTTTATGAAGACATCATTGCAGATTCAGTACAGCAGGGATCAGTAGAGTCAGACATTTTTGTCCCGTTTTAATTTGAAATTTAATTGTGCACATCCACTGGCATATTTTCCATAGTTAGGTCCAGGAGGATCAGCTGAAGAATGCACAAACAATAAAGTATAATTACAGAAATTGTAGCCATTTTTCTCTCTAAACCCCTTGGTCATTAAGTTACCACGTTGTTCTTTAGGAAAACGCAGTCAAACTCAAGTTGGGAAAGAAGTTTGGGTAGCATGTGGTCGTCTCATGTACTGTGAAGCTCTCTAGCAGGACTTCAAAGCAGAAGCTGATTGTTGCAGATGGGGAGAATGCTTTCCACAGAAATACCTTTTTAAGACTCATGATGCTGTAATTCATATGGTAGGCACTTGTGATTCGTTCCTGATGATGTTGGGATCATTTAACTCACAAAACCATTGTCGCTACCATAAAATCCTTTCATCTGTAGCCAAAAAAGTCTTATCCCATGCAAATGAAAATTTTTCATTAAAGTATCACCTTAATAATGGGAAAGGTATATATTTTCTGGTCATGTTTAAAATGTAAATTTATGAACATATTTTGAAGATTCATTTCATGTTAAGATCTTTATTTGATGTCCTAGGACTCTTTCCAAGTTCATTGAAACCGGAAATCAATTTTCAAAGAAATATGGAGATTATTATCATTAAATCTTTCAGTTGGCTTTTTTCAAGCAGCCCTATAAATACTGCATATGTTTTAAGAGGCACTTGCAAGTATGGTAAAAATCCTTCTACTGTTCTAGTCAGCGATGCTTCAGGAGGTAAGTTTATATCCTCAGCACCTTTTGAAAACAAATGAATAATTGACTTCTATCCTAAACAAAGTCTGAGACAACAGAAAGCTCCAATACCAGTATTTCAGAAAAATAATATTGAAAAACATTACAACTCAGGAGTTCCTGAGAATAAAATGGCAAGAAAGTTTGACTAGCATTTTGACTATCGATCCATCCATTCCTGATCCATCTATCTACAAATCAATAATTTCTTACTAAATGCCTACTATATGCCACAGTTTTATATATAAACCTTATACTTCAAATACATGAACCTCAGTTTTTTCACCTGTAAATACAACTAAGGATTATTCTACCTCAGAGACCTGAAATAAATATCTAATCATAAAAAGACACCTATATATTTATATATACACATACAGTACATTGAACAGGCTGGCATATGGTAGGAATTCGGTTTATTCAGGTATTCAGTTTATTCAAGTATTTTATATATATATATGTATATGTATATATATATATATGCACACATATATACATATATATGTATACACATACACACACGCATATATATATATGTCTGTGTTGTCTTTTTAGGGCCTCATTTGTGGTATATGAGTTTCCAGGCTAGGGGCAAAATCAGAGCTGTAGCTGCCAGCCTACACCACAGCCACAGCAACACAGGATCTGAGCCTCACTTGCGACCTACACCACAGCTCATGGCAACACCAGATCCTTAATCCACTGAGCAAGGCCAGGGATCGAACCTGTGTCCTCATGGATACTAGTCAGATATGTTTCCACTGAGCCATGATGGGAACTCTAGTTCTTATATTTTTAATAAAATATTTTAATCATGAAATTTTAGATCTAGAAATGAATTTTAAGATTATGCATTCCAATCCTTTCATTTTAAGGTTGAGGAAACTAAGACCCAGAGAGGTCAATTATCAAGGCCAACTGCTAACTACAGAGTTAGGGGTGAAAACCCTAAGCATTTCCCACCATACAGCAAACTCAAGAGACAATAGACTGGCTATTTTTCAGACATGATTTCCAGTTCAAAAGGAACTTTAAAAGAGAGTTCCTAGACACCAAATGGCTTTTAGAAATCATTGCTTTGGTGTGGGAAGTGTAAACAAACCAGAAGCATGTGAATTAAATTTCCCTTAAAATACACAAATATAAAACCAGTGAGGAGAAGAAAAAAAAAATCCCTAGAAAATGCTTTCGGATATCATAGGACCATTCCTTCCCACCCTTCAACAAAAGTGTTTTTGCCAAACCCAACTGCAATTTGATTGCCAATCACTACTTTTAACTGCTGTTTTCAATAATGCATTAAACACATGGGATCTATTCTCTCATCGATGCTCAGGCATAATTGACCAAGTGGGATGGAACTAGAGCAGGATAGACTCATGCTAAGCAATGCTGAGCCCATTACAGTACTTTGCACTACTCAAATTCAGCCAATAATTGCTGAGCACACACTCTAACAATAGCTAGGGATATACATGGGTGAATAAGACATAGTTCCTGATTCCAAAGAATTAAATTCCATGTAAGGGGCATATGCACTGATAAATAAAAGCTAACATAAAAACAACCATTATAAACACCTTTTTATAAAGCTTATTAGATGGAAAACATACATATGCTTCGAGGAAATTCAGAAGATAACAGAGGACATATTCAAACATTTAAAATGTTATGCAAACATTTTTAAATGTGTATCTTCTCCTCAGCTTTCAACTTCTGATGATTGGAAGTTTCAATGTTGGTTACCTTCAATGACGTAATGTATATGAGTTTATGTATGACTGGGTCACTTTGTTGTACAACAGAAATTATCACAACCTTATAAATTAACTATACTTCAATAAAACTTTATGTATATGTATATGTATAATACATATATATAATACATCCATCCAACACTTGACACTCAGGCAGTATTGATAACTATTACTTCCTCTCCATCAGCCCTCTGCATGATTTAAAAGCTCTCTTAGATAAATATGCAATATATTCTAAACGGTATCATTCTTTTCATTTATTTGGTCTTTCTGTTAGTAAACTTAGTTCTACAGTTACTCAGTTATACCATATATATTGTAGTTCCAGACAGCAAAAGGTAATGGAAAAATAAGTTTGGAGAACAGAAACCCATCTTTTCAGAAAATCCAACTCTTTAAAATTTTTTTCAAAAAATAAATTGCCTTGGAGTTCCTGTCGTGGCGCAGTGGTTAACGAATCCGACTAGGAGCCATGAGGTTGCGGGTTCAATCCCTGGCCTTGCTCAGTGGGTTAACGATTCAGCATTGCCGTGAGCTGTGGTGTAGGTCGCAGACGCAGCTCGGATCCTGCATTGCTGTGGCTGCAGCAGAGGCCACAATTAGACCCCTAGCCTGGGAACCTCCACATGCCATGGGTGCGGCCCTAAAATGACAAAAGGAAAAAATATTTGCCAAGAATTAAGACTTTCAAATCTAGCATATAGCTTGGTGCATAGTAGATGTTCAGTACATGCCACTGAAAGGATGAATAAATTTGGAATTAGTATATTCTATTCAAGTTTACTTGATTCCATTTCAATTAGGGAGTACGATAGGCAGAATTCCCAGAATGACCCCCAGTAACTTTTGTGCTGGTATAATACCTCTCCACCTTTGAATGTGGATGGAAGCTGTGTGTATCATATATACCCCTGTGGTGTGGCAGAAAGAAAGATGTTTCATCTGGCTTTGAGTCAGTCAAAGGGAAGATTTCAAGAAGTGTTGGGAGGAACAGGATGGGGCAGGTGAGTGGGGGTAAGATAATCTAATTATATACATGGATCCTTTAAGAGCAAAGATTTTTCTCTAGTTGGTATTATAAGAGGAAGCTGGAGACATCTGAAGCATATTGGAAATTGTGTACCACTGATGGTTTGAAAATGTAGGGGACCATGTGAGAAGGAATGTTGGTAGCTTCTAGCCAGCAAGGAAATGGGGACTTCAGTTCTACAACTGCAAGGGACTAAATTCCCACCAGCAACCTGAATGAAATCCAAAGAGGACTGTTCCTCAGAACCTCCAGAATAAGGAACAGCCTGGCTGATATTTTGACGTCAACCTTGTGAGACCTGATGCAGAGAACCCAGTGGAGTCCGCACAGACTTGTGACCTACAGAACCGTGAGGTAGTATATGAATGGTGTTTTAAGTTATTACATTTCCACATACCCCTGCATATACTATAGGCCTAATACAAATCAATAACAGAATAACAATCCATGAAGAAAAATTCAAAGTGTAAGGAAAATTGGAATAGTAACAGTAATGACAGCAGTTAGCAATTCTACACTATTTATTCTGTGCCAAGTCCTAGGGTTCACACAGATGTTTCAGTCAGTCTTCACACCAACCTAATGAGGTACCTACAGAGAGTATCCAGCTTACCAGAGGAGTAAACAGAGAAAAGTTGAGTCACTTTCCCCAAGTCATAGAATTAGGCTATAGTAATCTCAGGACTCAACTCAGGCTCTAGCCTCTGAAGTCTTAAATCCTCCTGCCTATTTAAAATAAGCGAGAAGAGCCCCCAGAATTTTTTTCAAAATATCCACACACATAAAGCATGTTTTCTTTTCACTAAGAATAAGATGACGTAACCAATGCCCGCCACCATGTGCCTAGAGGGTTCATCTGTCCTCACTATTCTCTACCCACTTCCCTCACTATGTGCCAGGTGCTAGGATGCTGAGGAATAAGACAGGTACATTGACAATGCCTGAGAAAATTATCTGGAACAACAGATCCAACAGGTAGGTTGCTGGAAGAAAATAAGTTACGAGTTTTCAGTCATAAGATACTTCAACAGAGTCAGTGGTGCTGGCTTCTCTGTTACCCTCATCCAAAGCCAAAATCTGTGGGTCACTTTGTTTAAGAGAACAGTCCTGGATAAACCTGAGTTTATATAAGTTAGGTGATCTTTTCCAGGCAGGAAGATTTCTAGAATTGTGAACTCTTCTTAAGAACCAAGGGCTCTGTTAAAGATGTATGACCACCGGCCACATCAGAATGGACATTGCAAGGCTTTTGAAACTAACACATCTTACACTTAAGGAATTATGGGAGGTCTTACATGGATGAAAGAGCGTGTAAGTTAGGAGAAGACCCTGGGTCTGGAGATGGTCAAACATGCCAGCAAAAAATGTTAGGCTCACTTGCAATGAGCTCAACATACCAGTCACCCAATCATATATCACTGGCTTCTCAAATTTTTTCAGGAGTAAATGCAAAGCCTTCAAGGCATTGTCTTTCTCTCCAGCCCCATCTGCTGCATGCCACATTTACTTTTCCTTTGAATTAAACATAACTATACAATGTGCTGAACAAAGTAACTGAACAATGCCCAGTTCTGAGCTTCTACGGATGAAATGTCCTGTCCACATCCAGTTAATTCCCACTAATCTTTTTTTTTAATTTTTAGTTTTATTTTTATGGTCATACCTGTGGCATATGGAAGTTCCTGGGCTAGGGATCGAATCAAGAGTTGCAGTTGTGATCTACACCACAGCTATAGCAACACAGGATCCAAGTTGCATCTATTATCTATGATGCAGCTTACAGCAATGCCCTACTTATCTTTCAGATTTAGTGTAAACAACATCCCGAACCCCCTATGCAATGTAGAATTTCTCCTGTGTGCTCCCTTCACACTGATTTATCTCTATATAGTCCTTAATTTGTGAGTTCACCCTACGAGGCTATAACCTGCTAGCCAACAGGACCACATCTTGCCTGCCTGGCTTTATATACCCAGTGTCTAGGACAGTGCTCGATATTCTCAATATGTTAACTAAATGACTGATGTATAAATAGTAGAGAGACTTGAAGCTAACTTCATGGACTTAGATAAATGTGTGTTAATAATTAAAGTATATGTGGAAGTTACTGCAGGGTTGGCTTTTTACAAACTAGTTAATGCTCAACAGACACACACATAAGAAAGAGGTATTACCATTATTCTCAGTGTGGAGATGGGAAACAAACAGAGAGATTAAGTACTCTGTCCAGGGTAAAACAGCCGAGATAGGATTTAAACATACTCTCAAATGACAAGACCCAACTTTTTGGTTTCAGGGCCCATTGTGATACAAGAGAGCAATTTCTGGAGAAAGGTAAGGAAGAGCACTGAAAAATGTATGCTCAGATGATATACCTACTACAGAATAACTATTTTCCTTTCTTAAGGATGTTTTTTAAAAAATAATGTGGCCAATACAAATAAAAAAATCTTTCTCAAATACTGGGGAGGGACAGCATCTGGGGAAGTTCAGGTCCAAAGAAATACAACAGCCAAAGAGAAAACTCAAGTCCCTCTTACAGACCGTTTCCACAACAGTTCTATAGAACTTATAAGGAATTTCACTAATTTATTTTTACAGAAGGAAACTAGAGTACTATGTCTTCAAGAGTACTCAACAATCATTGTGGCTGATTCATTCATTGAAGAAATACCTGCTGAGAAGCTACTACGTAGCAGGAACTGTGCTGGCCAATGAGAATAGCCTTTTGAGTACAACAAAGATAGTCCTTATCCTTATATCACTTAGAAACTAATGTTAGTGAGACCTAACATCACCAGGCACCATGCTATATGTTTGAAACACATTATCTCACTTAATGGTCACACAACTGCCCAGTGAGAGAATGAATTAAAAAGAAATTCACTTACCCAAGCAACACAGTCAATGGCAGAGCTGTAATAAGAAAGCAGTTTGGGAACTCTAGCACTGTCCTTCAAACCTCTCAGTGGTGTTTAAATCTAAATAATACTGAAATACTAGATAGTGTATGAGTGCTACAGTCGCAGCACCAATTGTGCCTGAATGATATTCATCAAATGGTAATAACAGTGACTCATTCTTATTCAAGCTTTAACTTACATTCATAAAAACGAATTTTTAGAAAAATATCTACCTTGATTTTTCTGGTATTATCAGTTCAAAAAGAAATATATTACCACCACATTATCCCCCCCCAAAAAAAAAACAAAACCCTAGTTCCTTTTCAAATTAGCTCTTGGAACTAAGCGTGCTTTTCAATTCCAATATAGCATTAATTCATGACTACACTCCCCAAATTCAGCTCAGATAATGATGGTCACAGCAACACTTGTAGTGACCACTGCCAAAAGTTTTATCTACTAGTTTGTTCTACTTGTCCTTGTGATTACTTCACAACTAACTGCTTATTTTCAATGGATATTTTCAGCTAATATATTACCTGATGCATAGTACCCAAAAGTTATATGGTATTTTCTTTAAAAACAATCAAACAACTGCAAAAAACCCACTACTGAATCTTAATGTATACATTTCTCACAAACAGATGCCTATAAAGACAGATAATAGATAATTCATTGTCAAAGTTTCAGGTAAGTATCAACAAAATTTTAAATGTTTGTTAAACGGTATAAAACCAAATTATTCTCTTCTAAGGAAAATGAGGGTATTTATCTCACTGCCAAAAACATTCCTTGGAATTCCATTTCCCAAATGACCTAGGTTTTTAATTTCAAGACAAAAATACCTGATTTTAAAAGATAAGTATCTACCCTCTGGGCAAAACTGATGATTTCTTATTTTTCCTACCATAAAAGGAGGTTCAGGAACCCTGTAAATTATAGGTTTCAAGCAACCATTTAATTTAGATTAAATTAGACAGCAATTGTATGTTAAATAAATATGAAATGGCTCTGAATGTATTTGTTAAAGATTAAGCATTCTGTAATACATGGCTTCTATTACACATTTGTTATTGCTGATTTTTAAAATAAATCACCATTTAATTGAAATAGTTAAAGAACATTTACAAAGGAAAGTATAGCATTTAGCAAACCCCCTGGGAATCTAATAAGCCCAACAGGGTAGCTCTTTAAAAAGTAGCCTATTCTCCAATGTCATGGTAGAAAATCTGTAGTGCAATCATCGCCAGAATCCTATACAATCTTTACAAATGCTATGATTCAACTTGCCCATATGAAACCAAAAAAATGTTTTATTTTAGCGTTGCTGTGGCTCTGGTGTAGACAGGCGGCTGCAGCTCCTATCAGACTGGAACCTCCATATGCCGCGAGTGCGGCCCTAGAAAAAGGCAAATAGACAAAAAAAAAGCATTTTATTTTAAATATTTATTATCTAAGTAGTTTTGTTCTGTTAGAGGCTCTCACTATCTGCCATTAAAAAAAAAAAACTTGAATGAATTCTAGGTAGATGAAAATAGGAAATCTTTTCCACATCCATCAGACACTTGAGTATAACTATCATTTTTTTTTGGTGGGGGGGAAGAAAATTAAATATTCCAGAATACATTGTACCATGATTTTTATCCTGCTTCCCCAAGCTGGAGATCTGGAACATGAAAAAGGAACCTTCCCTGGATCACGCTACAGGGCTTGCATCTAAAGAGCACAATTCTCTGTGACTGAGGCCCAATATCCAACTTATATAAGACACTATAAAACCTGCTACATGGTAAAAAAAAAAAAAAAAAAAACCAAAACAACAAAACACAGGTTATTTCAGGGAGTGTGGTAGCATTTCAGGTTAAACACTTCAGGGCACTTAAGAGATGTGAAAGATGACCGGACTGTGGAACTGAATGTTGAGAGAGTGACAAGGCAGAGATTAGAGTCAGGATGGGTAGATCAGAGAGGAAGGGGAGTTGCCAGGATCTGGGGACTAGCTGGGTAAGTATCAGAATAAAGGAAAGAGCAGAATCTGCTGGTAATTCCAGAATCATTAGGAACTTGGAGGTCAGGGACATCTTTTGACAAGAGTCCGTAAGGAGATCAGGCAACCAGTTTTCAAACTAAAGACAATTACAGATACACTAGGCTGGGAATCAGGCTGGAATACACTTGGGATAATGCAGTCTATGGCTCCTCCCTTAAAGTGTCAGTACAAATTTATCAAAAATAGTTAATGTTTCAGAATGTGGATAGCAAAAGACAGACTCATAACTGAAAAATGTGGGAATTTTATTAAGGTGTGACCACTGGAATTTTTCTTATCCCAACTAAAAGCGTTAAAGCTTCAGGAAAAGAAAAAAAAAAGGAACTGAATGACCAAAATTACCTAATTAACAACTGATGACAAAAGAAATTTAAAAATGACTGTTAAAGGCATGTACTTTTATCATAACCATTATGTATCAAAAGAGGTGTATAACTCATTATAATAACTTTCAATCTCAAATTCATTGAGACATTACTTCTCTTAAGAGATACCCACATGTTCTCTACCAGCTCCTTAAATCCTCTGGAGATATTTGCTGATTCTTATTGCCTAAGGAATGTTAGTTTCTAGGAAAGATCATCTTGTGAAACGTCAGTAATAGAGCCAACGTGGAACCACTGATTCTGAGTTTGGGTAACATTAACCAACAATTAAAATGGATATCAGCAATTAAAATATAGTTCAATTCTATGACCTGCTGGAAAAAGCCAACTCACATCTCTAAGTTTTTATTTCCCTGTGTGTTGAATGAAGGGGTTGGAATAAGTCAGTATTTATTAAAGTGAGGTTAATCTTTGGTTACTCAGAATCATATGGGTGTTTTTTAAAATGCAGATCCTTGAGTCTCATTCCCAAGCAAATTAAAATCCAAATCTCTGGAGTGAGACCCAGACTCTGCATTTAAAATAACTCTCTCGAGTTTGGTTTCAGAGTCATCTGACTACATAAACTAGAAGCCTCCTTCTGGCTCTGCCATTTGGGTTGATCAACTGATACCTTTTATAACTTTGTAGCAGTCAGCAATTTAAGCCTACCAAAAAACTAGCAGAACAGATCCTGTTTATTTTGCTTATCAACAAGACAAAAAGGCATCAAAATAAAGATAATGCAGTATACTGTTATTCCACGTTTGGGATGCCATTTCACCCTTTCCCTGCCCTGGGCTGCACACTAACCTTCCTTTTAAAGGGCTGTCCTCCTCCTCCACTTTTAAGAAGGACTCTAACACGGTGAATTTATGTCAGTGGGTTATCTTATCAGGAAGCTTTAGATAAGGCGGTCTTATCTCAATAATTAACTGTTAATTTTTATAAAACATTAAAAAGTGCCTCAATAATTAACTGTTAATTTTTATAAAACATTAAAAAGTGCCTGATTAAAAAGAGTTATATAACTACTAATTCTGTAATGATAAAAGCCCTTTTCCTCTATCAGGAAGAGTTCTCAAGTTGAACTGTGTCTTGGCTTTCCCAAAATATAGTCTTAAAGGAAATTATTAACTCACATTTTTTTTATTTTTAAAGTTTTATTGAAATATAGTTGATTTACAATGTTGTGATCATTTCTGCTGCACAACAAAGTGATTTAGTTATACATGTACACATATCTATTTTCTTTCAGATTCTTTCCCCACATACATTATCACAGAATATCGGGTAGAGTTCTCTGCTCTATACGGCAGGTCCCCTTTAGCCAATCATTCCCTATATTTCATTACGTATATAACAATCCCAAGCCCCTAGTCCATCTCTCCCTGCCCCTACCTGTCCCTTTTGGTAACCATAAATTTGTTTACAAAGTCTGTGAGTCTGTTTCTTTTCTGCAAGTTCATTTGTATCTTATTTTTAGATTCCACATAAAAGTGATATCATATGATGTTTGTCTTTCACTGTCTGATTACACTTACTATGATAATTTCTAGTTCCATCCATGTTGCTGCAAATGGCATCGTCTCACTATTTTTTATGGATGAATAATACTCCTTGTGTATATATGTACTACATCTTCTTTATCCATTCTTCTGTTGATGGACATTTAGGTTGGTCTTGGCTATTGTAAATAGTGCTAACTCACATTTTAGACCAAATCTTGTTACCATCACTTTGGTTCCTCTTCTGATGAATTATAAGGATAAAATGCCAAATGAAGAAGATAATTAAATAGTTTAGATTATAATGATAACAGAAAGCTCTTTGGAAACAGTAATTTGCAAAATGACACAAGTGCCCTTATAACTTGTTTCTAAAAATAAAAATTTCCCTAAGTATACAGAATTTTCTTTTGATTAGTCCCTAACATTAGTCATGCCTTATTATTTATTATCTGATGTATTT
>PVHT020000173.1:15361210-15498869 GCA_004024745.2 Catagonus wagneri
AATGCCAAATGAAGAAGATAATTAAATAGTTTAGATTATAATGATAACAGAAAGCTCTTTGGAAACAGTAATTTGCAAAATGACACAAGTGCCCTTATAACTTGTTTCTAAAAATAAAAATTTCCCTAAGTATACAGAATTTTCTTTTGATTAGTCCCTAACATTAGTCATGCCTTATTATTTATTATCTGATGTATTTATTGAGGAAAGTTATTATACTTGCCTCTTTATTACCTACTACTTCAGAGTGCAAGCCTTAATTTGAACAGAGAATCTGAGACATGCAATACTATTAAACAGAAAGACTTAACCTATGTTCAACCAACCAGACAACTAGATTTGGGAAGCCATGATTCTTAAGGGAAAACAATTTTTCAGGCCCCTAAATTAAATTAAAACTAATTTTATTAACAAAATAACTCTGGTGATCCTATCTGCCATCATCAAACATAAAAAGAAAAGCAGGTGCTTAGAATACTTCATCATTTCAGTTGGTTGATTCCATCAAATAATTGGACCTACTGAAGTTATGTTTCTGGCCAAAATCACTGAGGCTGCAGCATTTTGTAGGACTCTACAGTCAAACTGGCTGTGTGTGAACACATGACCCAAGAAAATACTAAGCTTTCAGTGGAGGACAGACAGACAATAAACAAGAAAAGGTGATAAAAGCATGATTATTTTGGTGACTTCGTTTACGGGCAATTTTTTTTTTTG
Source organism: Catagonus wagneri (assembly GCA_004024745.2). Taxonomy (NCBI): domain Eukaryota; kingdom Metazoa; phylum Chordata; class Mammalia; order Artiodactyla; family Tayassuidae; genus Catagonus; species Catagonus wagneri. The sequence continues at coordinate 15,361,928 of PVHT020000173.1, forward strand.
TCTTTTTGCCTTATCTAGGGCCATACCCGCGGCATATGGAGGTTCCCAGGCTAGGGGTATAATCGGAGCTGTAGCCGCCGGCCTTTGCCACAGCCACAGCAATGCGGGATCCAAGCCACGTCTGTGACCTGCACCACAGTTCATGGCAATGTCGGATCGTTAACCCACTGAGCGAGGCCAGGGATCGAACCCGCAACCTCATGGTTCTTAGTCGGATTCGTTAACCACTGAACCACAAAGGGAACTCCCTTACGGGCAATTTTTAATGATCATGTGAAAAAGATTTGGAATTCTTAGATCTATTTTTAGCATAAAAATTATAGTTTGTGTAAATATCTCATGTAAATACATTAGTCTATAGAATAGCTCTTGAAAGATATCCTGACTTTCTGTATCGATGTTTTTTCCCCTGCTTGATGAAATACTCTTCTCACCTGGCCTGGTGCCATCATACTCTCAGGCTTCCCTCCCTCCATTCTGCTCTGAGTCTAGCTGCTGCTCTTCCACCTCCTTTCACCTGAGAAACATGGGCACTGCCAAGGTTCTGCCCTCGGTACTCCAATCCTCCCCTCCAAGCATTGTCTATCAGTGAATCTTTTCACTGTTACATTGGTTATATCCATAATCACTAAGTCAAAGACCAAAATCTCCATCTCCCCTTACCCTCCTTTTTTTGGATCTAATTCTCAATCACAAAAAGCTAAGTAGGGCCTTTCACTGTACATCCACACTGGACTCTAACTGAACATGCCTAAATATTACCTACTATCATCATCTACAGCATCACCTCCTAAAATCCCCTTAACATCGGCCAGTAATAATGCTCAAACTACTTGGTTTGGTAATCCAGGCCCCAATACGCCATATTGTCAAACTGACATTCCTAAATAGGTTTCTTTCTGGAGACTGAACTGGAAAAGAGCACAGATTTGGGAGTTAGAATTCCATTTCTCTCTCTGTCCTCAGTGTCATCTCAAGCATGTTCTTTAGTTTTCCTGGGTCTCTATTTCTTTTTCTGTGAGTTGGGAGTAATTACACTTGAGATTACAGTGAACAGATGGAAGAATGTGCACTTATGCTTGAGTACAGTGTGAGGACACAGGAAAGTGCAAGAAATGGTTGCTGGAGTGTAAAGTAATGTGTTTGCTTATGTCTTTCTTTCCCTCTGCTTTCCCTTCTCTTATTTATGTTTAACTCGTCATTCAAGAGCCAAGTCTGCTGCCCTCTGTTATTATGTTTAGAGAAATTTCCCTAATCACTACTCATCTACACATTTTTCTTGCAGAATTCATTTAATCAGATACTGTCTTCACTTTTTTTTTTTTTTAAGCACCTGTGGCATACAGAAGTTCCAGGGTCAGGGATAAAAGGCCACTACACTGGATCCTAAATCCCTAGGCCACCAGGGGAACTCCTCATGTCTTTTTATTTTTAATTTAATGGTGAGATTCTGAGTTGCTCCACATCCCAATTTTTGACATGTCAGCGGGTAAACCAAAACAGTAGTATTTAGTGAATAAGTAAAAAGTCAGTGCTCCTCATGCTTACATCCAGAGGGACATTTAGATGGTGCAGTGCCTATGCTTCGATCTGAGTTCTTAGTCCTCATGGGAGTGCAAACACTGACATTTGAGCCAGGCATATCAGCACTCCGGCATTCTCTTTGCTTTCTCCCAGGGAATGTAGGAAGATTTCACGTTTGCAAATTCTGAAAGCATTTCAGCTCACCTATACTGACTCTCTTCTCTCCACCACATGTGTTCACAGAACTTGAAATGTAACGTGAAAACTCAAGTGGATCGTCTCCTTCCTAGGGGCACTATGTACTCTCAAGATGTAACTTAACATGAACAAAGTGTGGCCTCTACCCAAGCAACGCTCAGGAAAGCCTCTCAGGGTCCGGAAATAAACATTCTGGAATACTCTGCAAGCCAGATGTGCAGACTATGAGATAGCATGTGGGAGAGGAGAGAAAGAACTCAAGCCCATTAAATCTAGCATATTCCCAGGGTGGCTTACTTTTCTTTGCAAAGATGTGGCAGGGAAGACTTTTGCTCCGGGGTGCTGTTTGCCCACATCTCCTGGCTGTTCCCTAGTATTTATTAAAAGAGGAAGGTAGGGGTAGGTTTGAGAGTAATGGCTCTGAAAGGCAGGAACAAAGCACCACTGAAACTCAAAGTGTTTATTTGCCCACTTCTCTCTGAAACCCAACAGCCTCTGTATTCACCTCATCAGCCATGTGATCAAATTCACGAAAATTCTACACCTCTTTACTGTGTTTTCTTGAGCAAATCACAGCACCACTCTGAGATGCAGTGTCCTCACTTTCTCCTTTGTAAAACCTAGTTCCTTTGCATCTATGATTCTTCCTGAGTGAAGGATTCATCTTTACCCCCACATAACAGGGTTTTCCAGGTCAAACTCTAATTACTCTCTCCGGCATTCCAAGAAATGGCTGCCAAATTTCTGGCTGCTGACTGACGTTTCATATCCACGCTAGTGCACTTTCAAACACAAACCATCCCAAGCCCTTCTTTGTTCTTTAGAGATGTCTGTTTCCGTCATCCCAAGAAAATGCAAGAACAGTCAAACACAGGTGTTTGGGCATGGCCTAACAACTACGGTTCTTTGTCTTTCTCTTTTTTTTTTGCAGGGGGAATCTGTTTTAATGTACAGAAAGAGTCACAAAGCCTGATCCCAAAGTCTTGACATCCCCTCTGGTTGTCTGAAAATTCCCTCTGAAGTCCATGAGAATGCAGCACTCCATAGACCAAGGCCCATAATTGGCGAATGAGAAAATATACAAAGGAACAGAATTTTAAAGTTAGCAAAGAATAAAAAAACCTCTTAATACACAAAAAGTAATTTTTGTTGTTGTTGTTGTTATTGGAAAAAAATGGGAGTTTAAACAGCACATTTATTTCGTTTTAATTTCTGGGCTGTCAGACATCAGCTCTGAAGCCCTGATTTGGAACACATGCAGAGTTCCTTTGAAGTTCTGGCTGCATTTTTTTTTTTAACAATGGCAGAAAGATATAAAGAAATTAAACTGCAACATAATCATGAGACAGAACCTCTGGACTCCTGATTTACAAATTGTCATTCTTTCATTTTTTTTTTCAGGCCTTCATTTTCAAAGCTTCATTGTGGCAGATATAATTTTTTTCCCTTTAAGTTCAATCTTCAGCTATTCTTTTCCTCTCCACAATGAAGCATTCTACTTTTATTTTAATCAACTAAAAAGTAGTTTATTGTGGTTTTCTGAAGACAAGAAAGGAACTGGAAAATCCGGAGTAATACATTAAATGAAACCTTTTTTGATAAAAGCCATAGCAATATAGGGTTTAGCTCTTAAAGTGCCCAATCCTCTTGGCATAAAGACAAAAATGTACCTTAAATTTTCTGGCAGTCTAAAGAAAATGTCTACCTCATTTTTTTTGCTATAATTACAAAAGATTGTTACCAAAGATTTCAAGGATTCTTAATAAAAACTCCTTTTAAATTTGGTCTGGTAGAAGCCAAATTTGAACACACACACGCACACACACACACACACACACACACAGGCACACACACACACAGGCACACACAAACTGATTTAATGTTGTCATTCAGAGGTCACGTATCTTTATATGAACAAGACACACAGGAATTTTGAAATCCAACAGCCCCATTTTGTATCTATGAGCAACGGGGCTTCCTGCTGTGGCCCAGTGGGTTAAGAATCCTACTGCAGCAGCTTGGGTTCTGGGGGAGGTGCAGGTTCGATCCCCAGCGTGGCGCAGTGGGTTAAAGGATCTGGCCTTGGCGGCGCAGATCAAAAGTTAAAAAATGATGATTTCATATTCAAAATACACACTACACAGGATCAGTTTACACTTTATATTTTGTAAATTCAGTAAGAATTGAAAGCTAGAATTTATTTTCATTCGTCTTTCTTGTGGGGAAGGATTAAAGGGGAGAATTAGAATAGGTAGAATTATTTCTACTTGTCTACAGCCTGAAACTCCTCATATGTCCTTAAGAGCATGCTAGTCTTTAATCCTTTCACTGCTATTGAATGTATTGATATTCTTTTTATGTTCCCAGCTTCTAGGGTTTTAACTTCTCTTCTGCCTAGAATAAAATTGCATTTTCACATCTATGGAACCACCTCTTAGAGCTTTAATGAAAACTTACATACTCTGTAATGTCAATAGTAATTAGAAAGGCTGGTATAAGATTCCTCTTATTTTCTGGCACAGGATCAGGCACATGTGGTCCAAATGAAACAGAAAGAAAACTGTACATATATATATATATATATATATATATATATATATATATATTTATTTTTAAAAAGAAGAGGGGAGTAAAGTGTCTATTGCTATGTCATTACCTTAGACTCTTGGACTGTAAGTGTCTGGAAGGGAGGTACCAAGTATGTCAAGTAGCCTAATCCCTTAAGTATTAAATAATCATCAGATGGGTTGCCAAGCTTCCTCCCATTCTACTTTGACAGCAGCCTCCATCTACAAATGAAAAACATTTCTATGTCAAGTAGTTTAAATTCTATTATTCTGATACAAATGACTGTCTTGAATACAAACAGATTTTAGACATAGAAAATTAAGATCTCTTTCTGCAGAAGGGATGTGGAAAAGATTTGGATAAGAACTGGAGAAAGTCTGACCATGGAAATTAGCCATGTGTTGAAAAGATTGCATTATTTATATATACTTGTATAGCCTTTGGTCTATTTCTCAAGATTGCTAGATTCCCCTCAATGCCCAAAAGAGAAACAGAAAATTTCTAAGCAGAGAAAATTTCACTCTTATGTGCTACAACTAAATAGAGCTTTTTCAGTGAAAAATATTCTTTAGGTATTTTCTAATATTTAAGATGAGTAGTATTTGTGCAAGGATGAGAACATCCACCTAAACATATAACCTTAGCTCGGGTAACATCATTTTAGAGAGCATGGGCTCATCCTTGATGAAATGGAAATACCTAAATCTCAGATCTATCTAGGGTTGGCATAAATCTGTCTTACCCCAAATTCTAGCAAGCAGATTAATGTTTATTAGAATCATTAAAATTAATGACACATACACGTTTTTTTTTTTTAATTTAAAATTAGACCAGTATTTCTCAACCGCCACACTATGGACATTTAGGTCAGATACTGCTTTGTTATGGAAACTCCTGGTTTTACAGGATGTTTAGCAACATCCCTGGGCTCTACCCACTAGATGCTAGTAGCACCGTCCAGTTGTGACAACTGCAGTGTCCCCAGACCTCAACAAATATCCCCTGGAGTTCAAAATCACCTCCAGTTGAGAGTTACTGAATAGACTGATTTTCAGTGAAAATGTTAATTTGACAATATAACACATTTTTGGAGATTTCTTACTTACTGAAGGAAGGAAACTCCATAATAATAGTATTCCTGCCACTTATCAGATACTTTTACAGTTTTAAAAAATCTTTAAGCCGGTATCTCATTTAATTCTCAGAGCACCCTAATAATACAGCTTTTTCTGGCCATTTTCATAGATGAGAAAACTGAAGATAGAGAAATACCTTCCCAAAGTACTCAGCTATTATGCTAGATCTAAATTCTAAAGTTCACATCTACATATTCAATAAAAATTATCGAACACTAAGTAAAAACAGCATAATTAGTGTAGCTCTTAGCTTTTATATTATTCTTACCTCTAGAGCAGTAATTTTTTTAAAGAATATACCTACATTTGTGCAGTATCGACAATTCCATGCAACACTTAAAAATGGGCTCCGTATAAGCATTTTTTTCTTCTATGTCGAGACAGTATAAGATATTATCTTTTCCTTTGAATGAAAAAAAACTACCATAGAAAAAGTATTGTAAAACTATCTAAAATATCTCAGGTATACATATTATGTATATACAGTAAAATTTACTACGACTATGTCATATAGGTATAAACTTGACCAGAACCAATTCTATGGAAATCACCTTTAACCTTCACTTCCAAGGTTCTTCTGCATATGGATGATGCTGAAAATGGCCTTACATTCTTACACCTACTCTCAGGATAACACTACCCTACCGACAGTCAATGCACCACAAGAGTAAAATAAACTGGAAAAACGTCTCATAACCATGCATGTTGCCCTTTGGTGCATTTTGTTCTCTTTCCAGAATTATCTGATTTCACATCACTGGATTGCATGACAGAGGATCACTGCTCTATTCTTTTCCCAAGGAATTATCAAGGTTTGGCTCCAAATGTCTGTGGCCCTTCTCATAAGGATGGGTCATTGTTAAATCACCGTTGGATTCTACTTTGCTTTTTGATATACCCCACCAGTAGTCAAATTTGGCTGCCAAATAATATGACATCACAAAATCTGTAAGGAATCCTTACACTAGCTTCATGATTCAACTGGGAATAATGAGGGATGTAGTCTTGACATGCATCGTAACATCTTTAGACAAAACTTCATCACTTAAGAATTAAAATAATTTAAAATTTCTATTTTGTCTACCTGGTGACAAACATTTTTAATAGACAGTTAATCTGGGCACTGAATTTTTTACCTAGGAAACATTTTACAAACCAGAGTATCCTGGTGACTTGTGTGAGAACCTCCTTCTTCCTTCCTTCTTGCTTCTCTACCTCATCCATCTTCTGAAGGGTACTATAGCCCTACCTTTGGAGCTTACTCTCATAGCACCTGCTTATAGTTTTTAAGTCTCTGGATGCACTTGGAGTTGGTTTCTTCTTTCATATGAGGATGCTCCTGACTCAAAGGCAAAAGAGAGATCTTCCTTCCATCTCACATTCTCTCTTTCTTCAGTTTACACCTAAACTGTCCCATTTCTTGGGCAAGAGTTCTGGTATTCACTGATCCAAATTAGAGCTTTCCAGAGCTCAATAACTTTAAGATATCCATAAAACCATAAATATCACACTAACTTTAAGATATCCATAAAACCATAAATATCACACTATCCTCACCAGCTCAACTCTAGATACTTCATAATCTTGGGGAGAAAAATAAGCTTTCCAAATTCTATGGAAAGGAGCTTTGACTACATCTTATCTATATTTAAGGGCCAAGGTAGCCTTAGTGTAAATGACCTAATTTAAAACGCTGTTCTAAACTCCCAGTGCCTGCAGGACAGTACGAGACATAAGGCAAGGTCACGGACTATGACAGCACAGAGATAAAGAGATAAGGAAGGGAAGAGAGGCCAACAGCAACATGAGCAGTTAACAAGTGTGAGCTCTTCCAGGTGAGAACGCAGGAAGCTCTTCAAGGAGAGGACATTTCTGCTGGAGCTCAAGGATCACAAAATTCGGCCAAAGTGGGAAGAAGAGCAGAGAGAATACACTGAGCAAGTTACAGAAAAAGGAAAGGCGGGGGATTTAGGATTTCTGCTAAACATAAAAGAGAGCTTTACACAGAAGAGGGCAAGTATCACAGTAAGGGAAGTCTATGAACAGCATATGGAGTCTCTTGAATGTCATTTCTTCATAAAACCTGCCCTATCCCTGACCATCTTGATTTGCAGTGATCTTCTGAAAACCTAGAGCATTTACTTTTGTCACTCATCACCCAAAACCCATAAAGTCATAGAATTTTAGCACTGGAATAAATCCAAATGTATATGATGAAATGATAGAAAATTTTGGTTATCCTGTCCACTATTTAACTTTTCTTGCATATGGATATCAAAAGAAAGTCTATTGAGATGTTAATGCCTCTTCTTCCTTTTGGGAAAATGAAAAGATTTTCTTTCTGACACCTCCCCTCACAGCTCCTGCTGGGTACACACACACCATACATGCCCTCTTCTATTCACAGAGAAATCCCAGGCCTCTGGGTTCTGAGCACTACGTTATTTGGTTTTCAGAGGCTACTGGCAGCTTTTGTGGTTTAAAAGACATGAGAAGCTGCTAGTTACCAGAAGATAATCTCCACCAGACTTGTTTAGAAGGTCAGCCCTATTGAGATAATTTAATATAGATCATCTCTAATAGGGAAGGAAATGGGCCCAGAGCTTGGGTTAAAAGGAAAGAAACTGGCCTAATTCCAGGTATGGTTTCATAGATTAAAGGGAGAATCCTTAATCTAAAGTAGCCATCAGTCACTCTATCACGTCACCTTATTTTAATTTTCCTCTAACTTAATGCTACTAATATTATCTATGTTAGTTTACTTTTTTGTTTGCTAATTTCCTACACCCTCGTCACTCCCAGAAAGTAAGTTCCATAAGGATAATGAATTTATCTTTCTCATTCTCACCATTGCATCCTAAGCAATATTCCTTGGGTTCTAGTGGGAAAGAGATGGCACCTAAAATGGCATGGTAAGAGTTTATTAAAAGGACATTTTACTGAAGTGAGAGCTACACTTGTAAGAGTGGGAGCCATTGCAGCCTTTCAGCCCGGGGGCAAGGAGAGGGATTAAGACAATCTGGAACAATAGGTAAAAGGCTGCCTAAGAGAAGCTGTGATCTCAGGTAGAGGAATGTTGCCCTGCCCATGGCCAGGTTGGAAGAGAAGGAGCCACTAGGGAATAAATACTCCATCCTCTCTCTCTGGTCCTCTGAGCTCCCGCCAGGGCCCTCATTGGGCACACTCATCTAGAATCTAGGGAGCCTGGCACTGCAGACTTAAAGGTTGCTCTCCTCGGACACAGAGCAGGGTGGAGAATTAGAGTAGGGGGCAAACAGAGAATAAAGCACACATTTAAAATTCCCAAAATGAAAGACCAGGTTCTTTCATTTACCTTCACTTAATGCTTTTTGAGAAGTGGTAGCAGTGCTGATGGGGCAGCATATCCATATTGATAGCAAGAGAACACCAAGAGCTTATGAAATGAGTAGGCAAAGGAGAACAAAAAACATCCCTGTGCCCTTGCTTGGCACAGAGTGAGTGAAAATGCATGCCTGCAAATGGATCACATGAGCTTGGACAGTGGACAACAGCAACCATGATGGACTGAGGGCTACAGCCCCCTCCAAAACTTTTTAGCAATGGAACCCTCATTTACCCTCTCACTCAGGTCTCAGCACGACTTTGGGGATGGTTAAACGATCCGCATTGATTTATGCTGAGGATCTAGCAAGTGGGAAAACCTAAAGCCAGATCAAATTTAATTTAGAACCATCAACCAGTGCAATATTTTATGAATCCAAGAGTATGTAGCAAATTCATTCCTGCTCTACGGTCCTTATTTTTCCAAATACACATTTCTTATTTTTCCAAATAGACATTATCTCCCTGGGGACTGTTAGGGAATGAACTCTGTCCCCCATCAAATTCCCATGTTGAAATCCCAACCCCAGTACCTCAAAATGTAACTATACTTGGAGACAGTATCTTTAAAAGCCTACATGTGGAAAGAATCTGAAAAAGAATGGATATATACCTATACGTATGGCTGATTCACTTTGCTATACATCTGAAACTAACACAACATTGTAAGTCACCTATTCTCCAATAAAATTTATTTTTTAAATATAAATAAAACTCCAAAAAAAGGTGGTTAAGTTGCAATGATGCTATTATGTGGGCCCTTAACCTGATATGACTGGTGTCATTATAAGAGAGGGAGATACCTGCAAGCCAAGAGAGGGGCATCAGAGGAAAAAAAAACAAAACAAAAAACTGCTAACATTTCGATCTTGGACTTCTAGCCTCCAGAACTAGAAGAAAATAAATTTATGCTGTTTAAGGCTGAGGTATTTTTTCTTTTCTTTTTACAGCTGCACCTGTGGCATACGGAAGTTCCCAGGCTAGGAGTTAAATCGGAGCTGCAGCTGCCAGCCTACACCATAGCCACAGCAATGCCAGATTTGAGCCACATCCATGACATACACCACCGCTCACAGCAATGCCAAATTCTTAACCCAGTGAGGAAGGCCAGGGATCAAACCCGCATCCTCATGGATCCTAGTCGGGTTCTGAACTTACTAAGCCACAACAGGAATTCCAGTGGTATTTTGTTATGGCAGCCCTAGCATACTAATACGTGGGATAGGACCTCATCTTATATTAGTTACACTTTATCATCACAGTGGCAGCCCCATGCTCTGACCACCATAGCAATCCTGTGACGTTTTGTATGTATTGACTCATTCTCCCTTTCTTAATATATTGGGAGTGCGAAGAACAGCGTCTTTTATAATTATCTTCTACCTTCATTGCATATGCACATATGACACAGAAAATAAACCTGACCATTTCAGTCAATTTCTACTTCTTACTAAAGTAGAAAATCTTAACCTATTTTTAAGAAGAGGGGAAATCATATTTTTTTATTCAAGGTATTTTAGTTTTGTTTTAATTGGTAGGATTCTTTTTTTCTTTTTTCTTTACTGAAGTGTTACTGATTTACAATTATTCAAAGTATGTTCAAAGTTTGTATGCATTCCAATTGCTGGGTGTTTTGGAAAGAAAGGAATCCTGCCTATTGTAATTATGAGTATTTCAGCCCCAGACATTCAGCAGAATCTCTGTTCCCAATCGTAGCCAGCATTATTCTGATTCTAGATCCTTTGCCAGTTGTGTAAAGGTCATGTGGAGGTGAGCAGAATATGAAGTATCTGGCTCCAATTCCACTTGAAACATTAAAGTGACTCCAGATTGATAAAAGAGAGAGAGGGAACAGCATGCTGGATCACAAAGATCCCAAACCAGAGTGAGCCAACTAGCACATTCTTGACTAACGGTGACTGACAATGAAAAGGAGAAGAGACCTTAGGAACAGAGTAAAAGCTCCATTTACTCGGTTTAAGATCTAAGTTAGACACAGGCGAGTATTTGGTAGAAAGGTAACTGAAGACATGAGAGTAAATAGCTGGCAAGAAGGACAAGAAAACTGTAAATGTTTTCTGGCAAGGATATGAAAACTCACCCTCTTCATGGTCATATGGTGGCACTTGCTGAGATAATGGCAAAAAAAATCAAGAAAATTAAAAACAGAAATTATGGATGTCTTCACAAAATGGAAGAAAGGCAATTCTACTGGAGGTCATTTGGCAAGAGGAAGATTATGTAATTAAGTTAAGAAAGATGAAAATGCATTAAAGCATGAGAGGGTTAGTACCGATTAAGCAATTCTGGCTTAATTTACCATTGCTTAGACCCCATGCAAGTATTTTACATGAACAATGAGTACTATGCTATTTCTCTTTAATAAATGAGGAAACTGAAGTTTAAAGAGGTTATAGCTAGCCCAAAGTTGTGTAGCTTATACAAGGCTAAGTCAGGACCTGAATCCAAGTTCATCTAATTCCATAGGCTTTACTGTATTTAACCACTAGGCTGTAATTCCCTCAGTTCTTAGAGCGTTCCCTTCCTCCTACTGTGATCGATAAACGTACTTTCTGGCCCGAACACGTAAATTATTTGCAAACAGCTCATGCAAGCAAATTGCTGAATATACTTGTTCATTTCCCCATGAATAACTTTGCATCATGCTTTATTATGCCAGACTGACCTTTCCTGTAAGCAGCGGTATCTCTGCACAACTTGTTTTATTCACCCCTTAGCACAATATGCTACAGAAATAAATGCTTTTACTGTAGATGATTATTCTCATTAGAAAACATGCCAAGGAACGAGATCGGTGACACTCCTGGATTCAGAAAGTTTACACACTTAAAATTTGAGAAATGTTTCACTTATAAATAGTATGAAATTTCTTTCTCCCCCAACTGCCCATTCCTTGAGAACTAAAAGCAAAAGTGTTTTTCTTTTGTTATGTGCTAATTTGATTACTCAGCACAATTACTATATTTTAGGAACTCCAACTGAGTTGAACTGAGATGAGTACATTTTTATTTATTTTAGTGATGCAATTTATTCAACAAATATTTTCCCCTGCCCTTATCAATTGTTTCAATTGTTCTCAGGCAATTCTATTAGGAATGAAATATTATTAGAGGGGGTTCTCAAAATGTGCTTTATCTTCATTATATTGAAAATTCTATTCCAAATGAACCTTTGGGGAAATCTTTTTTACTGACATACTTTTCTTTCATAACTGTGTTTCAAACATGAGGAGTTTTTTTTCCTGCCAAAGTCTCATTTTTCTCCTTTTTTTTGGCTAGGAGCTCTTTTTTGGAGATTGTTCCTCCCCCCTGACCCCTTGGTGGCTCTCACCATAATGGCTCTCCTAAGAACACATTAGAGGGCTTTGCCCTAATCCATATTTTACTAAATAGCCCCAGGATTGAGAAGAACCTTCGCTAGGACTTGATTAAACAAATTCTTAAAGCCAATAACATGTTTTCAAGTTGTAAGAAAAAAGCATCAGAGTGCAGGCGGCCAAGGAAATCAGACCCTTCACTTTTCAGTCATCCTTAAGGGATATGGTTTGAGATGGAGTGTATTCTCTTGGAGATCAGTTCCAGAGGCTGGAGTTCCCCAGCATCCAGGGGCAGTCAGTTGCCCAGGAGGGTAGATTTAATGATGAGCACAACACAGTTGTGACTTAGCTATTTCTACACATTTCAGAGCAATTTTATGTTTTTATTGAAAAGACAGAAGAAAATGAAGTTGGTAAGACAAGCAAAGCCTGTGATTAAGTTGAACCTGAGGTAAAACACTGAAACAAATAGTTATAAAATCTCTACTATATGTTTAATACACAGTTTAAATAGCAAATAGCAAGTCTAGCTTTTCTCTTTCCTAATGTCAGCAATGCAGTCAAATAAGAGGTCTTTTGAGAATTTTTAAACTTTGAGATATTTTAATTCTGCCCCAGCAGAGAATCAAAGGATCACAAGAGAAAACACAGTATTCACACACACACATGCACGCACACACATGTGCGCGCGCGCGCGCACACACACACACACACACACACACACACACACACGTAATAATGAGCGTCTCATCTGTTGCAGTATGGGAGCCCTGGGAATAAATCAGCTTGTTGGGAATCCCTGTAGTATTTTATTAGACAATCATGATTAATGTCGCAGAATTTCAGCAATCTTTGAAAAGAAGTCAAAATGTGCCACAAAAATTCACTTGATTGTGCCAGAGGGAATATTTCCTAACATAGTCCCAAACTTCAAAAATAGTACAAAGCATGCAAATGGAGTAAGGGGCAGGGTCCATCCATTTCTTCCCAAGTACATTAAATTTATTTAACAGAAAAATGTTGGGAAAATTGTGACTGTCATTAGCATGAGAAAAGAATGTCCAGTGGTATCTATACACTGGGTTGTGTGCATTTTGTTTTTCCCAGGGCAGGGGAGGTATCTGATTTTCTTATTGCTTTATGTCACTGGTCTGTAACCCAGATTGTAACTTTAAGATGTTATCTTTTGGCTTCTCAGATAAACAGCCCATTATGTTTTTATGGTGGGCAGTTCTGAATCCTCAGGGGATTAGAAGATTTTGGCTAGAGTTTGTGGTGCCCTGCTAGACTACCAAGGGGTCCATGGGATCTTGTTCAGACTCTATCTTTAAGCAAACACCTCTCTCATAATGGTGTCTCACACCGCCTTCTTGGCCATGGACTTCAAAAGCTGATTGCAGGGAGGGTCAAGAAGGCAATAACCCCTAATATAACAGAACTAGTCTAGAAGGGCAGACAGGGCAAAGGTAAGGCGTCTCTGAGGTTGGCATTTGTATGTTTAGCCACATGGGGTGAATATGGGCCATCTGCTCTTGAATTTGCTAACTCATCGTTTTCACACCGTCCCGGGATCAAGTACATTTCATGCTTACTGGTGACAGCACTGAAGAGCTTTCCTAATTCTTATGACACATAGTCTATGTTATTTACCTTAATCCTCTAAATAATGATAGTATGTATAGATGTGTGTGTGGATGTGTGTGTGTTTGTGTGTGTGTGTGTGTTGGTATGTGTTTGCGGGATTTGAGTTGTTCTTTGTAGACTTAAAAGTAAGACCATCACAATTAAAACAAAACTCAAGTATGTATTCATATAACTCATATATCCTTTGGGCAGGGAAAACACCCTGGAATGCTGTGCTCCTGGAATTCTTTGCTTTCTTTTGAGTGTATTGTGTGATCATTCTTTCTTTCTTTTTTAAATTAGAGAAATTTCCTATTTGAGGCCTATATACAGAGAAATCCCTCTTCTGCCATCTTTCAAATAGTCATGTGTGCTATAAACATTTCAAAGAATATTTCAGAAAACACTTGAAACAGTCTTAATTTTAGAGATCTGAAAATAATAAAAACTTGAATATCCTGTATTTCACACTCAATATAAAATTGCTTTTTAGGTGTCAGGTCATAGAGAGTATGTAGCCTACTAAATATTAAATGCGATTAATGTGTCTATCCATTTTTATCCACATGACTTGGCAGATGACAAATTACATTGAGTAATTCAAGGTTTATACATTTATTTAAAAAGCTTTTAACCCATTATATTCATATTAATTGTTTTGCAAGTTAAGTTTGCCACCGAATCTTCTAAAGGAACTATCAAAATAATATTAATTTAAATTTTGGACAAAACAAGTGAAATTTGTATCTTCTGGAGCCTATAAAATCTTAAAAGTATGATTTATTTTATCTATACAAAGTTAGGTAAATTGACTACAAGTGAACAGTCTCCCTGGGTTAATTGTCTTTAATGTTACTAGCCTAGGCTTTCAGATTCTTCATGAATCTCAGTAAAGATAATGAAAAAGGAGAAATCGAGTGCATGTTCAGGCACAGGAAGAATGAGTTACTTTCAGAATAAGTGATACCAGTGCTAATACCAGGGCACTGAGTTAGTCATACTGATTGCTGTTTACCACGTAAGAGTTCAGTTTAAATCCAAACACAACAAAGTGCCCTCTATTGATAGAAAACTGAATTAGCATTTTGATTCAGAGAAAGAACAGTCTACACAGCTCATCCAAAATTATGTTTTCAATCAGCAAAACCATAGCAAATACATCCTAAGATTAAAACATGATTTCTCATTAATAACAGTTTGCTTGGTGGAGATTCGAAAACCCAAACCCATACTTTGGAAACTTTCCCTCTGCAATAGCTTTCTAACTCAGTGATCTTCATACTTTGTTGGTAGCATAGTAGCAGAATTTGAAAAACTGTATACTCCGTTTCATATTAACAGGATGTCTAATACTTTTATGAGCTAGTATTTTTTTAAAGGATGTATTTTAAGTAAACTGTAGCAGCACTTCAAAAACTTTCTTTAGTATATTAGACCTCTAATCTAGATTATTCAATTTATGGAAAATGTCCAACATACAACTGAACTGGCAATACCAGACCTTTCTGTTACACCAATCAACTAAATTAGAGTTACCTTTTTTTTCCCATGGAAAAAGCATTATCCCCTTTTTCAATTCAAATATTGCAGAAGTAAATTCCAACATAGGTAGAGTGATGACAGATGTATGGATGAATGTATGGACAAACAGATAGGTGTACATATGCATACACACATGCATACATATGTATACACATATGTATGTACACATATATACATATACACAAAGATAGAAACAATGAGTCTTTTGGGGAGTTTGTAACCTAAACAAAATGAGATGCTGCATCCCTATTGAGTTACCAAAACTCACTTTGCTTTGTGATCATAAAAAACTCCCTTAGAAATAATGCATTTTCTTTATCACTTTTGATGACAACTCCAAACATTATCTACATGAGGCCACTCATTATTTTCATGAACATATGATGTACTATTAGAATTTCTGCTTTTACTTATGTGAAATTTCCTTAGCTGTCTATTCCATTTGGCTAAGTACTATTCAACATTTCATGCCATAGTTGAGTTACCTTGTCAGCAAGGTCTTTCCTCAAATGGGTAAACCGATCTGCTACCTCATCTGTTTTCCCACAGGTTACTGTAAGTATTTTTATAGCTACGCTGCCATAACTATATGTATATATATGTATATATGTATGTGCATACATACACACACACACACACACACACACACACACACACACACACCTTAATAGACCATGGGTACTTACTGTTTTTTAATACTCAAGAAATGTTTTAAATAAAACAAAAATCAACAAATGATTCAATAAATAAAAACTAGTTTCACCAAGAAATATCTATAATAGAGATTTACAAGGACAGTAGCCATGTATAAGTTCACACTTCAGAAGAGATGATTTCTTTAAAAGTATAAAAGACATTTCGCTAATTCCTACACATAACAAAAATTTACATGCTATTACTATCTTTCTTTACTCCTGCAGAGGTTAATTCATAGGAGACATTTAAAAAGAACCGTAAAAAGCAGCAATCTAGAAAGACCACACATGGACAAGGTCTTTTAATAGCTTTAGATACATGACATTGTACCCTGGCTACAAAGACTCTTAGCTGGAATGAAGGGACAACATGTTGTAAAACAACAACAACAACAACGAAAAAAAAAAGAAAATTTCAAATGATATTTGAGTGGGGAAAAATGGAAAAAAAATTGTCTTCTAAAATTTAATTATATTCCATTTAATGTGTAACAAATAGCAAATAAAAATTTCAAATGGAAAATAACTTTAAAAATATTATATTGGGAAGTTCCTTTTTTGGCTGAGTGGGTTAAGAACCTGACTAGTATCCATGAGGATATGGGTTCAATCCCTAGCCTTGCTCAGTGGGATAAAGATCTGGTGTTGTTGTGAACTGTGGCTCGGATTCGACCCCTAGCCTGGGAAGCGCCATATGCTGCCATTCTGGCCCTAAAGAGAAAAATTATATCCACTGGCAATGACAGACATTTTTATAATATGGATCTTTTTATAATATATATAATACAGAGATTTTACAGCCCATCTTTCATCCTTTTTGGTTACCAAAACAAGAAGCTTAACCAGACCTTCTCCAGTTGAATATGGTAAAAATGAATGTTACCTACAACTTCGATCATTTGATATTCTACATATGAAGGCAGCAGAAGGTAGCAGAAGCCCTCATACAGCATCCTTTAAACAATATGTGGTAAACTATAACACTGGTTTTAAGAGTTATGTGATTTCTGTTCTCTTAAAGATATATCCTAAGAAAACAAAGAGAAAATGGGTAAAGTCTTAGTTTCGACAAACTGTGAATTCTCACAAGACTTTGAACACTGTTTAGGTTTCAGAAATTACTCAATATGTGATCATTTAAGAGACATTATTAATTTCTCCCCAGCTGGCAACCAAGTTTCAATATACATCTAATATATGACATATTTTTTCCATATTTATCACCCTGTTATAAATAAGCATGTAGAAAAATATCACTAAAGCTATTTCCGAAAAATTCAGTCAGACTAGATTTTGTTCAGCCAGCATTTTTGCCATGATTTAAATTTTAAAAATAGGAAATGTTAATGAAAACAAGCTTTGAGACATTCAAAGAAGTAACAGGTCACAATTTTATACTAGAAAAAATTAGCATCAGCATTTTCGGGATTGAATGAACACGTTGCTAAATCTTTTAGAATGTCACTGAATACAGAGATAGTTTAAATCACGTTTTTCTTTGTTCATATTTATGGTCTCAGGAATTAAGAATGCATTTTCTTTATCAGACAAGTTAGGTCTTAATTTATCCACCTTCATTATTTCCTACAGACTTACTATGCACTAAAAGTTTCAATACTAGAATTTGTACTTTGAACACAGGGTGAGAACTGGTAACTAAAGCACTGATCCTTCTTCCCTAACGAGCCACAGGTCCTCAGGAGTGGTACATGACCTGTTTTCACCATCCTTAACAAAATGACTTTTTGTACAAAAGGAAAAACCTTTATAACTAAGAATAAAATCCTGTGACACATTGTGAAAATTATTTGGTCTGACATTGGGTTTTATTATGCTTTGTGTTATTCCTGAGGAACAAAGAAGATCATGCTCAAGATTGAAAAAGAAAACACTTAAGGAGGTCTGGGCAGTTTTAACAGCATGAGTGAAATACAACACCAAACAGGATGTCTCTATTCCCTTTGAACTTGAGGCATCCCATGGACCCTAAGCTACTGAATTCTCTGGTAGTTATGTGGTGCCAGACATTCAGTGGCACTTAATGAAGATAAGTTTCTACATTGTACTTTTAAAGGTAATGGTGGATGAATCCTGCCTGACCAAATTGAGTGTTTTATCAAAGCCTCTGTAAAGTTGGAGAAAATGTACACATTTTTTTTCTCTGTCTTAAAGCAATTGTCTCCCTTCTATTTTCTTTATTAACTGCCAACAAATCTTCAAATCAGTAGGCAGAAATATATCCACATTTATGTGTCAAGAATAAATGTAAATATTTGTTCATTTATTTTAGAAATTAAATGACTATAATGGAAAATAAAATCTAAAGTAAGCATTAACTGATCATATCATATTTTCTTCTTTTATAAATAATATTTAGAACTTTCTATGTATTAGGTAAAGTTTATTCAGAGCAAAGGTAAACCCCAACATTGCACTGTTTGCTTCACAAAAGAACAGGCCAGAGATCCATCTGCCGCTCTCTGAGGGGAACATGCCACCCTGTATTTTTTTGTCTGCCCCTGCAGCGCGTGGAAGCTTCTAGCCAGGGATCGGTATAATGGAGCACTAGGTGGAAAGAGGAGACCTTCCCCATCTCAGTGAACATCAATTCCTTTCTATCTGATGTCCACACCCTAGACCTTAGAACTGTGCTTTACTTTCCCATGCTCTCTCCACTCTTACTCCAGACCAGTCTGTCAGCAAATCTAGTTCACTAACCTTTAAAATAAATCAAAATATAACCACTCCTCACCACCTTCACTTTCCTTCTCCTTTGGTGGCTCTTCTTTAGCACACTTGCTTCCTTGCTCTTTGAGCATTCCAGTGAATCTATGCCTTAGGGCCTTTGCCCTATAGGTTTTCAGGTCTAGAATGCTCTCACAGCTCACTCCCTCATTACCTTTGGGTTTTCATGCAAATGTCATGAGTGAGGCTATCTCTGATCACCCTTTTTAAAGTTGCAAATCTCACTTCTCAACCATAACCTCATCCTTTCCCTACTTTAATTTTATTCATAGCATATCAACTCCCAATTTAATAATGCTTACTTATTTTGTTTAGGCTTTAGTAAATGCTCTCCCAAAAGAACCTTCTGTGGTCAGGCAGATGTTCTAAATCAGTGATACCCAATGTGGCTACTGCCAGCTATATGTGGCTATTGAGCACTTAAAATGTATAGTTTAATTAATTAATTAATTTTTTAGGGCTGCACCCCTGGCATATGGAAGTTCTCAAGCTAGGGTCAAATCAGAGCTGCAGCTGCTGGGCTGCGCCAGAGCAACAGCTGCATCTGTGACCTATGCTGCAGCTTGTGGTAACACTGGATCCTTAACCCACTGAACAAGGCCAGGGATTGAATCTGCATCCTCACAGATACTATGTCAAGTTCTTAACCCACTGAGCCACAACAGGAACTCCTAGTTTAATTAATTTAAATTTAAATTATCATATATGGCCAGCGGGTACCCTTTTAGACAGCATAGCTTGGATATATAAGCTACCTGAGAAAAAGGATTTCTGATTTTTTCAGACTGATACAACCTCAGGAGTGAAACATCATCAGACACATAGTCGGTGCCCAATGTGTATTTGGTGAATGGATTATGCAATTTCTTTTCGTCCTGGTTTCATTTCCCTGATTCGACAACGATGGGCCATGGTGTTTGGTTGAGGAAGGGCACACAGGTTACATGGTTTACCTCCCATTCATCCTGCAGGCCTCTGTGCAAAGTACAAACTGTGCAGTGACAGGTGGGCTTCCTGAGTGGGTGACTTCCTTGTGAAGATGGACACCAAGTGTTTTGCGCCTGTAGCTTTCTCTCTCCTTCCTGACATCGCTGTCATGACCAATGTGAAAAGAAGCGCAAGGACACAGTGAGAGAACCCTATAAATGCCTATGTCTGTCTACTGTCACTGCTTTGATGACAGAGGTACTTAGGGCTTCTTTTTTTCCCCCTTCAATCTTTTTGCCTACTTGAAACCCTGTGTAGTAGGTACTCAACGCTCAGCTGAGACTTTCAGTTCTCACTGAGCTGAGAAAGGCCAAATCTGAGAAGCATCAAGTAACAGCCTGAGAGAAACAAAAAGATCACACATAAATGTAAGCTCCTTAAACTCAATAGCAATTGTCCTTAGAATGTAAATTTCATCTCTCTACCAGGGAAGAAGTTACATCAATTTTACATGGAGAAAATTTGACATCACTGTATATCTGGGACAAAAATCAAATATACTTTCCTTAGTCCTTGGCATTTGTTTCTGTGCAAAAACACCCCCCTTTTCCCACTGGTATTACTCCTTTACTTATCTTTTAATAAAGCATCAAGAGAGAAGAGGTACACAGGAACCTAGATTTACCTCTTTCTGTCTTAACAGAGTTTTATGCTTCCCATAGCCAACATGACTTTTGAGGAGAGAAGGAAAGAGAGAAGAAATAGAGACAGGGAGAAAGAGATGTAGCTATTCAGCCAAAGGGATGAACTTAACATATCTGCATCCCTATGGTGATGCAAGTGCTATACACATCCTGGCCCTGCCACTTCTTGTTTTCAAGGTAAATTTCTAATATAAACATCGACAGAAAAATATATTTGACCAGCTCTGAAGCCAGACCACCTGGGAATCCTGGCTATAGCTCTTTTATAAATCTGGCATTTCTAATCTGTTTTCATGCTATAGTTTCCTCATCTGTAAAATGGGGATCATAGCAATATTGCTTATCTTACAGTGTCATTATAAAGATTATAAAAGTACTGTGCCTACTATAGATTATAAGTGCTTATTAAATGTTTTCAGCTCTTCCTATTCTAGATAGAGAATTTTAAAACCAGTCTATTAGTTGGTCCTAATACTCATTTTATCAGTGAGGACTAGAGACATCAATTCTTTAAACAGAGATTTAGTGTCTGAATAAGGACTAGTACACAGGTCCCCTAACTACTTAGTGTAATTCCCAACATCCACCCTAACACTATGTCCCCTCACTCCTCTCCCTCTTTTTCTTGATTGTTACATAAAAGTAAAAGAAGTAATTAGGCCTAGGAAAACTAGAGGGGGAAACTGCGGTTTCGGTTGCAAGTAAAAAGTCACTCAACGTTCTGCTTTTCAAGTCTTTTTCTTCTTTCATGTGGGAGTCATAAAAATCAAAACAGATCAGGGGGAAGTTCTCTGCCCCCAACCTCAGAAGGGACAGATCCATTCACTCAGTGACCTGCCAGGTTATTATAACACAAATCTCTATCCTACATGGAAGGTGGCTCTCGGACTACCTGTAGAAGGACAGACAAGGCAAAGAGTGTGTGTGGGAGTTAGCTTATAGATGACAAAACTTCTAAAACTTTGGGTGATTTATTCTAGTGTGATCAGGAGTCAACTGCAGCTGTTTACAGTAGCCAAGCCATGGAAGCAACCTAAATGTTCATTAACAGAGAAGTGGATAAAGAAGATGTGGTACATATATACAATGGAATATTACTCAGCAACAAAAAGAACGACATGATGTTTGTATCAACATGGATGGACCTAGAAATTATCATACTAAGACAAAGACAAATATCGTATGAGATCACTAATATGTGGAATATAATAGAAATGATACAAAATAACTTACAAAATAGAAAGACTCAAAGATTTCAAAACCAAAATTATGGTTACCAAAGGGGAAATGCGAGAGGAGGACGGATAAATTAGGAGGTTAGGATTAACATATACACACTACTATATATAAAATCAGTAACAAGGACATATCATACAACTCAGGGAAATCTATTCAATACTTTGTAGTAACCTACATGGGAAAAAAATCTGAAAGGAATGGTTTTATGTATAACTGACTTACTTTGTTGCACACCTGAAACTAACACAACTTTGTTATACTCCAATAACGTTTAAAAAAAAAAAAAAGTGCAATTGACTTTTCTCTTGCCAAATACCTGACCACCACCTCTGGAGACAGTCACACAATGTACTACACTGGAAAGAATAAGAAGCTGTGCTCTTGAACAACCTTGGGCTATTCCTTCAGCTGGGCACTTACCAGTTATCAAATCTGGTACTCAATGATTTACCCTAAAAGAACCTGAAGTGGTGTCTATTCTTAATTGTTGAGACTCTGTTTTGTACCCTAGTGCCAAATAGTCCTCCTGAGACTACTGAGTAAAACAACAGGAAAAGTTCCAATAACCATCACGATCCTTAATAAAATACAGCTCTTAAAGTAGATGACCTTCTGGAATCATCCCAAGTAGCCTGACACTCCTCTGTTTTCTTTAGGCACTTCGTGAACCCATCAGTTACTGAAATTAGGCACATTTAATAAGTGTTTCCCTCTGCTGGTTACTTGGACAATCAAGCGATTTTAGGGACTCCTTATGTGTGCCTTATTCAGGTGATTACCCTAAAACAGGAAGGAAATATTGTGCATGAGAACCGTGCTGGGAGGAGAAGTTTTTAATAGAAATAACATCCGAAGAAACTGTTTAGATCCAGGAAACTGCAAATAAATGAACAGAGCTTGCAACACATTTTGTATTCAAGGTAGGTGATTCTAAACCTGATGACTGGATTTTACACAGAGCTCAAACGCATGCTGTGAAACCCAGATCAGACAGACTTGCCAAAATATCCTAAACTATTAGAGTTAAGTAATGGCTGGCCAAATAAATTAAATCCTGAGTGCACTACTAAATAAGTTAAAACTGGTCTCTCTAGGCTTACCTTTGTCTTTTCATCACTAGCTCCATTAATTCTTTTATCTTTCTGTTTTCTGTCTTATAAAATTTTGATCACAGTACTATCCAAGATACATTTCCATATACTGTTCAAAAATAAATATTTTCTTTGATGTTACACTGTAGTAAATTTCCTTGCTTTATGAAGAAAATCTGTTTCTGAAAAGGCAGTCACTCACAATGGATACGGTATCATGCCAATCACCACTACAAATGTTCCCTTGGTTTTATTCCTTGTTTTTATCTTAAGCAACATGAAGAGCACATAAAAACCTTTTAGGTGTTTATGAAACTTCTTACTAGATGAAGAAATTCGCTGTTTGTCCTAGATACCATTAACTTGTCCTACCTCAATGAGCTGGGCCAGCTAGACTGACTCCTCATTATGTAGATGTCTGGGACATAAATTCCATCAGCAGATGGGATCTGCCCAAATCTATGGACTCATACATTTTGTTAACAATCACCAATTATTGCAGTTATAATCCTAAATTTGTCTGAATCATTTAAAAGCAGGATGGTTATATTCTGTTATCAAGACAATGATCCATAACTGTTCAACTCCATTGAGTGGTATGCGTTAAACCTGTAATCCAAAGCACATGAAAATTTTAAACTGTATAATACTGTTTATGACTTGTTGAGATCCTACTAAGTGTAAGTTGTTAGGCTGAAAATGGGCCATTTTTTAAAATCTTCACAAACCTATGAAATAGGAAGTCCCATTTAGGGATGAGGAAATTAAGTCTCACCAAGATAAAATAAATTGCTCAACGTCACACAATTAGAAAAGTAGCTGAACCAAGTGTTGACCCTAGAAAGTTACACTCCAGAGCCTGCTTTTTTTGAACCACTATCTAAACACCAGCTGGTAAGCTAGCTATTGTTTCTTTTCTTTATTTTTTATTTTATTTTGTTTTTTTTTGCAACAAACATGGTACAACATGAATGCTTATGAAAATATCTTGAATAAACAGGATAAAACTTTTCAAGAAAAAAATAGACTGACTTTATAGAATTTAAATACATATTTTTAAAATAATAATAATCATCTAATACATGAAAATCAGTAAATATTTTTTGAGACTGGACAATGAGTGAAGTGATGTTTTCAGTCTGAGAATACACAGTAGTTAACAATACAAAATAGCTTCAAATTGCATAGTTTTAGCAAATAGTGATGAGGGCAAGTGACAAGGGATGATGGGTGGACAGAGTAGTCAGGAGAGAAGTCTCTGAGAGGCTAATATCTGAGCTGAGAAAATACCCAGGGCACACTGAAGGAGAGAATGTTTCAGTCAGAAGGTATACCCTACACACAGACCTGACATGGATCTGGCCAGTTAGAGATGGAAAGATTTGCAACACTGTAGCACAATTAAAAAAGAGAAGACCAAGGAGAATAAAGGTGACGCAGAGAGCGGAAAGAGGTCATGAATGGTAAGGAGCACAAACTGTACTTTAGTTTCAGGAAAGAAATATTAAGCATAGGGTTGATCTGCAATAAATGGTCAATGATTCGGTAAGATAATTTCTTAGACAGCTCCTCCAGTTTATAAATTCTATCAAGGCATATAAACGAGGAAAACAGCAGGGAAGGAAGACCTTAACCTATACATTTAAACAATTATATACAGCTCTAGCTAATTCATTCCTGAATAAAGGCTGAACATTAGAGAAACCTGTAGTAATCAAAGCAGAGATTTACAAACAGATGTTCATAACCCCAGGTGTTTCTGTTTTGCTTCTACCATTAAAATAAACATCTTAGTATTTTATACAGGTGACTCACTTAGATTGAAAAATTCCTCACACTGAAAATCTGAAGAAACGAAAGGAGATAAATAAGAGCTTACGATCTGGCTAGATCTATACAATTTCTTATGGAACAAGCTGGTACTAAGATTTAGTGAGGTTGAAGGTTGGGGATGGGATAAAGAAACTTCTTTAAAGTAAGTATTACATTTTAAAAACAACTTGGAAGAAAATCATACATCTCTATCTCATCATATTTCATATTGTTTGAATGAAAAATATGTCAAATTTTGAGATCAAAATTTCTTTCTACTAAGGGACCTGGTCGAATTCTACTGGACTCTTTCCTCTAAGGGACCTGGTAGAGTTCACTGTACTTTACTGAGAAATGATTAGGTTACTTAGGCCAAGAGATAAGGGAAACTCCATGGAAGTGACACTTGGTCTAAAACTACCCGAGGGAAATATTGGGCAGAGGAAGCTAATTAGCCATAACACTCTGGAATCATAAGAGCTTGTATTAAGACAGTTGCCACAATCCCTTGTGACTTATCGCTGACAATGAACCCTAGTATCATCTGGGACAAGTATGAAGGTTCTGTGGCAAGAAAGTGAGTCTCAGCCATCTCTTAAGGAGGAAATCAACTACCTATTTCAGATGTTTTAAAATACCTTTAAATAGATAAATATGTTAAACATTTTAAAATTACTATATATTTAGAATTTATTTTCATATTAGAATGCAAAAGAATTTTGACATGAGAATTCTGAACCAAGCTTACTTGTAGGAAAACAACAGGATCCCCAAATTTAATGGGTACAACATCATCAATATCTTGTCATATTTAGAATATCACATACTGCAAAGCATCTTTTCAAGTTCATGACCTCGTTGATTCTCAAAACAGCCCTATGCTTAGCCAAATCAAGCAGAGTTTGTACTATTTCTGTTTGAGAGACAAGAATATTAAGTCACAGATATGTGTGTTGGTAGCCAGCTAGACGCAAACTACAGATCAGCTAATTCCAAATCCTGCGTCCTTTCTTTACATAACCAGCCCTGTGTTTCTCAAAGTGTGATCCCTAGACCAGGAGGCTCAGCACTCACCTAGGAACTGGTTGAAAATATAAATTTCAGGCCCTCCTCCATCCCTAATGAATCAAAAATTCTAGGAGTGGAGCCCAGCACACCTAACTATTTCCCCCCCCAACACACACACCCCACCTCTGGTGACTTGGATGCCTACTGGTTCTAAAAGCACAGTACTAGACCACAGTGATTCCCCAGCTCATGGGAGTCATGTGAAGAAAACTTCCTGCAGGAGGAAAGTACACATTCATTCCCCATAATTTCCTTGATAATTCCATCATCCTCACATGTGCCAGCAGACGATGATCACTCACAAGGCTGTGGCCCATACACTTACACTACTGGCACTGACCTATGAATTACTTAATGCATCATTTGCTACCTGATTCTTCTTTGTATTGATTTGATTTGAAAAGTGAGTTGGAAACCAATCATTTTCCTTAGAGTGATGACCACAATAAAGGGTTAGAGCCTGTGGTCATAAAGATTTCAGGCCAAGGAAGAACAAGTTATTCTAATTTTTACTTTCTCAAGATTCTATTCAATCATTGGAACTCTGCAGAGGAATAAAATGGAAATCTAAACTATAATTTTAGTATGGCCTTTCACTGGAATTTTTAAAATAACATCTATACAAGTGAAATACTATATAATATTTAATCTAGGATGTCATTCATTAGAGCACAAAATAACTGTAACTATTTTCTTATAAACCACTACGTAAATTTTAAAAAAAAACACTGCCAACCAAACAATGAAATGCTATCAAATACAAGAGGCATTCCAATTTAGACATGCTAAAGTACAAAAAGTACATCTTAGTATTAGTAAAACATAGTACACGTTTTACTGTATAGTTGTGGCTGGCATCTTGTTTCAATGCTCATGTATTTTCTTTTCAAAAGCAATGCTCATCCCACCCCCGTTACAGTCATTTTGCCCTTTGAAGTTAAGCAGTAGTCATCCCAGCCTAAGGATTGTTTCGTGACATCAGTAACTAAGCACCGTAGATGGAAAATATTCTTCTACAGTTTGGTATCTGAGTTGCTATGTGGTGTAGGGAATCAGGTGATTGAGAAAATGAAGGCAGGGTAATAGTGAAACACAGAGCACTCAATGAATAAATCCTGAATAAATGCCCATCATTTAAATATGAAATCATTCCCAAATTTAAGATTTCTAAGTTTTTATATGCTGACATTTTCCTTTTTAATTAGCTACAGTACTTCTTTATATTGGCTGTTGGTTACATATAAGGAAGCTATGTTGCATAAGACACTTATAAATATAAATGTCCTGTAAATCCACTTCACCCTGTCTTTGTAGGGGTCAATGGACTTGCTTACACAAAGAGACTTGCATAACAAAGAGACATACTGAAACACAGAAATTCTGAGCTAAAGACTAAGTCCCTGACTAATTCTTGCACAAGATGCTCCATGAAAAATAGTGCACATGGTCTGCAAATTGGTCAGCTCTCATATATTAGAAGAGTTCTGCTGACTTTTTTGACTTGGAGAATTTCATTTAAATGACACTTTTTATTGGGAAAATATCTTTTATTTTTTCTGTATTTTCACAATTCAGAGTAAGTTTTACAGTAATTAAAAACTCTACTTATTTATCTGGGATGTTTTTAATAACTCATTGAGCCAAGTGGAAAGTATGTTGAGCTGGAAGTTAAAAGACATGAGATCAAGTTGTGGTTTTGTTATTCCTCAGCTCTGTGACTTTGAACGAGCCACTTAATTTTTCTGTCCCTTTTTTTTTTTTTAATTTGGAAATTTAAATGACTGCTAAATCCTCTTTATTGACTTCAGGGTACAAAAAAATGAGTGCATCATATATATTATCTCATTTAATCATAAAAATGATATAATGCAGGGAAGCAGTAAGGACAGATCCTAGCACAGAGAAAACACTCAATGATTTCCAGTAGGTATTATTATTCTATCATTAATAACAACAATACTGCCAGGAGGAAATTAATATTCCCTTTCCAGTTAAGAAAACAATCTTCAAGAGGTTGAAGTGACATTCTTGTGGTCATTCTAAGGGCCCAGGCCAGGATTACGACTTGTCTACTGGATGACCAGACTATGTTTCCAACCTCAGAGCCTTAGTGCCCTCCACCGTCACTGACACAGCCAGTCAGATTCACTTTGAGTAGAAAATTATCTTTTTGACTTAAATTTAATTCCCAAAGTATTGCTTGAAAACACCTTAACATGGTATTTTCTCTACCGTACGATTTCTAGCCCATTTTCCTTTAAGTCTGGATTAGAACTGAAGATTTGTAGTGCCCAACAATATCCTCTCTGCCGATTTTAACTTCAAAGGTAGGGATATATATATATATATATACAAAGTGTAAAACGGCAAAGAGAAGAGGAAAGATTAGTTGTACGGTTGTATGTGTTCGTGCAAAACAAGGGATATGGACTGTGGTTTAAGGAATAGTTATGGAAGGTAGAAGGCACTCTTTCCTTCTTTAGCTGCTTCCCTGCATGTTAAGTGCTTCACACTGAAAGAGAGACAGAAGCCCAAACTGACTAAAAAAGTCAGGTAAGGTAGTACTCAGGCAAAAGGAGATTTGTGAAAGGATGTTCCCTTAAACACTGTTCACAGCAGTGAAAACCTGAAAATAACTTAAAGGTCCACTGATAGGAAGATAGATAATGCACACTATGGAAATGGCCCAGAATAGAGAAAGTAAAAGGATATATTAATATTAATAAGCCTATGTCAAAAAAGGTATTAAAAGCAAAAAAAAAAGCAATTTCCATAAACTGTATGTATAGAATACAAATGTTAATACTTACTTTTGCTATATGTGGTCAATTATAAACAATATTCACTAAAATAATACTGTATTGTGTGTGTGTGTATGTGTGTGTGTACTGGAAAATGCACAAATGATGACACTGGTTAAGAGTGGCTAGGAATAAGACTTAGAGATGGTGATTCAGTGATTAAAGGGGAATCCACATTCATCTGCAATTTTTATTTCTTTTATAAACAAAATCTTGGAACAAAAATAATAAAACTATTTAGTTGCTGCCAGTTCTAAATAGTGGAAATAATAAAGTTTGTTATATAACTCTGTGTTATTCTTCATCTTTCAAATCACTTGAACTAAAAAAGAAACCCAAGTTTAGAATGAGTCCATGATTTTAAACAAAATTTCTAATTTCCCTTATTATACTAGTTTATTCTCTCTAAAATGATCACATATCAGTGTACAGATCTTTGATGTGAAGCTTAATAATTGTTTACAATGTCGGTATGACTTCCAATTACAAGACATGAAGACTAGCCTCTGTTGGGAGACATATCTGAAGTTTGTTTTACAGATAAGAAAACTCTGGAAAAACTGAGCACTCATTTTTTTTTTTTTTTAGTGTTTGCTCCAGAGTTCAGTAACATGGAACAGAATAACTCATAGTGTGAGAGGCAAATCAATAAAGAGAAACTCCTCTCTAACAAAAAGTAAAAAAAAAAGAGAGTATATATGTGTGTCTGTGTTTGAAGTAAAGCCTATGGACCTCTGCTCAGAATGTTTTAAATTGTACACAGTAGGTACACAGGTAACATCATAAATTACATTGAAAATAACTATGAAACATGAAGGAAAACCATGGTATAATACATCTAATTCTGTATTACTGCATCAAAAAACCATAGTGAATGGCAGGTACGATATACGCCATCATTTCAAAGTAATAGTGAGAGTAACTGATCACTGGAAATATTTACACAACAATAAAGTGATATGAGAATAGCTATTATTTCTACTGGTGACAAGGTCACCTGTTTTACTGATACAGCTATGGTTTGTTACCTACATTTATAATGAGAGGAAATACGTTCCTTAATTCATAGATAACTAATAAGGAGCAATATTAGTAAAAATAATATAATTTTTTCCATCTAAGTTCATGAACCATATGATTTTTATCCATGGATTCCTAGGAAGTCTGTGACTCAAATTTAAGGACTTCTGAGATAAAAATATGCTCACCATCCATTCATCTACCCCACTTCCAAACTATTACTTAAATCTGCTGCATGTTGGAAAATTAGATAATCAGGTATGCTCATTACTTGATATAAAGAAGTAAGCAGCATCACCTCCATAAGGGCAGGAAGGCAGGTCTATACATCTTCAAGTGGACCTTCTGCATCTATTTACCCATCTGGAAAGTGCTTTTGTTTATGTTCTGAGCCTTAACTGTGTTTCAGATAATTCAATTGCTAAAACAGTATCACTGGATAATTTATTCTGCATCAGCATATTAATAATGTCAAGATCCAAGCATGACTCAACATTACCAAGACAAATTGCACAGCTTTTAGGCAGGCAGGGCCTAAGACACTCTCATCACAAAATAATGATGCCTTTTTTTTTTTAAATCATTGTAATGTATACCATTTGTCCCCATTCCATTCCATTGTTCCATTTCGTTGTAATGTATTAATTATAATGTGGGAATGCATATGGATATGGAAATGTGAGGTACGTGCTTCTCTAACCTGATTTTTTTTTTTTTTTGGTCTTTTTGTCCTAAGCTGCACCTGCGGCATATGGAGGCTCCCAGGCTAGGGGTCCAATCCAAGCTGTAGCCACTGGTCTACACCAGAGCCACAGCAATGCAGGGATCTGAGCAGCGTCTGTGACCTACAGCGCAGCTCACAGCAATGCCAGATCCTTAACCCACTGAGCGAGGCCAGGGATTGAACTCACATCCTCACGGATGCTAGTCGGGTTCACTAACCGCTGAGCTATGACAGGAACACCTCTCTAACTTGACCTTTAATTGAATGGACATACATTTATTATTTACCTAGAATCCTGCATAGCTTCCCAAGTCCTCTGACCATTCTGACCATTTTGCTCATATAAGATAAAAAAATTCTTCTTACAACATTTTCCATGTGTATTTTGTATTTAAATACATCATCTAAGATCTTAGACTTTTCTTGGAGTTCCCGTCGTGGCTCAGTGGGTAACGAATCTAACTAGGCCAGGGTTCGATCCCTGGCCTTGCTCAGTGGGTTAAGGATCCGGCATTGCTGTGAGCTGTGGTGCAGGTTGCACACGTAGCTTGGATCCTGCATTGCTGTGGCTGTGGTGGAGGAAGGCAGCTACAGCTCCTGTTAGTCCCCTAGCATGGGAACCTCCATATGCCACGGGTGTGGCCCTAGATAAGGCAAAAAGATAAAGAAAGAAAGAAAGAAAGAAAGAAAGAAAGAAAGAAAGGAAGGAAGGAAGGAAGGAAGGAAGGAAGGAAGGAAGGAAGGAAGGAAGGAAGGAGGAAAGAAAGAAAATCAATCAGACTTTTCTTGAATGTTTAGTTGTTGATAACAATAAAATTCAAAACTATTAATTCACAACATTTAATCATATATTCCTTATGTTGTAGGTATAATTATTCCCCCCCCACTTTTTTTTTGTTTAAGAAACTTGACTACAAAATTAGTGAGGAACAAAGTTCACATTCATACATAGATCTTCTGACCCCAAAATGAACACTTCCACACTCTCCTATAATTTTTCCTGCTTATTTCAGGTTTATTTTTTAAAAGATTCACCCCCCCAAAGTTCCGTTTTCCTGAGCTGATAGGAAATGAGTTATTTCATCATCTAGATTCTAGTAGGTGTTAACACTCAGTGCTTTTGCCCAAGACCCACTGTTACAAGGAAATCATTACTGTTTACATTATTTTCAATAATATTTCTATTAAAGGAAATACTGGATAAGTGACCATTGTCAGAAACACAGGTTTGTGTTAATTGAAATATTATAGGAGTTATGAACATGTGACCTAAAGCCTAGAAAGAACTAGCAGTGATGGGGAAGAGCAGTGCCAAGAATAAAAATAATCATGAAATTCTAATTCAAGTAACATCAGATATACTGGAATAAAGGGTATAGCTTATTTAAAAACCATTCATGGGTTCGTTTTACCTTTACTCATGAAAAACTAATAAAGTTATTTAGACCATGTGCCAGGCAGTGGTCCGGCTTCTGAGGACACAGCATAGAAGTATACCAGAGATGCTAACCTGATGGTAGATAGATGGGAGGACACTTTAAATAACCAATCCTAGACAATATTCCCCAGTTTCCACCCTATTCTAAGAGAACTGCAGGAATTCAAGTTTAAGGTTGATCCTTCATGAAGTGGTGTTTAATAGCTATCTTTCAGACACTCTTTTTCTCCACACCTGTTTGCTGCAACTTGAAATACTATCATAAGAAGGCAAAGTATTGATTCCACAATTACAGGTAAATAATAAAATATGCAACTGCCAAACAGAACCATCATGCTCACTGAAATTTTCTCATTTTAAAAAAGTAGAATCAGGTAGTAAATAAAACACAGTGACTACGATCAAGTTCCCTACAAGTTTTGATAATGGTGAGAAAATTCGAGAATTTGGACAGGTACGGATATTTTAAGGTAAGGGTAGAATCATCAGTGAGCGAAGAGCAAGAAAAAAAATACACTTAGATATGGCTCATCCTGCCTTCAACTCTGTGGACAAGTGAAATGTATACGCAGAGGACTAAGTGGACCACACACCCTTGAATGTACATGAGGGAAGATGCACATACAACCATCACTAGCAGATGAAGTAGTTCAACATAGTCTCATAAGCTTAATGAAGTTGTTTCTTGGCATTTACGTGCTGACTGCTTTAGCAGTCAACTTCTCAGACACTTATTTCTGGAGAACTAACCAATCGAGGAATTTTTGTCCTTGCTCAAGAATAACTCACAGCTAACGATGAATTCATTTTGACAGGTATCTTCCCCATAACAGTGTTTCTCCCTGACATACAGACATTCACATGGGGGAAAATTAGAGGATCACTGAAAAGGACAACATTCTATTAAGAAAAAGAAGGTAATTCAAGAATCTAAGGCACGTTATTTGATTTTTTCCCCCATCATCTATTCTTTCTTTGTCAAAATAACACATGTATTTGCTGAGGGAAATGGTTTCTACCTCAAGGACTATAAAACTATTCCATGTTTATAAAGGAAGTATGCTTTTAAAAGTCATACATGGCTATCATCTCACAGTGACTTTTGCCTTATTTTGGAGAAAGGAAAACTCATGCTCATGAAAAAAGCAATTTGCACAGGTAAGTTCACTACCTGAAGCCAGAGAAAGTAGAAAATATATAAATGTCTTGAAAAGAAAGGAAAACATGTTTCACTGTGAAGTAGATTTGAACTAAATAACCTGTTTTTTTTTTTTTTTATGATGACAATACTGTTAAACCAGGGGGTGCTGCAATACAGTGAATCAATTTTATTCAGTTACATTCTCTGAACATGGTACTTAGTTGTCATGCCAACCTTCTTAAACTGTAACTTGAAGACAGTAAGATCCAAATGAGAGTATTTAAAAAGAAAAAATGCTAACTTTAAGATGAAGTTTGCTGTAAGGTTTAGGGTTAGACACAAAGATACCTACATTCTTTTCAGCTTGGGCCTTAATCCTGGTGGTTAATTGAAAGAACAGCATAGATGTCATGTAACTAATTCAGATAATTTATTTAAAACTTCAGCACAAACAAATATGAATATTCTTACTGCAGTCTCACAGCAGAGAACATTTAATATGTAAAGAAATGAGAGGAGAAAAGAGAAAGGAAGAAAAACTGTACTAGCCAAGAATCAACTTTAATTTAAATCATATGGGCTTTTATCATAGTATCAACCAATTCCTTAAGAAAAATCAAGCAGTTAATTAGATGTTTAAAAACAAACAAAAACATTTGTTATTTTGACAATTTATCTTTTCCTTTCAGAGTTACCAAAGAAAAGTTTTTTAGAGGGTATATTCAATGTGCTAAGACAATACAAATATTAAATCCTTAAACATTCTACTTGGGGCAAGAGTGAGCTTTGCAGGAATGGGAAAATGTTAGGAAAGGAATTTGTTTCTTTAATTTCTACCCACTTTTTATGTTAGGTTTGAGCCTACTTCTAAGTCTCATTTGGGGACTTCCCTCAAATGGAGAATGACTTCTGACATGGGACAGTGAAGGACCAATATTAACTGTCTGACCAGATCAGAGGAATATAAATGCATCTTCCAGGTTCTTAGAAAGAAAAGAGAGAGAGAGAGGAAGAGAGAAAGAGACCCAGGCCAGGTATGTACTATTTGGGGAATACAGCATTCCAGTAATCCTAACCCCTACTCACTGAGTGTGGCAGCATCTCCAGAAAATATAGCTGGCAAACTCAGGACTGCATGACGTGATCTGACAAACTCTTGCTCAGATATGATGTTCTGCTGTTTTTTATTTAAGTATCAGAGGGTTAGTCAGTGTCTGTCACAGACTGCTTGTGGAGGTAAGGGTCTTGGGCACCAAGATGGCCTTCTGCAGTGTACCCCCAAGCTTTCTATTCTCATGCATTTTATGAGACGTTTTCCTCTTTGGAAAAAATCCAGTAAAAGCCTTATGCAATTTCCTCTTACTACATATTCATGGTAAGCACTTGGGTTTTAACCCCAATTATTTCAGATGGTAAAATAAATCTGTTTTCTCACCTGTGAAATATGTGAACTGCTTTAGATAGACTCTACTCCAACCTCTGTGGGTTCTAAGGTTTCCTATCCTCATTGCATATCTTTTCCTTCTTAAATGGCAAATATTCAACAAAAGAGTCAATTATTAGATTATTTAAATTTTATGTTTGTTTGTTTTTCTTAGGAAACAAATCAACCAGTAAGGAAGCAATGGTTGAACAGAAGAGAGGTAGAAGAGAAGAAATAGATAAGGAGCGTTGAGGGGGCTAGAGAGACTATAGATAAACTTATTTGGGGACAGAAAAGAACAAAGAGCTTTTCCGCAAATGATAAAGAAACATACGTAATGAAGGTAACGAAGGCCTTGGTGCAGTGTACTAGAGCTTGAGGTGGAAACCCCAAGATGGCATTTGAGATTTGAGTACGAATTTGACTTGGCAAAAAAATGAGCAAATAAACAAGCAAACAAAAAGAGTTCCTTCCAGCTTGTTCAGACTTGTTACAATTTTCTTCCTTGGCAAGGAGAAAGACCCAAATATAGACATTCCTCTGTCCTGAGGGAGATTCTTGTATTTAACAGCCAGAGACACCTTTTCTAGATTTCTGTCTTTGCTCCATATGTTTTCTGTTGTTTGAGTTTATCTCAGTTTTAGGGCACAAGCATTTTTTTTTCTCCTTTATTTAGACTAAACTTTTCGCCAGTCTTGACCTAAATGAGGTTTATCTGCAGTCAAAAGACTGACTTCCCTGAGAGTGAAATTCCACAGAGAAAGAAAAAGGATAATAAAGATATCCAATATGAATAAACACCTCTCTATTAAATGTTACCAAAATTGTGAATTATACTTTATGTTTGTGGAGTTGCCTCTTTTAATATATTTTCAATAGACAACAAGGCACCAAGAATCCTGGGTAAAAAACTGATGTTAAAAATAGCTACTACCTAAGAATGTTACTGAAAGAATTAGACTGCAGAAAACTCTCTCACATGAGAAGCCAACTTAAAACAAAGGCTGGCATAATACTAGTTCTTTAGTTCTTTTCAAATTAATAAAACACACTTGCTCCAAACTCATCTCTCTCACTTAAAACGATTTGGGTTGTTTTTGATTTGTTTCTTTTCAACCCCTACTAAAAACACACCATAGTGGATCCTATTATTTAATTTTCCTTTTTTCCTTTTTCCCTTTTTATAACTATCCAGAGTACCAGCATACATTTGTATGTGTGGACTATATGTATGCCTTATTTCCATATTCAGAGAGCATGGAAATTCTTCTTCAAGAAAACCTTTCTAGCCAGGTTCCATTAGGTCATATTATTCAAATGCAACATGTCACAAAATTTATTTGTTCATTTGGTGTCCAGTTGCTAAGAAGTACAACCAAGAAGTTAATTTCTGCCATACAACAGACAACTAGCAGAGATCCTGAGTGCTGCCCATAGGTGTGTACAGAGCCTCAAGTAAGGGGAACTACACATTTGTACTCAAACCCAGCAGAACATACCGTTACTGGGAAACATATACTTAACCCCATATACAATGGAATAAAAACAGTGACTTCCAGTCCACTTGCATAAGCCCAGTCCCTTTTCTAGATCTCTCAAGGTTTACATACGTTAAAATGTAACATATTTTAGACAGAAGCCCTATCACTTCACTTCTGGCTTTAAACAGCAAAAAAATAACTCCTGAAAAACATAACGGTTCTGAAATGTCCCTTTCTGTCCTCCAAAGGAAATGATTTGTTTAACTTTGTTTTTCTTAAAGGCCAATGTCTACAAAGGGATGAACCTGACAAAGCAGTAAACACCATCTGAATCATTTTCAAAAGTTTCAACAAAGTTTACGATACACATGTAAAAGGTGTTGTCTATTACTTACATTTTGCTGTCACTTTGTACCCCCCTAGAGGAGGGGCGTGGCCTTCTAATGCATCAAATCCAGCAGAAACCAGGACCATGTCTGGATCAAACTCTTTGGCCACAGGCTTCACTACAGTCCTGCACAGTAAAAAGGCAACCGGTTACATGTGGGAATGGAGAATACCTTTAGAAACTGTGCAGGGAAAACGACTTGGCACAACCTCAAGAACTTCCCAAGAATAAATAAAAGGGAAGAAGAAAACACTGTTTGAGTGGATCAAAAACTTACCATTTCCTTAATAATGAATCGTTGTTACTTTAGCATCCCTTCAGTCTTTTTTCTTTCATCCTTTTTCCCTCTGAATTAAAAAAAAATGCTTTGCAGGTACATTCTACAGACTGTTGTATTACATGAACATCTGTGGCTGTTTTACCCCAGTGCCTATAAAAAACTGTTTCTTCCAAGGGAGTGACTAATGTTTTACAGAAGAAAGTCAAAGCTTTAGTGAAAACCCGGCTTGCTCCAGTTAGTGAGAACTTGGTGTAAATTTGAACTATAAATTTCTTTTGGGAAAAAGTTGCTTTTTCAACTTTTTTTAAGAAACATTTTTAAATATTTGTCATGGTAGGGGGTGACTCTTGCAAAGGAAAACACGAAATTCCTTTAATAGAATCCAGACTATAATGTTAAGTGAGTCCAAGGTCAGAGACACCAGGAATGTGGCAGCGTCATCCATGACAGCAGCCCCTGCTGGCTCCACTCAGACACTTCAGCACTTACCTCTTCAGCCTTCTCAGGCCTCCCTACCCTCTTCCTCCTCAGTGATGGATGTGAGAGAGAATGACTAATAGATGCTACTGGGCTTTATATGATTAAACAGTTTTTTAATGCAGGCTTCAAGACCAGTGTGCCATTATTTAAATTTAAATTTTCAAAGACTATTTAATGAAATGGGGACAGTTCACACTATAACGAATATAAAAACTAGTAAGTTCTCTACTGTGTGTTTGGGAGAAATACTAAACCAAGTATGAAAATAGCTCTCCTTAAAGAGTGACAAAATTAAGTTCTTTTTTTTTTTTTATATTTGAAAATTTCCCAATTTTTTTACAATGACCACATATTAGTTTTACACTTAAATCATTTTGCATGTAAACAAGAAGTTGTTCAAGTTATAAAATTTAAAAAATACTCTTTTGAAACTTAACCTACTGGAGATAAAAATGAATTAAATATTTTTCACAACTCCACTAGTGTCATAAAAGTATAAAAGTATAAATGGCTTCCACAGTAGTCTTGCCAACAAATGGAAAGCCACTTAATCTGAATTGGCCCATCAGTGAAATGAAGTGAAAAGCTAATTTAGTTTACCATGTACAACTTAATTATCATATTCTTCAATAAAATTAAGAACCTTTAAACAGCTACATTATCAGGAAAGGTATTCAATTATTTTCCTTGCTAATAATACCAATAATTTTCATAAAAGTATCACGTTCTGAATTCATTTTTTTATGTTTGAAACAACTATGTGATTATGTTGTTGGAATATTAAATGTTGGCATAAATTGTCTCAAGGAATACACAGTGTTTTATCAAAGTACTCCATCTCTTTAGCTTGATTAATTCTATCTACCACCTTAGAGAACAAACACTACTCTTAGGAAAATATGTAGGTAGATGATTCAAGAATGTTGTCCATTCAATCATATGCATTATAGTAACTGATTTTGTCTCCTTTCCCTCTCTTCTGAAGGTTCCCCCCCCACACACTCTTCTTTCTCTTCAATTGACACTTGTAAGATGGATTGAAGGATAAACATCCTTCAAGACACAGTTTATTTTACCTTCTCCATAAAGGTTTCTCTCTATACATGGATATTAAATATATATGTATATATTTTTCAAGGACAAAGACAGGTCAGGAGATAAAGAATGCCAACATAATTCCAGAATATGGAAAACTTTGAGATGATCTACAGAGAGGAAGCCACAAAAAGCAAGCCAACTTCTCTCTCTCTTCATGGAGAAACAAACTGGCCAAAGAGAAAATACCTAGAGAGATGGACCTTTGTTGAGTCACTCAGAGCAACAGTCATGTTTTTTCCCTCTATTTCCTATATTTTGAATTCACCAGTCCAAAAGCCCCCCCTCAGTCATAAAGAACTCTCACTTATCCTTTCAGTGCCCTGTTCTCAAATATGATGCAATGTGTGAAGAAAGTTTTTAACATGAAGGACAAGGAAAGTAACACACAAATAAACAAATAAAAGGAAGAGAACTCAGAAATCAAGACAAAATGGAGGGATGAGACTATAACTACAGAAATTTGGGTTATCCTCAAAAACATAAGATAGTACATGTATGAAATTAAAAGTAAGTGCTAGTAAAAAAAGAAGAAACAGCACACAAAATGTGTATAGACTGTTTGGGAGATAAAGTTGACAAATTCTCTTAGAAAGTACAACAAAACAGACATGAAAAATTGGCAAGCAACTTAAAGGGCCCACTTAGGAAATCAACATATGAAGGAAAGTCAAAGGAAAAAAAATTAATTTAGAATCTCATATACATCCAAACCATAAAACTGAGAGTAAATAACAGAGTATAAGACACTTAAAATATCAAAACAAAAAGATTATAACTCCCAAAAATATTAGCAAAGGAAGGTATGGGATGCCACCATCAAAATAAAGGCATAAATGAAAAAACAGAATGAGTCACAAACAAAACATTTTTATGAATGCTCATTTTTGGCCAAAACTTAAAAAAATTACTCTAACATTAGAAAAAAAATAGTAGAAATTTGGTCTGCAATTGGAAACTTGGTATGGACTGGAGTTAGTTTTATTCCAACGCAACTATTTTGTTAAAAAAGATTTTACATGCTTACAGAGAAAAATGTCTATTTATGCCACATATTTCTAAATATATAGAATCTACTAATTTCTGTCTGAAGTAAATACCACTTTTGCTATATTATTCTTGAATTCACAAACAAGGATTTTCCAGTTTCACATAGATTTTCAAAATGCTCTAACTTACAGGACTAAGCCTATACATTTGAATTCACTCCCCAAAATAAAGAAAAACGGAATATATGAAAAAAAAATACATCACTTGATAAACTCCATCCACTTAAAAATATACATGCTTAGAGCTATGTCTGAGTGGCAGCTGTTTGTTGAATGAATTAATGGTGCATGACAATAAGAGCTGTGTGATGCTATGCTACAATATATTCTGGGTACTGAAGAATGTCTGGGTATATGACAAAAGATGCTTATTGGTGGTGATAATGATAAGGTTCATTCGTTTATTTTAACAAGTACGTATGGTGTGTCTATTATGTTGCAAACACTGTTTTGGCTTAAAGATGTGCTAAATTTTGAACTGAATCTTATTTCCTATTGTTGGCATTAAAGTCTTTCATGCTCATCTCTTTGATAAACTGATGAAACTAAGATTCCACAGATCTCGTTATTGTGGTATATATTTGAGCAATGTACATGGAAGTGTCTGCACTCTTCTATTTGTGTCAGACTAATTAATTTTTACTCAAAAGCTCTATCATGTGTGAAAGACTGAAAAATAAATTTGGGAGTACTGAGTGGGAAAAAATATATAATTTTCCTAAATAGGACAAAGCCTCAAAGGCATTCACTTAAAATATTATTTAAATAATTGGGTTTTCTGGTAAAAGACAGCAAACAAAGCGTAAGTGTTATTCCTCACTTTTCCCAGTATCCCACTGAAAGAAAATTATAAGAATATACATATGAACTCATGGTTTTAAATATATATCAAGTAAAAAGACACAAAAAAAGCTTTAGATATATGTGTGTATGGCTTACTATGTATTTCTTTTTGTTGTTATTGTTGTCGTCTTTTTGCCTTATCTAGAGCCGCACCCACGGCATATGGAGGTTCCCAGGCTAGGGGTCTAACAGGAGCTGTAGCCGCTGGCCTACACCACAGCCACAGCAACGCGGGATCCAAGCCATGTCTGCGACCTACACCACAGCTCACGGCAACACCGGATCCTTAACCCACTGAGCAAGGCCAGGGATTGAACCCACAATCTCATGGTTCCTAGTCGGATTCGTTAACCACTGAGCCACGACGGGAACTCCTTACTATGTATTTCTTAAAAGTGATGACAGTCCAGTAGCAAAGAGTACAGTGCGTATCGATCTCCAATAAAAGGATCCAGGGGATCCTTGAGAAGTGGTTGATTCTAGGCCTGCATCAAGGAAAATACAAGATATTTCTGGAATATCTCCAGGTGACAACAAACAATGAACTGCTCACAAGGAGATGAGGACATATCAGTAGAGCATATAAGTCATCGTGAAAGAACTCCTAATGGCCAAAGCTGGAACAATCTGAGGAACAAAATAAATAAGGGCAATACTGGATCCCAATCCATATACCCAAGTAAGTATCAAAAACTCTTCACAGAGAAAAGAGAAAAGAAATAGCTCT
This sequence comes from Catagonus wagneri, assembly GCA_004024745.2. NCBI lineage: Eukaryota > Metazoa > Chordata > Mammalia > Artiodactyla > Tayassuidae > Catagonus > Catagonus wagneri. The sequence goes on from PVHT020000173.1 coordinate 15,402,390, forward strand.
GCCTTACAGAAAACTTTCGCCTTATTTAGTACAGAAAATTGAAGGAAAAAGAAAATCACCATTTGAACATGACATTACTGTAATAAAGCAATCAAGGTTAACACCTCTAGTAATAAGACATATTACGTCAATACTTCCTGAGACAGGCAGATCAGTTCTACAGTATTCTTGCTAAAAACATACAACCTCCAATCTAACCATCTAATAATAGAAAACATCATACAAACCCAAACTGAGGGGCATTTGACAAAATAAAGTGACCAGTGCACTTTAAAAGTCATGGCCAAGAAAGACTAAAGAGTTGTCACAGACTGGAGGCTACTAAATCCCAAATCCGAAAAAGGACATAGGTGGGAAAAGTGGAATCCCATATAAAATCTGTAGCTTAACTACCAGCATTATACAAATATTAATTTTTTAATTTTGATTGTGGAACTGTGGTTATATGTTTTTAACATAAGGGGAACCTGGGTTTTCAGTATACAGGAACTCTACACTATTACAACTTTTCTCTAAGTTCATTTTTTCAAAATAAAATATTACCAAGCACCAGAATCCAAAAAATGAATAGATGTATAAAAAGAAGAGAGGATGGGAGAGTTGTCAACAACCAGATGTTTTTAATACATTTCCAGAAAAGGGAGATGGGCCGGGCACATATTGAAAAAAATAAAACCAAAAAAGAGAGCTGCCACAGAAGAGGTGGAACCCCACTGAAGAAACAGGTATGATGAAGGAAAAAGAGGCAGAACTGAAAACAAGAAAACTTAAAATGTGAGGTGGTGAAGAAGACCAGGACTACATCTCAACACCTTAGTCCTCTATGCCAGCAACCAGTGTTTAACTCCATGCAGAACATTGAGATCATTCTTTCTTAAGAAAAGGATGTGTCTTGAGCAAGTCAAGACTTCCAGTGTGGACACTGTCCTCCAAATACAGTCAGTCACTGAGGGAGATTCAGAGACCATGAGCCATCTTCTGGAATGCTATCCTCCTTAGCGGGATTTGGCAGTCCAAACATTCTATCCAACGGCAGCTGACATAAAGATCCCAGCTGACCCACTTACACAACCACAGGGAAAACTGACACCAGTTACTGCTTTCAAAAATATCAGTGGCAACTTAGGAATTTCCCAGCATATATAAGGAGGCCCAGTAGCAGAAAGAAAAAAAAAGTTAAAAATAAATATAAATAACTCTGGAAAAAAGAGAGAGTTCAGGAACACAAATAATAATCTCCAGGAGATTCAAGACAACATTTTATCTTTAAAATACAGATAATGCTTTTATGGAAAAGAATAATTAAAGAACAAGGGAAGCACTTAAAGATAAAAACTATAATTGTATAAATTAGTAAGAGATCTGAAAAAAAGTAGAATTGAGGTATTCCCTTAAAACAAGGAAGCAAATAGATAAAAATCTATAATAAGAGAGGAAATTATTAGATAATACAGAAGTCTTATCTTTGAATAATAGGGTCCCTGAGAATGCTGGAAAAGAGAGGGGAAGAAAATTTCAATTACAAGCAGAAAATAATTTTTAGGAACTTGAATAATGACTCAAGTCCACAGATTTGATAAGTCCAACCAGTGCCAAGCTCTATGTATAACACATACATATTCAGACACATTCTCATGAAACTTCAAATCCCTAGGGATCCTTTTTAAAAAGTCATCCTTAAAAGAGATGGAGAATGAGACTGACATCAAAGTCCTAATCAGCAACAATGAATGTCCTTACATTCTGAGGGAAAATTATTTTTAAATTTTATTTCTACTTACTTCTAGCCATTACATATTTAAGTCTTACTTTAAAATACTTTAAGACAAATAAGAATGCAGAAATTTAATTCCAAAGCACTCTTTCTGGATAATTACTTGAGAGTGTACTTCTACAAAGCAAGGAAGCAAATAAAAAAAAATACACATAGGACCAAAGTAATATATAGATATATATATATATCTATCTATCACTGGAGAATGATAAGAAGGGTCCACTGATGATTTGTATATGTATTTCCTTGCTAGAAAACAAATGGTTGAAGCAATAATAATGGGATGCGTGCTTTTCCATCTTCTCTTGACCCTGGAGGTTTTATCATACTCTTCTAAACAGCAACCCTGCTTCTCTGTGTCTGCATGTCCTCTCCCCAGGTAAGACTCATGTTGAGAGAGTACACTGAGCTTATAAAAATCAATGGAAAAAAAAATCCATGGAGACAAACTATTACTACTAGTAATAATAATGATAATAAAGGGAGACACAGATCATGTGATTATAGACACTAAACACATTAAGGAGAAAAGAATCCTATTCTGGATCTCTTTCCATGAAATGTGTTCTAAATTTGAAAGCTCCTCAGCTAGAATTAGGTCTCTGGATTTCTTCAATGGCCAGAGAATTGGTTGCACTAACACTGAGTCATGCGCTGTGCGTAAGTAGGACTCCACTAGTGATTTCCCATGACTTACCCAGGTATGTGAGTGACCAGCATCCTACGCTGCCCACTAATGCATCATGCTCCATGCAGGGGAATACTGATCTGACTTTAAGAAAAACAAAAGGCTTGCTTCCTCAGCCTTCAACTCAAATTTTAAACATTAAAAGAGTTACTCAACAATATTTCTGTATTCATTCAGAAGGCATTTATCAAGCCCCTATTATGTGAGAAGCACTGGGATTTAAAAGTTGTAGCTCTGCCCTCAAAGAGTTCATAACTTAGAAGGAAATTCAGAGCGGAAACACGTCTGTGTGTTACAATACAACACAGATGCAGGCACAAACAATGCACCAGAGACAGAAGGGAGTGGATAGCTAAAAGGGAGAAAGGTAGTATGAAGAAAACCCATCAGAAGAAGGGACATGAAAAGTGAATTCTGCCATCAGTATAAGAGATTGCCAGGAAGATGGAGTTTCCATCGTGGCACAGTAGAAACGAATCCAACGAGGAACCATGAAACCATGAAGTTGTGGGTTCGATCCCTGACCTCAGTGGGTTAAAGATCCGGCACTGCCATGAGCTGTGGTGTAGGTCGCAGACACGGCTTAGATGTGGCATTGCTGTGGCTGTGCTATATATTGGCTGGCAGCTGCAGCTCTGATTCAACCCCTAGCCTGGGAACTTGCATATGCAGCGGGTGCAGCCCTAAAAAACAAACAAACAAACAAACAAATAAATAAATAAATAAAGGCAAGAAAAAAAAAAGAGGTTGCCAGGAAGAAAAGGTAGGGAGGTCAGTTCAGGCAGATGGGCTGGCAAGGGCAAAGGCTGCATTTACACTGTGTTCCGATTCAGTTCTTGAAATATTCAAACCACCACCCCTCAGCCCTTGGTTTCCTCAACGTCAGGCTCTCTTTGTTCTGTCTGAGGCATGTAGGGGCTAGGATCTGCATGCCTTTTCAGACTCCTCTGCTATCTCTACCTTTTATACACTGTATGCTTCAGTCATGTCAAAGGTCAACCCATTCACTTTCTTAAAAAATCTTAACCGACCACCTGGGATGTGTCAGGTACCAGCACAAGGCCAGGATTAAAAGAAACAAAGTCTACAATCTCCCTCCTTCAAGGATTCTACATCCTAATGGAGGAAAAAAAACAAACAAACAAACAGTGTATAAATGACAAGCAAGTGTGTAAGATGGTCTAAGATGAAAAATAGACAAAGTCATGGGGGATGGTGCACATTTAGATATGAGTATGCAGAGAAGGCTGCGCTGGGGTGGTGACAGTGAAACAGAGAACTGCACTGGAGGAAGCCAGGAGGAAAGTCAAGCGAGTCATGGGGGAAGAGTACTGGCCCATGGGAATGGAGAGTGCAGAGGACCTGAAGTGCGAGGGTCTTCAGTGTATTCAAGTCAGCAGAAGACATCACTGTGGCTGATGCAAAATGAATAAAAGGAAAGATGGCTGGAAATGGGGCCAGAAAAAATATAAATAAATATATAATGCCAGTTTGTATAGGGCCTTATAGGTCATTATAAGGACTTTGGATTTCATTTAGAAAGAGAAAGGAAACTGGAAGGTTTTGAGTGGGACAAGGATTTATATATATTTCTGTCCTCATCAATGAAGCAGAGTATTTAAAAGTGTCCTTCAGAATTATGAGGTCTTTTTGATCTCTGAGACAGCAGATTCTGACCCAGTGTAATTTATAACAGTGTATTACAATCATGCAAATATGAACTATGGGTGAAAATTTGAGCCTATGTTTTCCTTATAGTCTAATTATAGGTCATCGCTTAAAAGCAAGAGATTATAAAATTAAACATTTTCAAATGGACAAGGACAACTTCTGTTTTTTTTAGATTTTTCTTATAAAATCAAACATGCCCATTTCAGCATGCACACTTTTTCATCCATCTGTACAAGCTTGTGCATGAAGTGCAGAAGGATCATGACAATTCATGTTTGGAGAAGTGGTGAGGGCAGCACATCAAAGAGCAGCTGCTAAACAGATTCTGGGCAGCAGTTGTGACTGCTGGGCTTCAGGATGGCCCCCAGCACCTCACTCACTGCTGGACCAGTGCCCTTCTGGGAAAGCACCAAAGGAAAAGGTTATCATGGTCATTTGTGAGAGAGGGTCAGTGCTGGGAGCTCTAAGCATGCCAAGTGCAACTGGTGTCACCACCAGCTTCACCAGCATGAACCCAAGTAAGTCCTGCTCTTCTTCCTTAACCTTTACCCTCCATCTCCTACACACCCAACACACAGAGACACACACACAAACATACATTTTGTTCCTGTCTCTCTAGCATCATCCTCCTTTTTCTTTATTGGTGCAGTTTTTCATCTTTGACAACTCTCCTTTCTCCCACATCCATGTCCAGTCCATTAGGACATCCTGTTGTCTACACTTTCAAACTATTCAGAAGCTTATCATGTCTTAACACCTCTTGTCATTACCCTGGCCAACATTTCTTACCTGCCTTACAGCTACAGCCTCCCAAGAGGTACCTCTAGAACCTCTTTTTACCATTTCTCTGCCCTAGCCCTGCCTGAATCCACTCTCTATTCTCTCAACAACAGCAGCCAGGTCGATGGACTTAATTAGACCTCCATCGTATTTCTCAGGATAAAAGTAAAGGTTTTTTAAATGACCCACATCTCTGCACAATGAAGCTACCCAGTATCTCTGATTCTCTTACCACTCTCTTTCAGAATGCTATTTACAAATATGCCAGACCGCACTTTGGCCATCGGCGTTTTACAAGAGCTATTCCCTCTGCCTGGAGTGATCTTTCCCCAGATGAACAACTGCTCCACCTCACTCAAATCCTTGCTCATATAATATCTTCTCATTAAGACACTTCCTTAATGCCCTTTCCCACACCTATCCCCCATCCTCTCAATCTGCCTTTCTTCCCATACATTTATCTTCCAAAGTGATACACAATTTACTTAAATATAATTTATTTTATTCTGATTCTCTCCACTAGGTGCAAGCTCCCCAAGGGAAGAAATTATGCCTCTTAGTTCACAAATGTATCCCAGGGACCCAGAAGAGTGGATACTCAAATAGTTGTTGAATGGAATGTTGAATAATAGTTCCTGTGATTTTTTCAGCTCAGGTTTTCTTTCTTTTCCTTTTTTTTTTTTTTTTTTTTTTTTTTTTTTTTTTTTTGCATTTTAGGGCCACACCTGTGGCATATGGAACCTCCCAGGCTAGGGGTTGAATTGGGGTTGCAGTTGCCAGCCTACACCACAGCCACAGCAACATAGGATCCAAGCTGCATCTGCAATCTACAGTACAGCTTAGGGCAACCCTGGATCCCCAACCCACTGAACAAGGCAAGGGATCGAACCCTCATCCTCATGGATACTAGTCATTTGGTTCCATTGTGCCACAAACGGCAACTCCCTCAGTAGAGGTTTTCTTGTCTTTCATCTCTTCAAAGTCCTGTACATCTCATAAATAAATACTGAAACAAGGTTTCTCCAAAAGCCTTCAAAAAAGTGGATCAAACTCCGCAATGTTTTCCACTGCCTGCCGTCTTGAAATTGAGTTCTTTGGCTACAGTGTACAATTGTTGCATAAAAAGACTCCAACTCAAAACATCTAATATCCATTCTTGTTACTGCTCTTCATTTTGTGAGCTTAGTAAGCTATCTTTCCTCAGCTCTAAAATGGCAGTGGGGGGTGGGGGGAAGGCCAGGAGAAGGGAGTCACCTGGATGGTCTAAAGTCACACGCAGCTCTCAACACGGCTTTTTATAAAAGCCGTGCTACTGAGACACCAAAGGGATGCTTTTTAACCTTTTTATTCTCTTTCTCTTGCATTTGATAACAAAAACCACTGCCTAGGTTGGGGAAGGGGGGTGCGGTATTTGGGTGAAGGTGCTGCAAAGGCACAAACTTTCAGTTACAAGTTCTGAGGATATAATGTACTGCACAGTGACTATATTGTATTGCACATTTGAAAGGTGCTAAGAGAGAAGATCTCAAAGGTTTTCATCACAAGGAAAAAAACTATTTGAGATGGTGGATGCGATCTAATTCAATTGTGGTTATCACTTTTTTTTTAATATATCCATATATCAAAGCATTATGCTGTATCCTTTACACTTATACAATGCTATATGTCAATTATATCCCAATAAAACTGAAAAAAAAGGAAAGAAAAACCACTTTCGGAAGCTCAGCATCCTTTCCGATCAAAATCTTTATTACATACCGACTGATGTGCCCTGATCTTTTCAGGTAAGTTCTGAGATATGTCTTCCCTTTGATGACTCTGGACTCTATAATCAATAGGAAACCACCTCACAAGAACGAACTATTCATAAGCTAAATCCCTGGAGGAAAATTTTTTAGTTTTGATTTTTTTAAGTAGTACTTTTAAAGATATTAGAGTTTTAAAATATGACATTTCATGAGTGTATATTATTATTTTGCTACATTAAAATGTTAATTATAATATGCTGAGTTTTTTAAAATCTGAAACCTTGGTGAGGACAAGGAAACTAAGGAAACTATACACAAATAGCATGTTTTAAAAGTTAGCATAATAATGGGTCTAATAATATTATATTATTTATGTGTGAATATATCATAATAGCACACAATATAACTAAGAAAATATATTTATATGTACTCTAAATATATTTGCATATGTATATATGCATATATGTATATAACATCTATTTTTATATATATCCCTACTCCATAAAGTTAATTTTTTAATGAGTTTTAAATATGACATTTAGTAAGTTTGCATTGCTTTAGTACATTAAAATGCCAATGTTAATTTTATTTTACTTATTTGTTTTTCAATTTTAATTTTAATTTTTACAAAGTTGCCAATGCTAATCTTAGAACTCTATTTAAAAAGAATATTTTAAGAGACCAAGGGACTTTCCTTGCTTAAGATGTGTCATATAGTCAGTAACAGTTGTGACTAATTCAGTGATATTACTCAATGTTTCTCTAAGTTGAGAGTTAAGAGAAAAATGCTTCTCAACGGTAGCTCTTTCAGGCTTTGGGACATTGTCAGCAAGTGTCATGTTATTACATTTATATCATTATAATCTTCATGTCAATGTAGAGTGATGTGAGCTTCTTGGGCAAAATCCTATATTCAAAGAAGCAAAAGCTGGGCAAATTTATAAGATTGCTAGTCTATCAAAATGGATAAAGTGCTTCTTATTATCTAACTACCATATAAACCACAGTGGTAATAGAATTAAGAGATTCGCTTTTGTTGAATTCTATATTGAAATTTGGTTCAGAAAAATTAACAAACCAGAATTAAGAAGCTCTGAGAGATGGTTAGTTTGGCATTTCTATAAGTAAAAGTTAACAATACAATTTTATTACAATGAACATTCTTTGGCTTTGAAATATAGAATGAAACGAATATATGTTTATACATGTCCCTTTCCAGTCATTATTTTATGAAAATACATAAATCCCATGTATTTTAATATGCCCAAATGTGGCTATAATTTTGTAACGGTGGTTTTCAAGAAATATTTTATTATGATTCCAAATGTGGGTCCAGTAACTTACAGATGGTTTTATTATATCTTTAGTTTCGTAAGTATTGCCAAATCAGTTCTTCCTAAGTTGTAAAAGGCAGGGCTGAAAGGGAGCAGTTGCTCTGCCACTATCCAATTAACAAAGGACCAAGTCACTGGTACCCAATGCTGAGCCCCAGCAGCAAGGACGAGGATCTTCACCAGGGAAATGCACTGAATACATGGATTCCCTGGTGAAAACTGCCTGTGGCTACCCAGGGAGAAGGCATTTTTCCTTATGTAGTGGGCATCTACAATGATACTAGTTCCACAGCAGGCTTTACCTCTGACTCTTTATGCTGCCTACCTTAGCACTCCCAACTCCCTCCCTCCTCTCCTCCCCTCTTCCCTTCTTTCCTTTCTTCCTCCTGTCTTTCCTTTATTTTTTTCTATTTGTTTTCTCTTTTTAGACCAATTTATTCTTAACAGACATGAAAATAATTTAAGAATTTGGAAAAAAAAATCTTACACAAATCAGAGCACAGACTTTTCACCTTTGTTCCTTAGGTGAAGACCAACTGGTTAATTGAGGAAGAAAGTCCAGAGAAGAATACAGTTCACTTATTCAGCAAGGGAGGCAGAACGAGCCCCTGCAACATGTATCTTTCCAAATCTTTGTTTATTTTCATTTCTATAGCAACCTGGTAGTTGTGAAATACTGCCATAATGAGTGGAAAATAGAACACAAATGACATTAAAACGTTGTTATAACTCAAATAGCAGAGAATTGTTTAGAGAATTTGGAAAGGCTGATTTTTTTTTTTTTTAATGGGCTCATAGCAGGGAAAATGTCTACCTAAGTCAATAGTAAATTTCCCCTCCAGAGGGACGATAAGATGCTTGTGACACGTGCACTTTGGAAACTTAATTATGTGCCCATTTCTTGTTATTACTTTCTTTATCCAAAAATCCCTGAAGAGATTTTACTACCATCAAATCAGTCATAGGGATTTCTCTGCTTTCGGTGGGGTGCAATGTGGAGCTTAGTATACATATTGCATTTCCCATCACCCTGTGAGCACAGAATATTCTTTTTGTAAAGTTTTAAATGGGCCTCTCTTTGGTCTTTGCACAAGTGATTGCATTCCATAAAATATTATTGCATAAAGTGAAAGCACCCTGGCTAGAAATTAAACTCAGTATTCTAATAAAATCCAATTGAGAATACACACACAAGTGCACACACACACATACTTTAAAGGGAATTTTAGCTTTTGTATTTCTTCTCAAAAGAAGAGAAGATAGAGCTTTGTAGGCATAAAAAGAACGAAAAAGAAAGGTCAAACTTTATAGTAAAGTAAATGTTCTGTGGTTTATAGAATTCACAAAACAAATTACAGCATGACATCCTTTTCAAGGAACTGTTTGTATCTTTGGAAAAAGTGTGTATTATTTTTGGTTGAACTCTACCTTTTGATGTGGCCTTTCTGAAGCAGGCAGCATCATCAAGATTTTTTTTTCTTTTAATTGCGTAACAATACAAGATGAACAAGACAAAAGGCAAGCTCATTTAGTAATTTAAATGCCTGAGGCATAGCCAGAAAGAGTCGGAGAAGGAAGAAAGAACTTGGGAACTGAACAGAGCTCTGAAGTGCAAGCCATTATCTCCTTAATTAGGAGACCGGTCCAAGATCAAGGAGTTCTAATTTTATTCATATCTAAAAATGACAATAGGATTAATACCAAAGATAAAGAAATAGTTCATTTATGTTGGAGGTAAACTAACTATTTCAGCAAAAATAAAATTGTCAGCCATTTTGACAATGTACCATATGCTGGCTGTGGAGTTAGTTTCTATATTATCTTTAATGCCATAATACCTATAAGATACATTTTACTATGTATTTTGACTCATTTTAGAGATAATTAAATTTAATCTCAATGAAGTTTAAAACAATTTTTTCAAACTGATTCAGAAAATAATAGTAAGAATTGGGATCAAACCAAGATCTGTCTGATTCCAAAGACCATACTCTCAGAAACTAACAATTCCTCGTCTTTTGTATGAAAAATTAATGTTTCTAAATGCTCTGGTTCTCTGAGAAGATGAAGGCATATTAGGTGTATCAAATCGATCACTTCAAAGTTTCTGTGAGTTAGAAATAAAGCAGGTATGCCATGCCCCATTTTATAGGATATGGTTGAAACAAAGCTTGCTATGAACATTTAATCAGCAGCAACTCATTTCCAGGCATACGTGACAGCAATGTTCATTCCATCAATAAGCATGGATGTTCCATGGTGGTCTGAGAGGAATAAATATTTACTGTTTTATTAATTATGAAAAAAATATAACATACCATTTGATGAGTTAAAATATGGATTGACAGTTGCATTAGCAGGAAAACAGTTTGCAAATACACTCAAACATTTCACATAAGAAGTGAAAACATATATGATCATCCACTTTTCCAAATATCCAGAGGTCTAGTTTCTTATTCACAAATAACCAGCTATCTGACTGATTATTTTAGCTTTTTTAAAAAATTGGATGTTGTGGTCGTACATGGATGCTGCTGTAGTGACACGCTGACATGTACGATGAGCTGCCCAACACCTGGCAGGACCCCAGATTCCAATGAATCAAAAGCTTGAAAACTAATCTTCTTTTGTGCATGCATATTTGTCATATAACCCAATAATCCTCTACAGTCAACCGTACAGCAGTTCAACATCCTCATATCAAAGAGATTTAAATGGCCTTTAAAATCTTCCCAAGTAGCAGATATTCTATTAACATTTCAAATTGGTTTTAAATGTGGAACATCCCCATCTGCAAACAAAGCTGAAGCTAACTTTGACAAGGTCATCTTTTTCATAAATTTGTTCATTCATTCATTTATCCACCAAGCATGCACTGAGGATCTATACTGAATCTCTTTGCCATGGGCTATATTTCATATTATTAAGACAGGTTCTTATGCTTAAGAAGCCTACATGGCATGTGTGAAGTAGATCTGTAAACAAATTTCCCCCAGTTCAAAGTGATCAGTTCTTTTAACACTGATAGGTTTTTTCTCCAATTTCAAAATGATAACTACTGTAAAAAATATAGCTACGCATGTAGACACAGAAAAGGGAGTTATCAACTGCCCTTTGGGAATAGAGGTAAGGCTTTATAGAGAAAATGTTGAATTGGCTGCTTAAACACTGTCTCAGTGGATTTCAAAATCATCAAAAAAACAACTAGCAGCAAAAAATACGTTCACTATGTAAGCCAGTACACACATACAACTAACACCCAAGTTTCATACAACAGTATTTACACCCTTATATTTTTTACTATGTTCCATTCCATCCCACTCCCAAAATGCCAGTCTTGACCCACTAACTCAACTTTATAACCTTTTAATGAGCTGCAATTCACAATATAAAAAAAATACTAGTGCAAAAGAAAAGCAATTATACACCTGAAGAAAATGTATCCAAAGGGAACAGCAGGTGTAGGTCATGGATTACCAAAGCCATGACATATAAAGAAAATGGCAAAAATTTCAGTGGAGCTGAATCTTGACAGGCATGGGGGTGAAGAGCTGAAATTCGGATTGGAAGAATCTGAGAGAGAAAGGAAAAGATAAGGCTGAGAGGAAGATCACAGGATCAGACTGTGAATAACCAGACTGCTATTCACCTTTAAGGAACACAGGCTTTATGATGCGACAACAGTGATTCAACAGAGAACGTTAAAGTAGAAAACAATATGCTACTCTTGCTTTAGGGATAGATAGCAATGGAGAGAAAAGACCAGAATGCAATGAGACATAGACAAGCGAAATAATAAACACTTCAGCCAAAGTAGTGGCAGTGGGGATGGAGAGCAAAGCACAATTTTAAGAGTTACTCCTAAGAAGGGATTCAAATTTAAAAAAACAAAACCAAACATAAAAACTGACATTAATAGCACACAATCCTAGAATAACTAGAACAAAATAGGACAGTTAAGATGAAATACAAAATAAATAAAATTGTTCTCATTTCCAAAATTTAAAGCAACTATTTATAAGAATTTACACAGCCAACTATTCTTAAAAATTCACACGTAGTAAGTTAATATAAATGGCCATGAAACACTTGAAAAAAATGTAGCTTATTAGTCATGAGGGAAATGTATATTTAAAAAAAAGGCCATTTCCTGCAAATGATAAAGTAATTTTTTTAAATACTAACATTTTATATTGGTAAAGCTGAGTTGAAATTGGTAATCACACATGTTACTGTTGGGGTTATGAATTTTTAGGATCTTTGTTGGAAATCGATTAGGCAGTTTGTATTAAGAAACTTTAAAAAATCATCACATCCGTTGATAATTCAACTTCTCTATTTTTTTAAGAATGAGATTTAAATGAAGACAAACTTAAGTTCGCTGAATATTTTAAATAATGAGGAACTGAAAACAGACTAAATGTCTTAGGGAACTTATTAAATAATATTACGTAGCTATTAGAAATTGTTTTAATTCGACCTAATAGAAGGGTTTATATTCATAATTATATTCATAATTTGAGTGTAATTACATTTTAAAGAATAATTAATGACAAGGAAATGCATATAATGTTGATTGTGAAAATGCAGGAGTCAAAACACAGGTGAAAAGATAATAAAAATATGCAAAATTATTAGACATTATACCTATACCCTAGGATTCTAAATTTTTTATTCGTTACATTTTTCTTTTTTGTCCATATTTCCTATAGTGAGCAAGCATTACCTTTGTAATCAGATAGTATAAAAGATTTATCCATTTTATTAAGCAATTAAAAATTACAATCACTTTACACATTCATTAATAAGCAGAGTTTTTATTCTGTTTTCTCTTTCATTAAATGAGGATGAAAAAATACTACCTCCCAGAGATTGGTGGATTAAATGTGGTTATGTAAGAGAAAATGCTATTTTAAAAGTCCTATCCATTTCTATAAAAGCAGTGCACATATATATATATAAGATCTTCTATTATTTAGGTCATGGTCCTAAACATACGGGGAACTTGAAACAAAATTTTGATATTCTACTTTTTGGAGAGCAGAAGGAAGATGTCAAATAAGAAATGATAAAAGAGAATGGCCCATACATAAAATTATGGAAAGAAATCCAGGAGCCCACAGTACAAATCAGAAAGGATGGAAATTTCCAGAAAGATAATGTCAAGTTACTGTGAGCGTGAGAAAGATAATAAGCTAAAGAAAGCTCATTGGTACTTTGGATTTGATGAACCAGTTATTCCAAAGAACAGTTCTCATAAATAATGGAAGCTATTTGAAAGAATGATAATGATATCTGGATCACTAGACATAGGGAGCTTATTTTCATTTCCAACAGACTGGCCTATAACCATTCTACAATGACATTCATTTATAGCCTGTGATACATGCATATTATATACATATCAGTCTGCATCTTCATGGATTCTAAAGAAGCCCACTGTCAGGTATGGCTGTGAGCAGGGAGATGATGTCTCAAGAAGAGAAATCTCTGGTTACAGCTCCTGTCAGGCAGTCTTTTCTGAGGCTTCCAACACTCACAACATATTTTTTACTTCATTTCCAGGAAGACTTACACTTTATGTAACTGAAAATGGTGACGTCCTAATGTGATGCTGTAACTCTTAGAATATATTATGCTGCATAATATCCATGTATAACTTTTTAAATTGTATTTGTGGTGGCTTCCATTAAAAGCAGGAGATCAAGTCCTTAGTCAACTAGCATAGTCTTTCTTAAAGAAAAAAAATTTCTTTATAACCTTTTCTAAGAACAAAACATCTTAAAAGATAGGAAGAGAACAGAAAATCTTTATTTGGCTAGTGTCCCAATAAAAATAAATCAGTTTTTATACAGAAGCAAAGCATTTAGCTGATCAGATCCTTAAATGGATGTTGATATTTACTATTTAAAATGTGAAGCAGGAATTCCCGTAGTGGCACAGTGGTTAATGAATCCAGCTAGGAACCATGAGGTTGCAGGTTCAATCCCTGTCCTTGCTCAGTGGGTTAAGCTGTGATGTAGGTTGCAGATGCAGCTCGGATCCCGCGTTGCTGTGGCAGTGGCATAGGCCGGCGGCTACAGCTCCAATTAGATCCCTAGCCTGGGAACCTCCATATGATGGAGCACTAGAAAAGACAAAAAAAAAAGTGAAGCAATATAAAACCAGAGTGCACAGTAACAAGACTTAATCTAAATTTTTCTTTAGGTATTTATTCTAACTAGAGTGGCCTTACCACTTTAGAAAACTTGTTTCAAAATTGTAATAAAAACATCAAATGGCACTTAGTTTGTGTCAGGCCCTATTCTGAGTGTTTCACTTATATAAATTCATTTCTTCCATACAGAATCCTAGAAAGTATCTCTATTAATTTTTCTATTTTGCAGATGTGAAAAATTGACTCACAGATGGTTTAACTAACTTGCCCACAGTTGCACAGGTAGTAGAGGAGCTGAATTTTGAAACCAGGCAGTATAGTCCCTGAGTTCAGGAGCTCAGTAATTTAGGCAATTAGGTAACCTGTTTTATAATACTGTGGCAAACTAGAAAATGGCTCTCCAAAGAAAAAGAGTCTGAAACTGAATTGATATTACACTTGACTATATATTGTTCATGTTACCCAGAAAAGTGTTAATGGAAAACAATTGATTAAATCTAATCACTGTGGTATTTCCAAAGGAAAAGGCATATGAAATTTTTTATTTCCTACCATTTATACTACAAGCTAAAAAAATGAAATTAAGGGACAACGATACTGCACCTGCATCTGTAGAAAACAAACTTCTCTTTACCTTCAAAATTCAGGAGAAAGAAAAAAAAAAGAGGTTGTAGCTACATAGTTTCTAAAATCAATTACACTGACGTCCTTTGGAGGCCATTTCTATTTTATGACCATGAGAGGTGAGGAGACAGCCACGTGGTCAGCTCCTTCTCCTCATCATTATGACCAAAACAGCAAAATGCATTCTGACGTTCAGGATTTGTTTAGGGAATGAATTCTGAATTTTAGGGTTAATATACAGGTTAGATTCAAAAGCTAACCATTTGCTCATAGTTTCTTGGAGGCTGCAAGTCTTTAGATGCAATATTTCTCAAGAACAAAATATTACAACAGCACCTTCTGTTTAAAATGTGCATTTTTAAGAGAACAGCAGGATTCAGCTCCCCTAACCAATAGCCCCACTCCAAAGATACAACAGATGTTGGTCTGTGTGCAAAGCAAACATCAGCCTTGCTAATGTGGTCTGTGCTGAATTCTTGGTAATTAGACATTCAACCCAGTGCAGAGTCAAGGTCATTAGAGTAAAAGGCTGTAATGCTTACAATTATTTTGCCCCTCATGTTTCTCTGCATGAAGTCAGGGAAGACGGCGGTGCACAGGAGTAAAAGAAGTGTTTCCATTACTGCCAAGGTCTCTTGGTACTACAGATGCTGGGAAACAGAGACTGAGTCAGTAGTAGAATCAGCTACCGTTTAGTTAGACAGCTTGACCTGGATTTGGCTCTAAGGATCCACACCCCCTTTTTGTCCCTTCCCCCCATGCCTTCTGACCTATACAAGGGAAACATTAACTGACAGAATGGCAAGCAAAAACGCAAGGGGCTAGCAACCACAGCCTAATTAAATTTAACATATTAAGAAGTGGTGAAACCACAGGCAGCTTAAAAGAGGGCTCAAGTTCAGCATGGCCACCATTTCTAAACACAGTGGCTGCAGTGAACTATGAATCTGCAGTATCTACAGGGAACAAGCAGGAAAGGAGCAGTCATGGCCAAAGCACAATGATCTCTCCAAATGACAGGAATAAGGAGACTAGGGCTATTGACAATGGCCAGGTTAGAAAAAAATTACTGCAACTTTTTTCCTTAAATAGAGAAAATATGCATTTATGTCAGGTTCACAGAGAACAGTCACTAATCAATTAGTCAAGCTTTCAATCTCCCTTCTCTACAATAACAATGCTGGGCCATGACAGATCTGCCGGGGATGCACATTCAGAAAAATGTGCTGCTTGTAATCTGGTTTAAAGAGCCCTGGACTTGACGTCAGACAATCTGTGTTTGAAACCAGGATCTGCCATTCACTGGTTGTGTGATGCAGGCATGCTCTTTTACTTCTCTGGTTTCAGACTCTGCCTTTGGAGAGTAGAGTGTGGTAGGATTAAAGGATCCCTTCTAGCTAATTCCAAGCACCTCTGAAATCTGACATCAATCACTTTAGCAACCAATTGCATCTGTCTTCCCATTATGTTATAAAAGCATTATTTTAAAAGTTGGTGACATTCAAAATATTTAACAATCACAACAAAAGACCTAATTTGTACAGTGATCCCACTGTCTTTTTCAGGGGTTTAACCGCACTGAATAAATATGCAGGACATAAAAGCTATAATGTCAATGACCACAATAAAATCCCATTTTTATACATTACAGTAGTAGTAATTAAGAATATGGCATTTACTATTTTTGCTTTTTCCTTGCTGTAGTGGGTCCTTACTCTCATTCACTTTTAAAAATTACTTCTGATTTGAGTATTTACCCCTCTATTAATCTTCTAATTTTCTTTTATTATTTTTTATTATAGTTGATTTACAATGTTGAGCCAAATTCTGCTGTACAGCAAAATGACTCTGTGTGTATATACATATATACATATATATGTGTGTGTATATATATATATATACATATATATGTGTGTGTATATATATATATACATACACACACACACACGTATACATGTATACATATATACACGCACACAATTTTTTATATTATTTTCCATTATGGTCTATCCCAGGAGATTGGATATAATTCCTGTGCATTAGGCTTTTTATATTTTCCTTTATTGATTTTTTTTTAAGCATCTCATACTTAAATGTTTGTACTCTGTTCTCACTTCCTTTTATTGGTCTTCACTTAGACGTTTTTATACTTTTTTTTTACCCATCTACTGACCATTCTTCTTCTTCTCCTTTTCTTTTTTCAGCCACACCTGTGACATATGGAAGTACCTGGGTCAGGGGTCAAAATCGTAGCTACAGCTGCAGGACTATGTCATAAGCACGGCAACACTGGAACTGAGGCACTATGCTGTGATACTGGATCCTTATCTCACTGAGCAAGGAAAGGGATTGAACCCACATCCTCACAGAGACAACAGTGGGTTCTTAATCTGCTGAGCCACAACGGGAACTCCCTGACCCTACATCCTTTTCTGTATAATTGATAATGCTCCTGAAATGTCACAGACTGCTTTCTATGCTATAAGATACAATAACAATCTCAGTACTCATTAAATGACCACCATCAACATCATCACAATCATCATCACTACTATGAGCCCCATAAGAAGATCATTTCCTTAATTTCTGCATCCAAGACGTCAAAACCAAAAATAATAAAGTTTCAGTTGTTCATGTATGGCAATGTAATGTCAACCAGCAGACAGAATTAAGCATTTCTCAAAAATGTGTGGTAAAAGTTCCTTTTCATTTTATTTTCTTGACATGCTTATTTGCAGATAGCTGCTTACATGCCTTCTAAACCACTACAGATACATCACATTAGGCACATTACTGGTACATATCTGGTGAAATCACAGCAATGTATAAAAAGATATTTAAAAATACAAATTGTATCGTTTCACTTCTTTAATCTTTATTTTAAAAAGTCTTGTAAAAATAGCATGAGTAGGTTCACTCATACTAGAGTAATTAAACCTATGTCAATATGTTCCTAGCAAGTAAAATTTTGCCTTGGCTAATTCTGGTTTTTCTGAATGCCACAATCAGCTGGATAAATTACAATTCAATCAGCAGTTAAGATAACCAGACATGAATTATTCTTTATCTAATGTTTGTTCAGTTAGGTAAATTCTGAGAAAAATTTCGAACTGATTACTTGCAAAATCTATTCATTTGACATGGAATTAGTTACATAACAGTGGTATGAAGGAATAGGTAAGTGCACACTATTGAAATCTAAAAGTTGAAAAGAATATGTCTGCTGCTTTGCAAGGTCAATCAAAATGACTGGTTCTGTATTAGTAATCACACTTAAACACTAGAAACTAAACTCAAATTATAAACTTTCAAAGCGATACTCTAAAGGTAAAAATGATACATAACTTTCTAAAGAGGTAGTTAAGGGGGCCTAGTATCAGATTTATAAAGATGCTCCAAATATATTTTGTGAATCATGATTATGAGATAAAATTTTCAGAAGCCAGAGAAAAGAGTATTCAAAATCACAGAATAAATTACCTTAGAACTGACGTTCATTGTCTGATCTTAATGGCTGTTTAGAATTTTCACAATTGGTAAGGAACCCCAAACTCATTTTTTTCCCTAATGGACTTAACCCTACCCAGGGTTACCTACAAATTTATTCTGGAGTGTATTGAAGTCTTCCATTTGTTTTAATAAATATAATTATACAAAAGTCCTGGACATATTTATTTAATATTTTTAAAAGGAGACTAGGATGTCAAGGGTATTTTCTCTGTTTCATTTCATTAACATAAATCACTCTGGTTAAGATGAAACACCCTACACGTGAACTGCATTAAAGCAACTCTACCCCTTAGGAGGAAAGTCAGAGCCAGGCCAGCTCAAGGACTCGCCTCAGTCCAGATTTTGCACTCATTCACAAACAGGTGCAGAACCTTCACACTAAAACCAACAGAAAGTGTGTGCTCCCCTTGTAAGCACTGATCGCTCTTCTTTTGTTTGAATTGACTTCATTATTTTCCTCTGATGGATCCTTTCTGCTTATTTTTTTTGGGGGGGGAGGGGGATCTGCCTTAACATACACTGGAAAGAGAGATAGAAAAAAATCCTTTACTTTGATCTCCTTGGCATGTGCCCTAGAATGAGAAATGTATCCCAGTTGAATTTTTATGTCAAGACCATCCTTGTCAGTGCAGTTTTTCTAAAAAATCTGCCACCTTTGTCGAGATGCTCTCTTTCCTTCCCTAGCTAGGTTAGCCACTAACTTTATCTGTGGCCCACTGCATGATGTGTTGTACCTGTTTCATTTCAAATAATGACAGTACAAGGTATTAACGTTACATGAACCAAGGTATATTTACCGTCAAGCTAAAAATATTAATTTTCAGAGCCCCTCATTCACACGGTCCCTTTCCAAGGTGCTGTACCTATTTTAACATTAAAAGAGAAAAAAAGGAGTTCCCGTTGTGGCTCAATGGTAACGGAACCAACTAGTATCCATGAAGATGCAGGTTCTAGCCCTGGTTCCGCTCAGTGGTTTAAGGATCAGGCATTTCTGTAAGCTGTGGTGTAGTTGCAGACACAGTTCAGATCTGGCACTGCTGTGGCTGTGGTGTAGGCTGGCAGCTGCAGCTCCAATTTGACCCCTAACCCTGGAACTTCCATATGCCACAGGTGTGGAACTGAAAAAGGAAAAATAATTTTTCCTTGGTGTTCTTTCTCTGAAGGAAAGTACTCACAACTGTACGAGACTTAGTGAGCTTCATAAACTGGGGTCAGACCCTAAGTAGAAATAACAGCAAGTCCGTGTTGTGTGAAATCATTCCTGAAGATGCCTGGCGGCTACTTGGAAGGTTTGGAGCAGCATCCCCCTCCCTTATCTGTGTTCTCCTACTGCGTGGTCAATACTTTATGCTTTGTTCATTCTCTGTCTCATAGTAATTTTCACCCCCAGTTAGGACTGTATACTTCTCCAAGGAGGCTGCTAGATACATCTGCATTTTCCTCCACACCAACTGGATTAGGTGAGCCCATAGTGGGTCAGTTACTTGCAAGGCAGCTTTAGGCACATCCATACCCATAACAGATGCTTCTAGCACCAAGAGATGAATTAAGACACTGATAAGGCAGTCAGAACAGAATTGTGCCATTTTTGCACCCCACAGCAGACATGTCAGGAGAGTTTCATGTGGGAATAAGTTTCTAATAAACCTCAGTTTCTATGGTATTTCCCCCACAGGCATGTACCTGCCTGCCAGAAGGGAAGAAGGCATTGCTGAGTGACCGATCCCGTATTATAAAAGAGGAGGAAAGTCTGATGAATCTGAGCAGGCAGGAAACCAATTCTGAGCTGATGCTTTTGCAAAAGAAAGAAAGTGGAAAATAGATTGCTTTCACAAATGTATTTTAAAAGACATAACTAATTACAGACATTTGATATTAATGGAATTTTAAGAAGCTGACTGTATGATGTAATAAATATCAATACACCAACTAATATTTCAACAAGTTCTATCATATAAATCCAGGTCTTAACCTTTTACACATACCCTTTGAAAAACAAAAATGCAGTTTTATGAGAAAGCCAAAAAAAAAAAAGGGATGAAAATTATTAGACAGCAATAAAGCAAAGAACTAGACAAGGAGTAGGCAGACACCACAGCCCAGATCCTCTGGGAGATATCTGGTGAGAGCAGAGGGGAGCCACTGCTGGGCAAATTGAAGCCCTTGTAAGCATGAGAACTGGTTTCTTCTCAGTGTATTTCTAAATCCATTCATGTCTGTCTTGGGAATGCACTCAGATTCCTATATCAAGTTAATGGTGAGGAAACATTCGAGCTCATGCTCTAGACCTGACATTATCTTCTCGTGTGACCTTCCTAAGTAACTTGTCTAATTCATAAGGATGTTTGAGGACAAAGAAAATATTACAATAGATGCAGGGCTTTTGACCTTTGGGAAGAAAAACCCTTCTTTAATGTTGGGCCCAGGAAACACCTATTGATGGTTCACAGAGGGAAGCACCTTGTAGGCTTGTTCTAGGGAAGACTCCTTCCCTCACCTGTCATTTTGGGAAGATAAGTGTGACATTTCTGCATGTCCCGGAACAAGTACCACAAGAGTCTATATCACATGCAACACTGCGCCTTTCAGCCTCACCATAGCTTCCCAAGCACCTTTCACACGTGGCATATTGGAAATCAGGGTCAATTCAGCCAAGCCAAGCTGCATTCTTCTGTTATTCAAGAAAAGCACTGGCTCCTTTTTTAAAATCTATTAACTGTTACAAAGGTCTGTGTGTCAAAAAGCTATTTCATGACTTCTGAATGCGTTGATATAAGTAGTAATTTTTTTGCTTATCCTTGTGTTTTTCTTCTAGTTGTTTTTTTTTTTTTTTAATTCACTTACATAATTCAACCTACATGGACATCCTAAAGACACTGGTTGGGTACTTAAACCTGCAGTAAAACAAAAGAGCATTTTAAGCAAACAAGTAAGGACCTTGCTGATTTATTGCTCTGATAACCACAACTAGCTTTTGAATAACTACGTAATAACCGTGGCTATGGTTTGATAAATTTCAGGACTTGCGTACATCGAGAAGTATTATCTTCGGAAACAAAATGACATTACCATACCATGATACCCAGGGGCCATTACCAAAGCAGCTACTTTCTTTTTCAACCAGGAAAAGTAGTACAGTTTAACACTTACT
Organism: Catagonus wagneri; assembly: GCA_004024745.2. NCBI lineage: Eukaryota > Metazoa > Chordata > Mammalia > Artiodactyla > Tayassuidae > Catagonus > Catagonus wagneri. The sequence goes on from PVHT020000173.1 coordinate 15,423,827, forward strand.
GTCTTATTTCAAGGTGTGCTTTCTTACCATGGAGGACATTCACCTAATTAAAACTCCTCTTATTGACATAAAGACAAACTAACTTCTTTTTTTCCGTCAGTAAAACATAGTCATGAATAACAAATGAGGTTTTAATACTTTTTAAGTCCATAAATGGATTTACCCATAAAACCAATTATATGTTCACACTGCAATTAGTTGCTAATTGTAAGAGTTTAAAAAAAACAAATCCATGTTTTTAATGTGTCATATCTGATCTAAAATAAGTTTGGGAGATATGTGCACATATTTAAACTGAAACAAAATATACATAGTGACTGTAAAATATCACCAATTAGCTGTAATTTTGAATGGCAGTAACGTTACCCAAAGAAAATTCACAGGATGATTTAATAGTGATATCAAAGGAAACTGACCCTCCTTCCCTTTTTCCCTCTCTTGTTGATTCTGTTTCTCCTTCATTCTTTCTTTATGACCATGAGTTATCTAAGAACCATCAGATGAAACCAATGAGAAATAGAGAAGACAGTATGTAGAATATGATCACCCAAGTGCTCAGTTTGTCTGATAATAAAATATTATATATTACACAATATATTGCATTTACTTTTATTATTGACTGTTAGAATTTTAAGGGTAGATGTATTTTAAATTTATATTGCTGTTTATTTAATTAACAACAAACTGTCTGAAGTGCCAAGTAAGTTTGCTCCTATATATCATAATTCCCCAAACAATGGTCTATGGAATGTTAGTCTACATGTATTCACAGTTATTTGGAGGGGAAAAAGCTGGGGGGATGGGGAGTTCTATGTTCAGGTAATTTGAGGAAATAATGCATTAAGTAATCTAAGATTCCCTTACTAGTGGAATTCTGAAAGTCTTTAATATGCTTTTGCAAATTATCAAGAGGAGATTTTTCACAATAGGGTATTTTTTTTATTATTGTTGAGAAATGCTTATTAATATCACTTGTATCTGGTGTTTACTGAACACAGTCTGGAAAAATCTTTTATTGGTATCTCAAATTTGGGACCATTATTGGGTTGTGTGCCCTCCTGGACCTTTGCCATCCTATCTTACTATACTTAGGCCGCCACAACAAAATATCAGAGTGGCTTAAACAATAGAAATTTATGTTCTCACAATTATGGAGCCTGGAAGTCTGTGGACAGGGTGCCATCGTAGTTGAGTTTTGTTGAGAGCTCTCTTTCTGGCCACCATCTTGCCTCCATGTGCTCATGGCCTTTCCTTCATGCGTGCAATGGGGGTGGGATGGGGGCAGATATGCGCAGGGAGGGAGGAAAAGAGAGAGAAAGCTCTCTGGTATCTCTTCTTATAAAGACACTAACCCTGTCAGACTAGGACCCTGACTTCATGACCTCATTTAACCCTAATTACTTCCCGAAGGCCCTATCTCTACATACCATCACACTGGGGGTCAGAGCATCCACATATGAATTTGGGGGGACAAAAGCATTTAGTCAATAACAATGCCTAATAAAATTACATATATTTGGAATTAGCTGAGCATTCTAAGACTCCTCTTTCTTTTGATCTGAGCTGACATCATGTTCATCACTGGCCAAAAAAATCTGTCAGGGGCCTCCTTAATTTCTCTTAGGAGGGTAGGAAGTGAAGGCTCAGTTTTGTCCTTTCAAGACTGATTTCCCTAGGTTTTCCATACGGTTACTTAGGTCCAGACATATCATCCAGAAGGATGATATGTCTGGACCTAAGACCAGCCTGTGCATCAGAATACTCAGGAGTTCTGGACAAATGGTCACCGGGGCTGTGCGTGAGATCAGAATACAGGAATGTCAAATTAACCTCAGTAATGCAAAAACACTTAAGTTTTCACTTCAACAGAACCAAGTCAGATGGTATCACTCATGACTTTCCTACCCAAGAGGTGAGAAGTAGGGCAGGAGATAGGACTGAACTCCATGGTCCTTGACTTTCATAGCATGACCAGGTCTCCTTGTCTGAGAAGGCTAAGGGTTGAATAATTATGAATTCATTAAGATGCATAATCCATCTTTACCAAATGAACCAAAAGCTACACAGAGAGGTAGCATGCTTGGGGATGACAGAAGCCTTGGTGAGTACAGCCAACCCCTAAGAGTGAGATTTCCTAATTTCTGCTTCTTGGCTTCAATCTGTATTGAAAGCACTTTTGAATAACCCCTTTGTGAGAGACTCTAGAAGCTGGGATTTAATTTTACAGGGTCTCCTGAGGGGTCCTTATTCCTCAGGGTGTCAGGACAACTCTCACACCACCTGAGGGTTCTTCACTTATTTCCACTTCAAAGAGGCATTAATAATAATCCTTCTTAATACAGAATCCAACCAGACCTTTCTGGTGTGATGATTAATTGGGAGGTGTTCCTTTTTTCCCCCCCCCCAATTTATCAGGTGCAATCATTTCAAACCCTAAAAATAAATGGTCTCTCTGTAAAAAACAGGCACAAACAAAAATGTTTTGAAAAGTAATCACTTGTTTAAAAAATGGAAATTGGGCTTCTGTGTTGTAAGGAATGTATGTGCATAACGGTGAAATTCAACACTGGTAAATGATCTGACTACCTCAAAGTGAAGTTTCTGCCTTCCTACAGTGGCCTTTAACCCTGCCCTTTCCTCCAATCTGAGAAGAGCTGATGTTGATGGAACATATAATGGCCCCTTTCCTGTGTAGTAAAGTCAGCAATAAAGCTTAGTAATTAAGGGTACCAGGGAGGCCCAGCCCAGCAGGCTAGTGGTGTGGCGAACACTTTTAGAACTTCAAACAATATCAAAGTCACTGAGAAACGGGCCTAGCTCAGTTCTGGTTTGAATTAAGCTTCACTTCCACACGCACTTTTCAAATCCAAGCTCAAACAAGAAAGCCAAGGCCTTCTGGATTTCATTAGAGCCAATTATCTTATCTGTTTCATCTCAGGCCTGACCCTAAGGCTGGCAAACAGCTATTCTGTGCATTTGTGTGGTTGTTTGAGAAAGCCTCCAGTCAGCCAATGGCCCGAGGACCTGCTAATTAAAACACCGTTGCCCCCCTGCCTCTAGTGATTAAATATTTTCAAGCTTTTGTAAATAATTTTTCCATTCTTTGCCCCAAGCCTCAAAGGTCCAATACATGCAGTAATTTATTTAGTTTGTCAGAGAATACTGTTGGAAATAGGGTCATAATGGAACCTTTGGAGACTTTTATATGTCTTGGTACTTCTGAAAGTGACAGTTTATAAACCAGGCAAATGTGTATACTGTTTCTGATGTAATTATGGCCTAATGGCCTTTCTCCTTTTGAAGTGATATAGTGTATAACAGGCTTACATTTTATCAATAATCATGTTTCCTCAAATGTCAACATGATATCTAGCATTGGAATTTAATGAGATCATTTAAGTCCTAGAAATTGTATCAAGGTACACTGCCTTCGAGTTTTTTTTGCCTGAGGGTGGGTCACAGTCATGAAGACTAGCTTGGGAGGAAGACTAATCGAATTCTTGCTTGCTCTTTGTGGTAAGGACCTGCGAGAGAACACTGTGAATTCTTTCCAGAGTCATCTTCTGAGAAATCAGTGAGTGATTCAATGATGCCACTTCAGGAAAGAAAATATTCAAGGAGTACATTTAGAATTAAAATCATTAAATTGAAAATGTTTTTTCAGACCTAATTTATGTTCAGAGTGCTCTGAGAGCTGCAGAATGATACTTATCTTGCAATTGGATTGTGGGGAGGAGGAGGACATTAACAACTTTCTTTAGGACATTAAGAACTTTCTTTACAGCTCACGTATACTAAAGCATACGCAGGTTTGGTGAATACCCCTGGAAGCCCACCATGGCCCTCCTCACACATGAGCTTCCTTGCCTCTCCTGCTCCTTCCTCAGGCTTGACCTGGCCATATGCACCAAAGTGCATGCAACTCCAGGCGCGCTCCTCCTGGACTAAAACACAGGCAGACCAGTGCGTGAACACACGCAACACACAGACACATCTCTTCCCTACTGCACTGGGCACAGCCATACAAACTCACAGCTCTCCTAGCCAGTCCAGTCATGTTTTATGGGAGGAAAATAAAAATCTGGGGTTTTGTTTGTTGTTGTTGTTGCTCTTTTTGAAGTATTACAAGAAAAAATGTTGGCAGGCTCATTAGCTGCATCCACTGTTCACTAACACACCTATGAAAAAGAGCTATGGGTCTGAGCAGCTCTGTTTCTGCTGTGCTTAAAATGACACTTTGGTCTTATCCTAAATAATAAGCTTTTAATAAAAACATCCACCAAAGGCAAACAATTAAACAATACGTAAAGCACCAGGGGGCAACCTCGTGGTTCAGTTACAGTCTGGAGTCATTCCAAAGGAGAACATGTGGGTATTTTACAAGGAACAATACACTTTTCCAAAGTTATTAAAAAACAACAAAATTTTAAATTGGGCCTCATAAGCCCTTCAAACTTGGTGTAGGATTTCATGCTCAGCTCTGACAATGAGATGATCTCTTTACATTCTAATTACTTCCAAAGCATGTTTAGAGAACAGTGTCAAACATTATATCTACATATAGACATATCACTGTTTTCTTAGAGGACATTGACAAAATATTAACTGGTTTGGTTTTTAAAACATTGACACTAGTTTTAAGAGGTGAGTTATCCTTCTTCCGTACTAATTTTTTTTTAACTTGGATTCTGCATTTGATTTGTATCAACTGTCATATCCTCAAATAACTAAGTGCAATATATTAAACTCCTGACAGACTTCGGTTCTCTAAGTAACTTAGAATTTAATTCAGATAATTATAACTGAAATCAATAAAATGTGACAAACTTAGATTTTATTATTTCCGTCTCTGCCTTTTCAACCGCTGAGTCAGTTGGAATAATTATATTTCTTGGGGATAAAGGCATCACTGAATAATTTCTGCAGGGGTATTTTTAATTTAGAAGTCCTGAAATATAAAAGTGAATCGATCATATCAGAAACTTGTACAAGAGAGAGGATATGGGTACACAAAACAAAGTCAGAGGCCCAATGTGCCAACTTGAATACTTAAGAGACATTTTCTAAAACTGAAAGCACAGAACATCAAGTCATTAAGCTTTCCTTGGGCTACAAAACTTTTAAATCATAAATCTGTGCCAGCTCCATATTTTCTCTGGATTGTAAATAATATTCTTTATTTCTTTGCCTTTGACTACTGTTCGAGTAAAAATGCTCATTTGTTGTGAAATTCAGTCCGTTTCCGTAACTCCAATATTGTTTTAATTTCAAGAAGTTATGAATCAACAAAAAATACATATCCTAGGTGAAACATTATTTTGTTTTTTAACTACAACAATATTCATCTTTCCTTAATACATAAGATAATATGTAGGTGCTATTTTCCTGATGGCCTTTTCTGCAGCTGCTTTGGGATGTAAACTATGCCCAAGCTGAGATGGATTTAAAATTCTGCTGTGATTGAAAGACGACTCAATCATCCATATCCCCTTCTCCTATCTACCCTTTTTTTTTTTTTTGGCTATATCCATGTCATATAGAAGTTCCCAGGCCAGGGACAGAACCAGAGCCACAGCTGTGACAATGCTGGATCCTTAACCCACTGAGCCACCAGGGAACTCCTCCTATCCACTTTTTAAACTGCAAAATATGAACTATAATGGCAAGAATGCTACATTGCTGAGCCTTTCCCATTACAAGTTACAAAGTCTATAAGCATGCTGCTGTCCATATGGCTTCACAACAGCAATGCTGCTCTTCGGAGAAGATGTTTATATAACACATACCCAGGACTGTGGTGCCCATAAGAAGGATGGACAGATTTATAAGAAATCTAAGGACAAGTCTTCACGCTTATAAGTGCTAGAGCAGTTTAAATGTCCACATACATGGGAACACATGTTGATTTACAAGTTTCATGTATACGACATCATATCATTAATATGAAATATGTAAAACTGAGACTGTCATTCAGATATCTGATGTCATACAAAGACCTAGACTACTCTCTGAAAATCCTGCCTACCAGAAAATGGTGTGAACTTCAACCCTGAACCTTTTAAGTAATATCTGAATAGATACTGAAGTTACCAAAGTGGACTCCTCTATCTGGAAAAATTAATAAGTAAATTTCTATTAGTAAATATTATATTTATTTAGTTTAAAACACTATAATATTTGTGGTATATTAAAATAAAAAAGTTCTCTCTCTTTTAACATTATTTGACATCTCAATAAAATTAGGTAAAGTAAACTTTAGGTGTCAAATCATGGAAATGGAGGGGAATTATTCAGTTTCAAGAAAGAATACATCAAAACCCAAAGGTGCTGAAAGTTGGTTAATAAATAGCTGTTCAATGAAATGCAGGTTAAGGACTTTTATTTGGCTTTATCTTACCAGTAAATGAAGCATAATCCTACAATATTCACTGAAACTGTGAAAAAAGTATGACTCCATTGTTTATTCATTTGTCTTCCATTCTAGCTATGTCATAATTAACTGCATACCAATCCCATCATTTATTAGATGAGATGATTTAAGCTGATGAACTGATCTGAGCTGCTTGACAGTACAAAAAAAAAAATCTGCTATTTCTGGCCTAAAAAGCTGCACAATAATATTTCATGGAAAGCTTTCATTTCCTGATATCTCTGAGTATTACACATATGTTGGGAGGATTTTGTGCAAAGCAAGGGTTTTGTAATCCACCATTCCATCTTGAAAATAAAAACAAATCATTTCTGGTCACGCAAATTGCTTTCTTTCTTAGAGAGAAGTGCTAGGGAAGTTAATAGAACTAGCTACTCTTCTAATTAGTCCTTATTTGGAAAACTGCATAATTGCTATACAAATTCCTGGAAATTTTTGGCCTTAAAACTGTTCTAAGTCAGAAGGGAAAAATGTTGTCTTAAAATTTTTACAGTTGATCTGACCTTTTAAAATAATAAAAACTATCTTGTAGCATTTGAACTATTTTAAATAGCTCTGCACAGCAGATAATATAATTCACCTTTCAAAACGTCAAGCACTTCAAGATACTTCCTGGACTTTTTCCCTGAGTCCTATACTGTCTAATAATATCATATCGCTTTGATGCTTAGCTCAGAAATGAAGTTTGCAAGTTTCCCAAGGAAGACAGGTGTGCATAAGATCAATTTACTCCCAGGGTCAAAGAGCAAAATTCTAAGGGTATCTAGAGACACACACCTATAGAAATTGTAATTTTTTGATGAAAATTGGTACAATATGTTCCACAGATGAAAGAGAAAAATGTTCTTAAACTATACTCACTGCTAAAACTAAAGAGCAGATAGAGCTGACAGCTTTCTAAAATTTATTCCTATGGATCTTTTTCTTCTGACCTATTCTGATAAAACTTCTTGCAACATCTCTACAGAATATAAAGAAGAGAATATGGACAATGAATAAAACTGTAGATCACACTAGCAGTAATTTCATATGTATGGCTCTTCACTGAAATAAAATATCAATAGATGAAAATCATTACTGCTTTGTTCCCAAGATGGATTGACAAGTTCAGATTTGAAGCCCACATCTTCTTTATTAGCCAAGTCTTTCAAAAAGAGAAAATGTGGGCTTGATTTGTGAGCTATGATAAATGGTCTGGGAAAGATGGTAGTAGGGCCAATTTGATATGTACAGTATTTCATATTGGCAAATTGTTTCAAGAAATTCCACACTCTTTCCCAAAATGTCTTCAACATCCTTGGGAAAATACATACTATCATGAGCATAATATATTTGGTTGTCACTAACAATTGAAAATCCATTTCAAGACTGGGAAGCATCAACCACAGCTCTTATAGACAAAATAAGACCCCAAATAATTTTTCAGTATTGAGTATGATTTTTAGATGACAACAAACCATTCTTTATTTTAAAATTGGATCTAAAAGTTCATTTATCCATCTATGTTCCATTAAAATTTAATTTGGGTTTTCTCAAGCTCAGTCACACACTCGTTCCAAAAACTCTAAATGTGTATATAATATGAAAATATTTCTTTTGACAAAAAAGGAAAAATGCACTTCCCATGTAAACAGTCTGGTTATCAAAAGGAAGAAAAATTATAGGGTTTTTTATTTGAGAGGCTCTCTTAGTGTGTCATATGAGGAAAGGCACAAAGAGAAGTGGCTTGAAATTATTACATAATACAAGGGAAGTGAAAATCTAGGAGTTATTTTCAATTTTTAAAATAGTGTTACCAATTTAGATGTCCAAACTAAATGCTGGACAGTTGAAAACACATTGGCAAAGAATGTCTTATTATACTATTGTTTTGTGATGGCTATTCTTGACAGAGGAGCTAGAGTTTATAGCTTAGGGCCAAAGCAGTACTGTCTCTACAGTCACACTTCTTGCCACCCAGTCACTGATCACCATTAAGCAGCTATGGGACATCAGGAAACTAAAACTCAAAAGGGGCTTGGCATTCTTCTCTGGAAACTGGGAGCACTTAGTTCAATAACCTGTAAATGCGAAGTGAGAAACTAGCAAATATTAAGTCCTCAATGAACGTTCTGTATTACTATGTTATTATCATCACTGCATTATGTATTGTTCTAATAATGCTTTTACTTTTCATTCTCTTAGCATTAAATTTCATTAAAATATGATAAAAGTACAATATCCATAAAAACATTTACTTAGTTATCATTTCCAACAAGAAAAAATAAGTATTTACTATGGTCTCCTCTCATTTCTCAAACAGAATTAAGGAACCTCTAAATTTCAGACGGCTAACCATTATTGACTAGTTGTCTGAGGAGTACCTGCTTTATGAATATGACAAGGAAGGGCTCTATTCTCTGCTCTCAAGTCAATATTTTTCTATTTCTTTCATAAGCAGGGGAGAAATCACAGGAAGCCCTGTTTTAAAGATGTTGCATCTATAACATAATTGACAGTTTGAGGAAGTGAGAATAGATACGTTATTTAGTGAAATTTTTGTATTAATGGATTTTAAATTTGCTTATGAGAGCAAAGAGGTATCAACCAAAGACAACAGAAAGAGATACAGGCTGTTTGGACTATTTGTATATGTTCAACTGATTCAGCTGCTTTGACTACATAACATATTTACTAATTTTTAAACCTTTTGTTGGTTATATGGTCAAGTATTTTTAGCAAAGGCTACCACTGTAAGCACAAAAACATATTGATTAAATATACACACTTCATTAAGTCAGTGAAAATAAAAAAAAAGCAAGTATTTGACAATAAAAATAACAAAATTTTGACTAGAAATTTATTTTCTAAATTAGACAACTTGCTCAAATCCCCCTTTTTAGTTGGCATACTGACAACCCCAGTGAAACAGAATCACTCTGAGCAGGAGTTTTTCCCCAGAGGTGAACATCCTGAAGAGCTGATATTTACAGACCCTTTGTCTGCTGGAAATCCTTACTATTAACAAATATTAATTATGGTAACTACAGACTGTAACACATTGGCTTAGAGATGGCTGTGATTTTTCAAAAATCATATCTTGTTTTATTTCTTTTTTTTTGTCCTTTTTTTTATAATTTTTTTTTAGGGCTGCACCCACAGCATATGGATCTTCCCAGGCTATGGGTCAAATCAGAGCTATAGCTGCCACAGCCACAACATTGCTAGATCTGAGCCATGTGTGCGACCTATACCACAGCTCATGGCAACAATGGATCCTTAACCCACTGAGCAAGGCCAGGGATTGAACTTGGGTCCTCATGGATGCTAGTCAGATTCGTCTCTGCTGGGCCATGATGGGAACTCCTATTTATAAGGAACCCATATCAATACCTCTAAGCCACTCTCTTAGCTAGTCTTTAGCATGTGCCAAATGAGTCATTTATTATTTCATCAATACCTTCTAAATGTAAAGGGCTAGTACCTACTTTTTGAAATTAAAAACCCATACAGAGATTCTCCTTTATTCACTCATTCATTCATTTATCTATCCAAACACATATAATTTCAAGGACTATTAATATTTTACTTCTACATTGGAAATTGCTACTCATTTTTTTAAACATGTGGAGATGTTTTCCCCATTAGATTCGTTTGGAAGCATGATATACATATTATCTCTTGCCCACTGCAAACAAACTATTAATATTGTTAAAATAACCACACTACTCAAGGTAATCAACAGATTAAATACAATTCCTATCAAATTACCAATGACATTTTTCACAGAACTAGAACAAATAATTTAAAAATTTGCATGGAAACACAAAAGACCCTGAATAGACCAAACAAAAATTTTTTGAGAAAGAACAGAGCTGGAGTAATCACGAGTCCTGCCTTCAGACTATACAACAAAGCTATGATAATCAAAACAGTGTGGTCCTGGCCCAAAACAGACACACAGATCAATGGAACAGGACAGAAAGCCCAGAAATAAACCCACACACCTATGGTCAGTTAATCTATGACAAAGGAAGCAAGAACACAAAACAGGGAAGAGATACTTTCTCCAATAAGCAGTGCTCAGAAAACTGGACAGCTATATGCAAAAGAATGAAGTCAGAACATTCTCTAAGATCATATAAAAAATTCAAAATGAATTAAAGACCTAAATATAGGGCTGGATACTATAAAACTCTTAGAGGAAAACACGGGCAGAACACTGTCATAAATTGTAGCAGGCTTTTTTTTTTTTTTTTTTTGATCTAAAGCTAAGGAAATAAGAGCAAAAATAAACAAATGGGGCTTAATTAAACTTAAAAGCTTTTGCACAGCAAAGAAAATCATCAACACAATGAAAAGAGAGCCTTCTGAATGGGAGTAAATATTTGCAAATGATATGACTGATAAGGAGTTAACATTCAACATATATAAACAGTTCATACAACTCAACATCAAAAAAGTAAACAGCTTGATTTAAAAAAATGGTAGAACTGAATAGACATTTTTCCATACAGAAAATGCAGATGGCCAACAGACATGAAAAGATGCCCAATATCACTAATCATCAGGGAAATGCAAATCAAAACCACAATGAGCTATCATCTTACACCTGTCAGAATGGCTATCATCAAAAAGAAAACAAATAACAAATGTTGGCGAGGATGTGGAGAAAAATCCTGGTATGCTGTTGGTGAGAATGTAAATTGGTGCAACCACTGCGGAAAGCAGTATGGAGGTTTCTCAAAAAACTAAACATAAAAAACTATCATAATATGACCCAGAAATTTTACTCTCGGAAATATATATACATATATATAAGAAAACAAAAATACCAATTCAAAAGCATGCATGCATCCCAAAATTCAAAGCAGCATTATTCACAACTGCCAAGATATGGAAGCAACCTAGGTGTCTCTCAACAAAGTATAAAGAAGATGTGGTATATGCATATATAATGGAATATTACTCAGCCATAAAAGAGTGACATTTTGCCATTTGCAGTAACATGAATGGACTTGGAGGATATTATGCTAAATGAAATAAGACAGAGAAAGACAACTATTGCATGTTTTCACTTATCTGTGGAATCTAAAAAAATAAAACAAACTAGTGAATGTAAGTAAACAGAACCAGACTCACAGATGTAGAGAACAAACTAGCGGTTACCAGTGGGGAGCGGCAGTATGGGGGGGGGAATTAAGAGGTACAAACTATTATGTATAAAATAAGCTACAAGGATATATTGTATAACTCAGGTAATATAGTCGGTATTTTATAATAACTGCAAATGCAGTATGACTTTAAGAATTGTGAATCACTATATTGTACACCTGTAACTTACATAATACTGTACATCAACTATACTTCAATTAAAAAAATAAAAAGTCAAAAAATAATCATTTTAACATTTGCAGAACTCTTAAAGAATTAATCTTTAGAAAAAATAAGGTATCCAGTGCTCATCTAGGGAATATGGATAAGACAGAACCAGTGGAACAATCTTTTGAAGTAACTAGAACAGAGGTACTAAGAGGTATTCAGTGGTGTCCAGTGCTCATCTAGGATAAGACAGAACCACTGGAACAATCATTTGAAGTAACTAGAACAGACATACTAAGCAGGCGTTCAGCAAATAGTTGTTGAATAAAGAGAAGACATTTGATATTCTTATAAACAAATGAATGGGTACTCAGAGTTCTTTGTAAAGCATACTCCTTGAGAGGCCAAGAGACAGTTAGGTTTCACTACTCCCTCAGACTTTTGCTAAGTTCACTTAATACCAGGGGTTTCTAATGCTTCTATTGTACTGTATCATTTCCTTTTTGTTCTCTTATTCATTTATTAACTGATTAATTCCACAAGTATTACTGAAAAGCTCTTCTTTACCATGCTGTGTACCAGGCATTTGTGATTTAGGTCAAGGGGTAGAAGGATTTATATATCAGTGTAAGTTCACTGTGCTTTATCACACCTTAGTCTTTGAAGTCATGAACAGTAGAAAAGACAGCAGCATGGCAGGTAGATTTCAGAGCTACATCATGGCTCTTCCAATGAGTAGTTCTGTGGTTTTACAAACAGATTAAGAAATAGTCATAATGTATATGACATTTATAATCTACAACGTGGCATATGTGACCTTCATACAAACATACATAATTATTTTATAAAATGATAATCTTAGAAATATATTTTTGTTGACATAAAAATTTAGGTATTACTGAATATTTTAAAAACTCTTGTGAAAAATCCAAAGCGTATCCTTCATTATTTCAGAAATGAATGAAAATTGCATGGAAAAAATAACCTAGACTTTTTTTTTTTTTCCTGGTTAGCAGCCTGAGATGACCTTAAAAATGGTTCAGTAGTCACTTGACCTAGAAAATCACACAAAATCATGCAAATCAAGAAGTTTAAATCTTTGTATTCACCTTAAGAACTCTTGTGAAACTGTCCAGGCCAGTAAGGGTATGCATATCTGAAAAGTTACCAAGTATCTGAAGGATGTAACTCACAGAAGCAATGTATGCCATTTCATCATTACAATGCTGGAGTTGGTAGGTGAGCCCAGGCCAAACACTGGGGCCGGACACAGGGTTGGTGGCCCAAAAGGAATGTTGAATTTTTATTGCACATGCTCAAAAATGCAGAGAGTAATGCTAAATTTAAGGGCTTATGTGTAGATTCTCTAGTCATTGAGCGCATCCAGGTGAACAAAGCCCCTAAGATGCAGGACAGGACTGAGCAAGCTCATGGTCAGATCAACCCTTACATGAGTTCTCCCTACTACACTGGGATGATCCTTACTGAAAAAGAGCAATTGTTCCTAAACCAGAAGAGGAGGTTGCACAGAAGAAAAATATAATCCAGAAGAAACTGAAGAAACATAAACTTATGGTCCAGAATTAATCCCCCCCCAAAAAATGCAAATAAAAGTTAACAAAAAGACAAGAAATAACTAGTTATCTGAACTAACTTAGATATTCTATTATATTGTTAAAAACTATCTTTAAAACTTAAAGCAAACATGAAAATGTTTGGTTTGCCTGCAATTTTCTTTTTGCCATAGAAAAAGCATACAATTGAAACCACAAGAGTAATATACGTGACAAATTTGGGCTGGTAAAATAAGCTGCTATCCTATATCCTACTACAAATGGAGCTTCTGAAAGACAAGCTTTCCTTCCAAAGATACTTATTACAGTCCAGAAACAATTAAAAATTAAGAATAAAGAAAAGGCACCATTTTCTTTTCCCCCACCTCCGTGTTCTGCACCCCTACAGGGAGGCCAGGAAGATCTCCAGTTTCAGTATTTTCCAAAGAAAATATGTTATAAATAAAATATAGTAAAAATGAATTATATTAAGAAGGATATGCTTATAAAATAACACATCAAAAATTATTTGGGAGTCTATCTCACAAGAGTTCCACATTAGAAAGGGATATACATAACTAGATGGGCAGTTCTTTGCCTACAGAAGACTTTACAAAGTATGGTACACCTGCCACATCACACCACCCTCAGGCTCTTGTGCCCACAGAGCAAGACCATTTTATGACTCCATGCTTTTCATAATCTGTTCTCTCTGCCCCGTATGAATACCCCGACTCCAATTCTTTTATCCCTTGAAAACCCTCACTTATCCTTAGAAGCACAAGTTGAACAACACTTGATTGAAGGCTTTCCTGAAACTCTTCAGGAAGAATTCATCATTTTATCCTACGTCTAAGGGTATCTGTTCTCTAGAACAAGAAGTATCTCCTCTTTATGTTCCCTAGAAGCAAACTGGCTCTAAATTCCAAGTGCTCATCATTGTACCTGGCACATACTGTGTGTTGGATGACTATTTTGGGAATGAAGGACTGACTTTCTTGATTCCTCCATGACAAGTTTACAAGAATGTCTAGTTACACATGTTGAATGGCAAGTGGATATGGTATAGTTAAAAATGAACAGCACAATTATGGTTTAAATCTGTTCTTAAATAACTATAAACATTAAAAGCCAAAATCTTACATTTCTGCAGCCTACCTAAAAACGCCGCTTCTCCACTAACCAAGCTTGGATATGGTGACCACATTGGGAAGTTTATAAAAGTTTGCCAAAATAAAGCATCCACATTCCAGAAAAAGAGAAGGTACCACTCTTGAGGATATCAACCACTTTCGGGAGCATTTGATTCATGTATCATATCAATCAAAAAATAATAGTGTATATGTCATTTATTTTCATATTATTTAAGGAAACTGTTGTGTTCAGAGGGGTTCTTTTTTTTTTTTTTTTTAATATTTATGGCCACACCCACAACAAATGGGCCAGGGATGGGACCCATACCTCCAGGGACTTAAGTGGCTATGGTCAGATTTGTAACCCACTGTGCCACAACAGGAACTCCCCAAAGGGTTTTTTTTTAAAATAATATCTCATCCACTTTTAACTTTGCTGTGAGAGAACAAACAGGTACAAAATATAAATTATCTTCTCCTGTTGTGAACACTGTGATCCATTCTTAGGTAAAGCTATAGTACCAAAAACACTATTATGATAAAAAAACTAGTAATTCTGTATTGCAGACTGATGGATATGATCATATGCGAGAGGAAAGTTGAGAACTTAATATATGTATCGTGTAAGTTACCAAGTTAACTTCATAAACAGACAAATTCATATGTGAGATAATATAAAATCTATTATCCCATTAGAATTCCTTTTAAATATAATGTTTATTAAGTTGCAAATATAGGCAAAAAGAATTTGTAATACTGAAACTCCTATAGTTTGATTTTTTTTTAGTTTTACTGCTAAATAGCATGAAATATATTCATAGAAAACCCAAGTCAAAGTAAATGAACTTATTTCAGCTATTCATTCTATAAAATAGTATAGATACGAGTATATTTTTCAAAGTACAAATCTGAAATGTGAGTAGAATGTTGCTCAAATATCAAAACAAATACATTTATTTTAATTCATAGTCTTAAAAACAGCAATTTTCTATCATTTTTCCTGTCAGCAAATAAGAAATGACTCTTAAATGAGAAATTTAATTATGCATGATACACAGGACACTAGAAACCCAGCAAAACTTCACTGATTGAAAAATTTCCTTATGTACTTCAGACACATTATCAATAGGATTTTTTCCCTTGGAAATTTATAAACAGTATTTTTTTAAGAAAATGCTTCTAACATTGATTATCGTGCAAATATGTGTTTTCACTTTCAAAAAAAATAGCATCCAAAAGATCAATCATTACCAATCGGTTAAAATCTCCTAAAATCTTGCAAGTGAGACACATATTGACATAATCTGATATTTCTCCTAAAATTTTCAACTTGAGAGAGTAAATGCCTCAAAAAAACTACATCCAAAAATAAAACATTTAATTGGTTGTATTTCTTGTTTAAATTAATTTTAAGAATTTTTAAAGGAAAAAAGTAGAATGCAATATGTATATATTAATATGCACTTCAATTACTGCCTATATTTTCTAAAGAAACTGAATACAACCAATTAGTCAGTTGGTGTTTTAACATGAGAGAGAAAAATAGACATATTATGAAAGGTAAAAGTCATTTACTCAACCATGAAATAAGATTGCCTAGGCCAGTGTTCCAAATGTGAGCTAGCTCCTCAGAACTAAGAATGCCAAGTGGTGCTATGTGCAAAAGAAATTTGATAGTCTAATGAAGTTTGGGAAATGCCTATTCAAAAAGTTAAATAGGTAGTGAAGGACTTCCTGGAGCATTTAATATGCTAATGTCCATTCTAAATCACATCATATGTTATAATACAGAATTTTCCAGAACAACTTAATAAGATATCCCCCCCACCTTTTGGGGGGGGCAGGGAAAATGGAGTATGCCTGGCCATTGGCCAACATACCCATACAACTACAACTAGGTCTTGATATACCTTTATTTCTTATGTGACTTTGTAGCAATATTCAGGACCCCTAAACCAAGCATGTTTTTGGAGCTTTGAGAGAGTGGCTCCTTTAGCCACTTTACCTTAGTTATAAATCAATATTTAGTGTTGTTTCAATATACATTTGCTTTCTAATTTGCCACTTTCAGAAAAAGAAGTACCAACCTGAATGCTTCAAGGTACTCGATATCGCCCATGGGAGGATCAAGGCCACCTGTCCAGGCAATATTTATATTGTATCCTTCTCCAAGGCCTGTTCCAACCTAAGAAAAGAAAAACCATACCACAGTGGGTAGAGAAAAGCACAGAGAAGAAGCAAGAAGAGAGGAACACAAACACATGCGAGCTCTTGAAATAAACATCAAACAACATGTCAAATCAGCCCAACCTTGCTTGACAACCAGTGCTCTGGGTTATGCACTTGTTCTGCACTGGTTCTTGGTCCCGTGGGACAATTCAGTAATCTCGTGTAATTTAAAACACCAGTAAAGGACAAGAAAATTAGGGGTAATCATGCAATGCAATTACCTGAAAGATACAAATAAAAGTGGGGCTCTAAAGAAATAAACCGAACCTCATTTGGGGCTCCACTGCCAGGGAAAAAGTTCCCTTCATCATAGCGATGGAGTGAAATATACAGGATGCTGGGGTCGGCATAAAAGGCCTGCTGTGTACCATTTCCATGGTGAACATCCTACAGGGAAAAGAAAACAGATGACAAATACAGTCATGTCTGACTCTGTGTGAAGACAACTTTCCTGATTTCTAGTTCCCTGGCTTTTTCTACTCTACCCTCCTGCTCATTCTCTGTCTTCTATGTCCCTCTTTCTTTCTTCTGTTCAGCTTGCTTCCACACCACCCCCTTTACTTCCTGAACTTTCAGGCAAATTACCCTTTAATGCACTCATTTTTTAAACCGGCTTCTAAAAATCAGGAAACCACAGCGAACATGCCCTGGAGACTCCAGATGAGCAGTCATTGAGAAAGCCCAGTCCTTTGGTACAATTAGATATTTATACACCGGCCCTTTGTACTCTTTGCTTCAGTGATGGAATCTCGCATCCTGTTTTATGGAGGAATTTTATGACTTATTAACTGCCAACAGTTCATAACCCCTCAGGCTTAATTAACTAGCCTCATTGGCCTCTGAAGAAAGACTAATGTTTAAACTACAAACTAGTATTCTGCAGAAGGATCTATGGCTTACAGAGTATTTTCACAATTCTTGACAGAACACTAAACATACGTGTATGCATCGATTTGCCAAGTCCCACCATTAAGGTCAAAGGCTTTGCAACCAGCTGAGTAAATTGGCTTTCTTGAAGCGTTCAGTTCAGTTAGCAGTCCCTCAGCAGTTAGAATGACTTCAAAAGAGATGCCAGATGCAAAAAGGACTTCGTACTTTATTTTAGTAAAATTGTGACGGCAAGACTCGAAGACACAGGATCATGAGCTCATTAGCTATTAAATCACTTGGGCCAAAGCAGAAAGATGGCATAGGCTTTATGCAATCTTGTCCAATCTGGCTAATTTTAATATTACGTTATGGCTCTCTTCCCAGCCTCCTTCCTCCTCTTTTTCTTTCCCCACACCACTCCCCCTTCCCACAAACAGAAAAAAAAAGTCTGTTTCATTACAATGAATAAAAAAAAACTAAGGACATTTGTATTTCATAATGATACAAAAATTAATAGTTCTTTTTTCTAATTGTTTTATGATATAAATATGCTGGAATTGATAAAAGATACGGGAAAAACAAAACTAATAGCATTTCAAAAAATTCCTCAGTGAGAGACCTCAAGTGTTAAGGTTAATTAATATGCTCCCTAATAGCTTCTCCACAGAATAAAACAAATGACTCTTAAAAAGTAAATAACCTACATATTTGTATTTAATATAATGTTACTGCTACATGTGTAACTCATAGTTTCAGGTCCTGTTATAAAAATATTTTGGTCACTTGTAACTATACACATACATTGTACTTTATATCGGTAAGAATCACACTATTTTCAACAATGATGCCTAAAATTTTTGAGTTGGGCATTACATTAAATATGTTGCATGGATTATTTAACAATCATTTGAGGTGTATGATGTTATCCCTAATTTAAGAGGTAAGTAGACTGAGACATAGAGGTTCAGTAATTTTTGCAACATTGGGTTGTGAATCCACTTCTTACTCCAAAGACCAAACTCATAACCATTATATTGTTAACTGATACTTAACATTCATTACCTCTTTGATCCTCTTAGCAAACCTATGAAGTGAGACTAGTGGTCATTATTGCTCCTTACTGAGGTTTACATAACTTGTCTCCACTTCAACCTCCATTCCAGAACTCCTCACTAGACACCACCGAAACCTGAAAGCCTGCACTGAGGTTGCTATTCACAGTGTACACATACCCTAATCCTACCTTTCTTTTATATAGTACATATATTCAAAATCCAGTAAGGAATCATAAAGTATTGAGGAAGACAGGCATCTTTTAAGAAACTTGTTCTGACTAAAGGCATACACATGTCGGGGGAAAAAAATGGCTTACTGAAAATATATTAATTCCTGGATTTCTGAATGTTCAAAGGAAAGGAAGGAGGAGATAGCAAAACTATTTTCCTTTATGAGAAGAAAAATGAAACAATTTAACCCACAATGTCTTTTGAATTTGCTACTGGATACCTAAAGGATGGGCAAATAAAATACTTTGAAAAATAACAGCAATGGAATGGTTGTATTTTTACTACACATAGAATTCTAAGTCAACATTGCAAGAAAAATTTTGCTCTGGGTGTAAAAATAACCACAGTTTGAAAACCAGAAAAAATATTGCCTTGATGTTGTAAAGGTTTATTTAAGAAGGTCAAATAAAAGATCATTTGTCTTAGATACAAAATCATTTGTTCTCAAAAATATGTGTTGGGGGCTTATTGTTGCATAAATTTCAGAATAAGAAACATAGCCTTGCCCACAGCACAACAAGGTTTCAGCAGATATTATTTATTAAAATTTACAAATCCATCCTAAAAATACTTAGATAGTCCTTGATTCCATATTTATATTCACAAAATATTTAGAGATAAAGGTAGTTCCAAATGTGCTTTTTGTTTTGGGCAACAATTTACATCTTTGAGAATATTTTTTTCAAATTTCTCTGAAAACATACATACGAAGTACTTACTGGTCAAGTATGATCTGAGGATTTTTTTTTCTTCATAGCAACAAATACAGACTAAATCAATATAAGAAAACTATTGGTGATTACGAGGACTTATTAAAGTAATGAAATGAACCAAATCATTAATAGCCTCAAAACAGATCTTGTAACTAAGATTTGCTGAGAAATGCTAAAAAAAAATCATTTCAATATTTTACTGGTTAAATATATACCGTAAAAATTTATTCTATGTAAGGATTTAGAGCCAATATGTTTTCATTACCATGTTAAAATAGCGTTGAATAAATTATACATTCTACCAACAAATGTTATCACATAATTATTTAGTTTGGCACTTGCAACAATTCTTTGGTCAGGTTTAGTGCCAAAAATGGAACTAAAATCTAAGGACATTTGAAGCGTCTTTTTTTTTTTTAATGAAACTAGCCTAAAACATTTTTTTTTGACTGAAAGTCACATTACATAAAAGCTACCTGAGTTAATGAAACCAAAACCCACTTCCAGGACAAGTTCAAGCTCTGAACACAATGGCCAGCTTCTCAGAACCTGAAAAGCAAGTGCACCTGCTCCCCTCTCCTCACCACTCTGAATGCCTTTGGAACCCTCCCCAGAAGAACTGAACTGATACAAGCTCCACAGATCAACTAGAATCATTCCTGCCTAAAATAATCAATGTCTCTCAATTTGGCTGTGGCCTCAAATAGGGGCTGAATTAGAGCTCTGACTCTCTACTTATGAGGCACATAAAAATGCTGAATCTAGCTGCTGGACAGTGGAGTAGCTCTGCCTCCTGTTGGCCCAGGAACTGGTGGAGCTGGTTTGTACCAATTAGCTAAAGTTAATAACTTTGGATATGCAGGAATGAAGTTCTTCTGCCCCTGAAGAACCTTCACTTCTCCTCTGCTAACTTGCAGAATGGACCTGTCAGCCAGAGAGAACGGATGTCTCAGCGCCACGTGGCACTTTAAAACTTCCTTCTCGGCAGCTGGAAGAAACAGGGGAATTTCCTCAAAGTATCCCTGCAGCTGCAGAATTTGGAAGACTTGAAAGCAAGAATATGCCGGCTAGTGGTGATCTCAGAGGCAAGTCTTTGGACAGAACCTCATATGTTTGGAGAATATGAAACAGAAACTTCTCTTCTATGACAGCCTGCTGGGAAATCAGTATCCTTTATGTAGGATAATGGAGCAAATTCATAATCAAAGGCCAATAAGCTTATAGGACACACTCCTTGGAGCTACTTATTTTATAAATCATATCAAATTATCTTTCACAACCTTTTCTTCTTCTATTAATATACAAAAACAAAACTTTACACACAAATCCTCTGAGGTACAAAATATCTACCCATTACAAGTCAGGCATTGTAGCTTTCAAGTCTGTTGGATGTCACAAGTGTGCTTTCAAAGAGTCTCTCTCTTAGCAGTTATGATCTCCATAGAACTGTAATATTTAAAAATTCTTAAGGCTAGGATGACAGTTCACCAACCTCCTTCCTACATAATTTTGACAAGTTTAGAAAGCACAGGAAAATCTCCTCACAATCTTTGGTCTTCATCTGCTACCCTTTCTTGAAGTTTTTGGCTTATCTTTCTAGCAGAATTTTAGAGCTCTAGAAGTATATAAACTATTTTAAAAATTGACTATCTGACAAATCATACAAACTGATAATTATTTATTATTTTAAATGTCAGTTTATGTGTACATGAGAAAATAGGTACTGAAGTCCTCATTTTGGTAAAATTTTAAGATCTTGCTGCTGTAGTATATCTAGGCCTGCAACACATTTCTTTAATGGTGAACTGTGACCTACTAGTGAAACTTAAGGATGTTCGGAAAATACATGTAAAGTTGGGTCTCAATATTCAGCACCAAAGTACCTGCAGGAAGGCTACAAATACACTCTGTGGAAAACATTCGTTTCTACCAAACATTAGAAATGGTTATCAGTCTTTCGTTTCTTTTATCTCTACTTTAACTTGACTAAGTATTTCTTCAGCTGGCTTTGCTTGTGCTCTCTCAGTCCTTTGCTGTGCCTGTTTAACTGAATCAGAGGGCCGGACGGTGAGGCCACGACTTCCCAATAAGATTTAATTATGAGTGCAGATATGAACAAGATTTAGACTATTAAGCCTTGCACTTCAAAAAAACTTTTAACATATTTTCTCTTTAAATCTTTTATCACCTGCAAAAATTAATTAAGTGCAGATGTAGCAGGTTCGCTTTGGATGCCAGGGTTCATTTCCTGTCTATGCTTTGTCAGACAACCTATTACACCTCCTCGTGAACTGGAGGCAAACCGAAAACGGGGCTCATAAATCACCAGTCAGCTCTCTTCTGCCCTTTCCTGGGTTGGTCCTTTTGTATGGGGCAGATCTCCAGCTCATTATTCATGAATATACTATAGACAACATGCCAAGTGTCATCTGCATTTAAACAAACCATTTGTTAAACAAATTATAACTATTGTGTAAGAATGTATCATGTTAAAATGCAAGATGAATCTAATGCCTCTGACTTTTAATCACTCAGGGTTCCTGCCCGGAGTCATCCCAAACTGGCATACATGACCTGAGATCTTTTCAGAAAGAATGACATGCTGACTTGTTTTAATAATACCACTGTTGCACAACAAGCAACATGATTGCTAACCAGGGGAAGTGGCCAATTGGTTACCAAAGCAACAGCATTCTTTCCAGCACATCTGACTATTTAAAGTCTATATTCTGTAGGGAAAAGTAAATTCAGGTTCTGTTGGGTTATTTTAACTGTGGAAGTATCAATTCATTTAAGGATCATAAAAGTTGCCCTGATCCGCGCCTTCTTCTCATTAAATTGCAGTTAACACCATGAAAGTGAAACGTGAATGTTTATGGTTTCAGAACTGCAATTCTGAATTTAATGAGTTTCCACATTCAAAGGAAACACACCCTTCAGTTGTTTGCAAGTGCTAAAAGCAAGGCAACCTAAAAGAGAAATACAAATTCACTCCCTTTTATCTAGAGTCACTGAAAATGCAGCTCTGGCCAGGAATACATACCAGATCTACAATCAATATCTTGCTTATATTTAGTTGGTCTCTCAAGTATTTGGCGGTAATTGCAACTGAATTAAAAAAGCAGAACCCCCTGCGGAACAGAGAAGAACAGAGAAATAAGAAAGCAAATCAGCCAGGAAAACCATTATAAATAATGTTCAGAGCATTTTTTAAAATGCTATATGATCTCTGAAGCCATAAATCTGCTTCTGGGAGTACCTCGCAAGATTTCTCAGTCCATCTGCTAACAATTAGAGGCTTCAGAGACATGCACGGGGCAGGTGACCGCCAGGAACCGTGGCGCTTGGAGATGGGCAACAGTCCCTGGTACTTACATGGCTGTGGATTCTTCAGCATGATGGCCTGGGGGCCTCACAACAGCAAAGCCATTCTGTAAGAACAAGACAGATTTTCAGTGATCAGATATGAGAGAACTGCTTGGATCTCCATGTACTATGTAGCATCAGGCACACACAAAAAGACTAAAATTGTAAAAGGCCTCGGAGCTTGTTTTCTTGACCCCATTACCATTTCATAGAATGAACAGAAAGAAACGATATGTATGATCCCATTTTCTCAGATCTTGTCTCAAAAGGAAAGTTCCCACAGAGCCAGGAGAAGAACTGTGATTTGGGAGTTGTACCTAGCTGGCAAAGGGGACATCAGCTGTTATACTACTATGATTCTTTCTCAAGAACAATTTCTTATTTTATGACACCAGCATCCTAGAGAAAGAGAACAAATTCACTCTTAGTGCAGGTTTGGGTCAAAGTTCGGAAAGACCAGAGAAGATGCAAAGTGAAAAATCTTTAGCTCGATTCCCTCAATGATTATTTCCACTCCAGTGTCAGAAAAATGATAAATTTACACTTACTTACACACAAAAGAAACCCCAGAAAGGTGAAAAAGAGAACAATGGAAAGCCCATATTTCTTCCAGTCTATAAATTTAGCTTGGATGACTGCCAAGACTTGCAACTTTATTGGATTCCCTAAGTCAATTTCTAGCCCACATTCTGGAATTTTATAAAGAATTCCAGGGCTGAGTAGCAATCAGATCTATCCATGATCAAGGAATGCCTTAACCTCCAGATTAGCTGGAATGCATCACGGAAAGCTGAAGTAACTCCAGCATGAAGGCAGGGAACTATAAATCCTTGGAAAACCAGCATGCTCAGAAAAGTTGGGTTGCTTGACATGAAAAAAAGAAATCATTTATCAGACGGTTCACACCACCTTTCACTTAACTATGATTCAAGTAACATGCTCACGACAGAATGTTTCTTTAATATACAATCCTAAAACTTTTGAAATAATTTTAATATACCCCAGGGATATTTATTTCCAAATCTTACTATAAGCATAAAGATATTATCAAGAAAAATAATGTATTCCCAAGGCCTTTAAATATACATACATTTTTCTAGAACATTATGGTAATTAACTCAGTTAATTTGATATATATTTTGATGGGCATATACATAATGATAATCTTAGAAGCAAGTTAGAAGTCAATAACATAATACCAATTACAAACCTAGGAATGATGACAGACATATTCGCTATTCTGGTTCTTAGGCAACTTACTATTTCTCTGGCTATAAAAGGTTAAGAAGACACTATTAATGAAAAATACAACACAATAGAGAATGAAATTTTAAGACTATAGAGTGGAACTATAGCATGCTATATGACTTCTGGGAAGGGAGAAATCTGTAAAGATTAGACGTGTACAATGTACTTTATTGGGAAAACTGGAGTTAGAGTGAAAATAACAAATACAAAGCAATATAATTAGCATATAACAACATTTTACAACCATATTAACAATAGTAACGATCTTTTATAATTCATTAAAAATCTTGTGTTTTATGTTTTAAGGACATGACTAAACAACACAAAGAAGAAAAGATTCAGTGGTCAATATCTATAAGAAAAAATATTCAATTTAATTATTAATCAAGTAAAAGCAGATGAAAATCCTAATGGGAAGCCATTTTTCTACTTCAAAAATTAAAACTTGTAAAAAATATTCCATGCTGACAATGGAGTAGTCCCTATATATTCCTAAATGCTGCTAACCAGAAGGATAATTTATCATAGTCTTTCTGGAAAATAATCTATCTCTACACATTTAGAGGCTTTATAAACATTTCCCTTTAAAATAGTAATCTACTTACAGGATTTTTTTCCTAAAGGTGTTATTAACGGTGTAGGCAAGTATTTATGTAAAAGATAATGTTTTATTCTGCAGTCATCAAAACCGTATGGTACTGGCATAAAGACAGAAATATAGTCATTAGAACAGGATAGAAAGCCCAAAATTAAACCCACGCACCTATAGTCAAGTAATCTATGACAAAGGAGGCAAGAATATACAATGGAGAAAAGATAGCCCCTTCAATAAGTGGTGCTGGGAAAACTAGACAGCCACATGTGAAATAATGAAATTAGAACACTTCCTAACACCATAAACAAAAACAAACTCAAAATGGATTAAAGTCCTAAATATAGGACAAGGTACTATATAACTCTAGAGGAAAACATAGGCCAAACACTCTCCAACATAAACCACAGCAACGTCTCAGATCTACCTCCTAGAGTAATGACAATAAAAACAAAAATAAACAAATGGGACTTAATTAAAGTTAAAAGTTTCTGCACAGCAAAGGAAACCCTAAACAAAACAAAAAGACAATCCACAGAATGGGAGAAAATATTTGCAAATGAAGTGACTGACAAGGGATTAATCTCCAAAATTTATAAACACCTTCTGCAGCTCAATACCAAAAAAAAAAACAACCCCATCAAAAAATGGGCAGAAGATCTAAACAGACAATTCTCCAAAGAAGACATACAGATGGCCAAAAAACACATAAAGATGTTCAACATCACTAATTATTAAAGAAATGCAAATCAAAACCCCTATGAGGTACCACCTTAACACCAGCCAGAATGGCCATCATCAAAAAGTCTACAAACAATAAATGCTGGAGAGGGTGTGGAGAAAAGGGAACCCTATTACACTAGTTGGTAGGAATGTAAATTGGTTGACCACTATGTAAAACAGTACAGAGAGTCCTCAGAAAACTAAAAATAGAATTACCATTTGATCCAGCAAGCCCACTCCTGGGCATCTATCCAGAGAAAACCATGACTTGAAAAGACACATGTACTCCAATGTTCACTGCAGCATTCTATACAATAGACGAGACATGGAAACAACCTAAATGTCCACTGACAGAGGAGTGGATAAAGAAGTGGTATATATACACAATGGAATACTACTCAGCCATTAAAAGGAGAGAAATAACAGCATTTGCAGCAACGCGGATGGACCTAGAAATTATCATGCTAAGTGAAGTCAGTCAGAGAGCGAGACACCAACATCGTATGCTAACACTCATGTGGAATCTAAAAAAAGGGGAACACAACGAACTTCTTTGCAGAACAGATAGTGACTCACAGACTTTGAAAAACTTATGTTTTCCAAATGAGACAGGCTGGGGGGGTGGTGGGGGTTTGGGATGAAAATGCTATAAAATTGGGTTGTGGTGATCGCTGTACAACTATAAATGTAATAAAATTCATTGAGTAATAAAAAAAAGAAAAAAATTAACACAGGTTTAAAAAAAATAAATCAAATACCTTTGGAAAAAATAAATTCTCTACAATCAATTTAAATTATTCTACTGTTCACCCACAACATGACTATTGTTCTGTTTCTAAGTATTATATTCTGAACTTGTATTGTCTTAAATAACTCATTCCTTAAAATATTATTTTTTCTTTATAAAAATCCTTCCTAATTTTGTCACTTACACTCTGGTTTCAACCATTTCTCTACCCTCAGCTATCAATGTGATACTACTGTTCAAATTAATATAACTTAGTTTTTGTCTATAACATAAAATTTAAAAAGTTAGAAAGGAAGAAATAATATCACATTATTGACCCTCCAAACTAGCCATTCTTGCATATTCCCAATTTTCAATAAAGATACACAAAATAATTATTAAAAATGATATTTTATTTACAGTAGGAAACATGAGAACCATCTAAGTTGACTAATATTAGGAGAATGTTTAAGAGAAATATGGTACATCTATACCACAGAATGTTAGACAGCCATTAAAATTTTCTTATAAATATTTTGTGGAGCAGAAGAGGCTTAGCAATGTTAGAAGTATTAATTTTAGAAGTACTAGTGTTAAAAAAAAATAAGCACAGTATGACATATCTGAGTGATGGTATTATGTGGGTTATTTTTAATTTAAAATTTCATATGTTTTCCAAATGGTTTTACAACAAACATCAATTATTTCAGAGTGAAATAATCTTATTAAACAAAGAAGAAGTTAAGAAGTAAATTTTAAAGGGTCTTAAAGGAAGAGTTATGTTCACAAAGGTGAAAAGGATGTAAATGGTATTCTGGGCAAGGGGAAAAGCATGAACAATGGCTCAAAAAAAAGGATTTTAGAAAGTATCATATACAGAAAATCAATCAATGAGAAGGAACAAAATAGAACTGAAATGCATAGGTAAGTAGCTAGACTATAGAGGATAAAAAGCCAAAAAGAATTTAATTTCATCTTCCTCTTTTACAGACAAATTCCTTGCACAAAGCATCTGGCTTTCACTTCATAGTTTTCTTCAGTAACTTCTAACATTTTGCTAAACTGCTTTTGGATTTAAAATTATCTTTTCACAATAACAAATATTTTCTTAGTCATCATGATCCACCCAAACTTTCCAATGTGTTCCTAGAAATGGCAAACTCCCTTATATTTTCCAAGTCTTTCTCTGAGCACTGCCCCAACCCTTTCCTTATCTGAAAGTTGGCAAAGTGGCTTCTCCCATAAGCTGCTCAGGTGGTAGCCATTTCCCCTCTCACACTTCACTAACCTGCCTGCAGCAGAAGACGGGAACTAGTGTTCTCCTTTCTCATGACTGCTCTGAGAGCTTGAAGCCCACTGCACCAACCACCTACAACACTCTCTTGTAAAAAAGGATTAGATCACGTAGAAAGAGGGAAGATATAAAACACTAAGATGACTGAGACTCAAGTCCTGGGGAAGTCTAGCTCTTTTTTCCCTCCTGTTGCACTAAAGGAGTCGTTAGCCCACCGAGAATTTATCTCTTCACCTGTGGTTAGGATACCATCCCCTCCTACTCTTCCACTATTACTTATGTTTATCTACCTAACATATTAAATCCATATTAAAATTCCCAGTTATATTCATTTCATTAAGATCTAAATAGACTTAAGTTTCTGCCATCTTGAAAAATTATATATATATATATTTCAACTAAGACAATATAAATATACACATACATACACATATATAAAATATACATCTTCATCCTTATTTCCATTGATCCTTCTAACTGCCACACTTCTTTTCTTCTCCTTTTAACAGCTAAAAATCTTGAAAAGTGGTCCATTCTGCTTTCTCATTTTGCTTTTTCTTTACCTATGCCTCAGACACCTATCTCTAATTTATCTTCCACCTCCATTGGTCCACTAAAGAAGCTTTTATTAAGGTCACCAATAACCTCCATGTCACTAAATACAATGAGATTTTTATGCTCTCATTCTACTTGGCCCTTCATTAGCTTTCATCACTATTGGCTACATCTTCCCTTTTAAAACACTCTCTTCCTTTGGCTTCTGTGACTTTATACTCTCCTGGTTCCCTTTTCTCAATTTCCACTTCCTAATCAGTCTCCATTTAGGCTCATATTCTTCAGTCTTCTCATTAAATATTGAAGTACTCAAAGCCCAGGCTTAGGCTTCTCCTCTCCTTTACCCATACTTATGTCTTATGCAATTCCACAACTCTCACAGAATTTTATTACCTCCCATCATAAAGATTTCTATTTCCAGGATGAACCCTGCTGAGCAGAAAATCAAACTACTAGACTACTTACTTGATATCTTTGCTTAGATAACCCAAGGTGACTTCAAATGCAATACACCCAAAATTAAATTCCTGACCTTCTCCCAGCCTTCTCCAACTTATTAATGATATCAAGATTCATCCAGTGGCTCAAGTCAGGGGACAATGGAATTATCCTTAATGGTTCCCTTTCCCTAGCCTTCCTCCACCTCATTTTAATTAATGACCAATTCCTGCTGATACTGCTTTTAAATATCACTCCAATCTGTATACTGTTATCTATATCCATTCCTTGATAATTTTGCCTTTTGAATTTCTGCCTTTGTCTCCATCTTTTCTCTGGTAATTTCTTAGCAATTTCAATAACCACACAGACAATTCATTCAGTGACTTAATTTCTTAGTTGTCTAACTCTTTGCCTTCAATAAATCTGTCTTCCATTTACATCCATATTCCTAGACCTTGCCATTACCAATAAATAATGACATCTCCTCCAAAATCTCAGTGTCAAATATCCTACCCTCCTGTTTTCCAGTTGATGTCTCAACTGCACTGGGATTTCCAATCCTTTGACCTTACTTAACTTTTGCTGATCATCATTCATTTCCACCACAATGTTCACTTCTCTCCTTATCTGGCTTAGACTTCAGAGTCCATTATATTCACTTTCTTGCATATACTTTTAGATGACTTGTCCCCTTTTCCCTCCAACATACTTCCCTGGTGTGTTGGTCTGCTTGGGATCCCAAAATAAAATACCACAGGCTGGGTGCCTTAAACAAATAAACTTATTTCTGATAGTTCTGGAGGCTGACAGTTGAGATTAAGTTTTGGCAAGGTTCATTTCTGTAAAGAGCTCTCTTCCTGGCTTGTATATCTACTTCCTTTCCCCCTGGAGTTCTCACAGGCCTTTCTTCTGAGCCCATTGATACAACTGCATGGTAAGAACTCTGGTGCCTCTTCCTCTCAAAAGAGTACCAGCCCTATCGCGTTATGAAATCATGTAACTTTTATCACTTTCTGATAGACCCTTTCTCCAAACAGAGTCACACTGGAAGTTAGGGCTTCAACATATAAATGCGGGGGGACACAAACATTCAGTCCATAACATAACTGTAGTCACGTTGTCCTTTTCTTCAACATACTCTCCTGGTGAAATTACAACTCTGATCAAACACAACTTGCATCTGCTCTGCTCGTGAACCTAAGCAATTAAAAAGCCACACAACAGGTCTTCCTTTAAATTTATGATTACGAACCTCAGTAGGCTCTTCATGATGCCCAGCAATCATACTATGTTCCTTAGTCAATTAAGTCTTCAAGCCTTTTATACATTATTTCTACCTTTTTCTCCCTCTTCAAATCTCCATTAACCCCTACTTAACTTTACCCTTTTTGATGACTTGGCTCATTTCACTTAGAAAATAGAAATAATTAGAATAAAATTTCTTCATCCTTCCATAACAACTCTATCCATCGACCTCCACTAGACCCCAATACTATCTAAGGGCAATTAATTCCTCTGCATACTTCCTCTTACCTATTCAAGGACATCTCACCTATTGCTTCCCCCTCTGTCTATGATATCACTAGTTTTCCCTCCATTGGATCATTGCCACCAGAGTAAAAACATATTCATTTTCTCCTCTTAATACAAACAAAATAAGCAAAAAGACAAATCACAGTATTATAACGGTATAATGTAATATGTAACACAGAAAAGTAATATAATGTAAATAATAACGATAAATAATTAACATCAATATTTTGATATTCATTTAATCCAACAATAGCTGAGGGCAGACAATATTATTATTCCCATGTCACAAATGAGGAAATGAAAGCACTGAAGGATTAAAGACTTGCTTAAGATTCACACCTAGCAAGTGACAGTGCTGGGATTCCATCTCAGACAATTACACCTAAGAACTAATACTTAAGACTAGCCAACTGCTCACATGATCAGGCCTCTTCATCTTATACTACGATCCACTGTGCTTTCTCCACTCCAGCAACACTGGTCTTTATATTCTTCCAGCATGCCCTGTTTCCTTTAGCCATAAGCCTCTGCAAGTGGTCCTAGCTTCTGTGTGGACTGTTTTCCACTTACCTACCCTCTCCTTCACCTGGGTAATGCCTCCTTATCTGCACATGTTAGCTCCAACATCACTTCCACAGGGAAACCATCACAGGTCACCATCATTTTCCTCTGTAAAGTGCTCTTCGAGATCAGCCAATCCTTTTTCCTAAGACTCATCTTAGTTTTCTAAGATTCAACCGCTATGGAAAACAGTATGGAAGTACCTCAGAAAACTAAATATAGAACTACCATATGACCCAGCAATCCCACTCTTGGGCATATATCCAGACAAAACTTTCCGATACATGAACCTGTATGTTCATTGTAGCACCAGTCACAATAGCCAAGACATGGAAACAACCTCAATATCCATCAACAGATGAGTGGATTAAGAAGATGTGGTATATACACACAATGGAATACTATTCAGCCATAAAAAAGAACAGAATAATGCCATTTGTAGCAACATGGTTGGAACTAGAGACTCTCATACTAAGTGAAGTAAGTCAGAAAGAAAAAGATATATCATATGATTATCACTTATATCTGGAATCTTATATATGGCACAAATGAAACTTTCCACAGAAACTCATGGACTTGGAGAAAAGACTTGTGGCTGCCAATGGAGGGGTAGTGGGATGGACTGGGAGTCTGGAGTTGGTAGATGCAAACTATTGCATTTGGAGTGGATAAGCAATGAGATCCTGCTGTATAGCACAGGGAACTATATCCAGTCACTTGTAATGGGACATGATGGAGGATAATGTGAGAAAAAGAATATATGTGTGTGTGTGTGTGTGTGTGTGTACACACACACACACACACACACATATATATATATGGCTGGGTTACTTTGCTGTACAGTAGAAATAGGCAGAACAGTATAAATCAACTATAATCGAAAAAATAAAAATCATAAAATTAAAAAAAAGAATGATAAGGCAATTGGTGAATAGATATCAACCTGGTTTTCATCCCTCTGGTCCTTTTTTCTGACCTCAGTTACAAGTTCTTCCTTCTCTCAAGAGTTCCAGCTTTTGCATCTTAGCTTTCATGGGACGTTGCCTATTAGACTTGCTAGCACCTTTTTTCTTGGAAACACATAAAATATTTTGCTCCTTATAATTAATGGTATCTTTGATTTGATAAACTACGGTGGAAAGTGCTTTAAAATACCTTATGTTAACATAGATATGTATGACTTTCACATTGGATTCTGAGCCTCTTAAGCAGTTTGTTTTGTAACTTTCTGTATTTTTTTTTTTTTTTTGGTACCTGTTTTGCCTTATTGTCTCACACAAGTGTAAATACCATTTGAACCAGGTTTTTCCTTGGCTCGAGAACTTGTATCTTCAATGAACAGTTTTTTAATATTTTCAATGAGCCTTTTAAACAATTTGTTGTATTTTCAAAGACAATAATCTGCAATCCTCACAAAGAAAAACTACAAGAAAACCTGTATGCAATAAAGGATTCTGGGACTTGGTTATTTTTTCATCTAATGCTAATATATATAAATAGCCATTTTCATTTGTGAAAAAATATTCTGTTTTTTCAAACTTTGGCATGTGTATGATGTTTTTACTCAATTTCTTTTTTTTTTTTTGTGAACATCTCAGAGTATAGCAGTAAAAATCTACAAAGGTCATACTATTTCATATAATTGTGAATTTTTTTTTTTTACTTTACTGTGTGAAAAAACTCTTTGCTCTATTTTTTATTCAAAGTTATGCAGCCCAAGCAGTTAAAGAAAATACACATCAAAGTACATTTCCATGGACTTATAATAATTTAATGGTGATGTAATTTTTATCTTAAGAATCTAATTTTAAAAATATCAAGTTTTATGGAGCTCCCATAGTGGCTCAGTGGTTAACGAATCCACCTAGGAACTACAAGGTTGCGGGTTCAATCCCTGGCCTTGCTCAGTGGGTTAAGGATCTGGTGTTGCCGTGAGCTATGGTGTAGGCTGCAGACGTGGCTCGGATTCTGCGTTGCTGTGGCTTAGGCCGGCGCCTACAGCTCCAATTAGACCCCTAGCTTGGGAAACTCCATATGCTATTACTGCGGCCCTAGAAAAGGCAAAAAGACAAATAAAGAAATAAATAAAAATATCAAGTTTTACATTCTCTTCAGTCATGAATATGACTAATCATAGAGATTTGGCAATATTTTAACATCACTAACAATGTTTCAAATACTGAGAAAGCTCACATTCTTATTTTATTGTTGTTTAGATTGGTGTTTGTATGTTTCTCTTTTGTTGAAGAGAAGAATAATGTGTTTTCTGGTGTCATCCTATGGGTAAATGAAGGAGATTATTTGCTCACCTGAGATGGCCATGTGACATCCAGGAGAGGGAACTGATAACATTATCTATACGTAGGAATGGATTTAAATGAGAAAGAAAAGAATTGAATCATTTTAGACTAGTCTATTTTTATAACATGAAATTTGCATTTTCTGGTGAAATTTATCAAGATGTCAAATTGTGTATCCTTTATATGCATAGTGATCCCCTCCTGAGGCAAGTAAAGGGAAGGCAGTAAACAAATCATTAGAACCATTTTAAAGATTCATTTTTTTTCTCTTAGCATAACACAAGTCCAAATTCTTCTATATAGCTCAGTTTACTGCTGAGGCACTGATGGGAACTGAAAATTCACAAAATACAAACATACTATGATCATTTTGCTTGTTGTATTCATTAAGATGGACTCATGGACAGAAGAAATGTTTATTTTCATTTCTCTAACATCTGCACAGCCTAGTAGGTATTCAATGGATAGTAAGAACCATTACCTAATTCCAACCTATATAGAGTAATTTAAGTTTCAGAACTCATGGAAAATAAGGGCCTAATCACCACTAATAAGAGTGATGTAGAATATTAGGAACATACTGTATAGCAGAATTAGCCAATCCAAAAGAGAAAGCAAAGATTATTTATACACTTCTAAAGTAATGAACTGGAACTAGACTAATACTACCTGTAATACCCAATAGCCTGGTTAGAAACTTATTAGTTTGGACTCTTATTTTTATAAAAGTGTAACTGCAAAGCAGAGGACAGAAAGTCTATGTAATATTTGTAAACTGACAAGAGATGAGAGGATTGTGTTTCTTTGTTGGAAGTAGTTGATCACATAATATATTTTTACTTAATATTTTAAATGTACTACTTTGGGAAGCTACAATAACAAAATCAAGGAAATCTGTCCTGCTGAGAATAATGTTTTATGTATAATATAACTGCCTACTCTCCAAAGACTAATTGAGCATGTCAGACCAGTTGATTGAGATTCCATTTTTAAAATTTCTCTTTAAGTACATTACTAATTTAGAGCTCAGTAATTACCTCCCAATGCTTAAGTATTACCACTAAAGTATTTCTAAATGTACTAAAGTATCAATCCTCAGTGAAATAAATATGTATCAAAACCAAGCACAGCATGGAAAAACTTTACAGCATGTACTTCCAAATAAAGATGTGATGGTTGAATTATTACTTCCAATACATTTGCTGAATTGGAAATTCTTATGCCATGATTTATGTGCTTAAACATTTCACTGGAAGTCAGAATCCCAGCTACCCCAGATTCATACTGATGTATCATGAATTTTGAAAATGACTTTAAGAAACATTTATTTACCTATATGTGGGTTGATTTTTTTTAAAAGACCAGTTGGAGACATTTTAATCTACTTTGAGATTCAATAATAACTATAATTATCAAATATGTCAGTGTATAAGATATTTGGCCCTAGTAAAAAGAAGTGCTGAAAGAAGGTAGAACCTGCAATTTACCTGACTATACTAGCATAGCATAATTTATCTCCAAACAAATCAATTTGCTTGTAAGTACCCTAACATCTCATTCAATTTGTTTGCCAAGTGTACAAGTATTTTACCCGATGATAGATAAAAAGAGTAATGAAAATAGTCATTCATTAGCTGGTTTCACATATTTAAAAATTATGTATAGTTATAAACTTTTAGTTCTTTATAATAAGCTGCATAAAGATCAGGAAACCAGGAATATGTAAAGACTTTATGCTTTTAAAGGATTTAATTGGATAGAAGATCCTAATGTTCTCATATTTTACTAAAATTTTGATTCTAATAATCATTACTTGAAGTAATTGCATTTTTTTGTATCTGAATGGGTTTTTTAGTTGTCTGAGTTTTTGTTTCGTGGGGTTTGTTTGTTTTTGGTTGTTGCTGTTCTTTGTTTTGGTGGTGGGAGGGAAATAGATAATGCTATTTTTAGTAAGATGATTTAAAAATATAAATAATACTGCTCATCTTGCTATAGTAAGCACTTCCTTTATAAAGATTCCCAATTCCCAGCCTCCAGGCAGGTAGAGTTGAATAGGTAAAAATGTCCCTCAGAATTCTCTAGCACCTCATGCACGACCTATGATGGTTCATTTGAACTTGCCTCAGCTCTGCTTCCCCATGCAAAATGGTGCTGATTACACTCAACACTGCAGTATTATTTTTATTTATTTATTATTTCAGGGCTGCACCCGTGGCATATG
This sequence comes from Catagonus wagneri, assembly GCA_004024745.2. Lineage (NCBI taxonomy): Eukaryota > Metazoa > Chordata > Mammalia > Artiodactyla > Tayassuidae > Catagonus > Catagonus wagneri. The sequence continues at coordinate 15,458,903 of PVHT020000173.1, forward strand.
GAAGTTGCCAGGCTAGGGGTTGAATCGGAGCTGCTGGCCTACACCACAGCCACATCAATACCAGATACAAGCCATGTCTGCAACCTACACCACAGCTCATGGCAATGCCAGATCCTTAACCCACTGAGTTAGGCCAGGGATTGAACCCGTGTCCTCATGCATACTAGTCAAGTTCATTACTACTGAGTCACAACAGGAACTCCAACACTGCAGTATTAGAGTCCATTCTTTTGGCTAAAGAAACTGAATATTGTTCAATGGAAATTGTTTACAGTGTTTTTGTGGATATCACTGAATGTTAAAATTTTAGGTTAAGATCATACATCAAAGTTGAGTTAATACTACTTCTCCTCATATCACTCTCTGGTAAAAGACTTGGGGACTTGGTAGACGACTGGAAACAAACTCAGGAACAGAGAAAGAAAAATCAGATAATCACTTCTCCTGCCCTGTTTCTCCCACTTCTGTTTACCTCGTAGGAGCTTATGCAATAATTGGCTCAGAGTCCACTTTTCAGGACCAGCTCAGGCACAGCAATTTAATCAGCTGTAAGATAATCTGCAAACTTGAGCTGATTGATAGGGATATGATACAGCTCATCATTTAAAATGCGTTATACCATTTCCCATTCAAAGTTGTTACTGAATAGCAACTGTGGATCTCTGGTATATTTGAGGTCTTTTTCTTCAGCTACACTAATATGCGCGATGAAATAATTCCACGTGATTTATAGTATTGCAACAGTAATGTGAAAGAAGAATATTTTCCCTTCCCAGATTCAAGTTCTTGGAATAAAATCTTATTTAGAAGTAAAAAGAAATTCATTACATCTACTAAATGTCATAAACAATTGGTTTGCCTGACCCTGTCAGTCTTTACTAGAGAGAGAGGGGATCAAATTCTATCACCTTAGGGACAAACTACAAACAAATGCTAAACTTTATCCACTTTTCCGTAATTTCACAAGTCTATAATATTTACTGTATAATATCTCCATTGTTAATTCTCTCTATAAAAATTAAAAATCTAGTTTTGTGATTCTTTTTGAAAGAAGGAAATTAATAGGAATGTGAGAGTAAAACACTATACTGTAGAATATCTGAACACTCAGTTAACAGGTACCTCCTAATGATAAATAAAGCAACTGTAAAATCTGACATTCAAATTAGTAAGTTATTTTGGGTTATAGTTCACCAGGATGCATATTTTGGAATACACTATTATAATCCTTTAATCCACTGAACCTCAGCCTCAGAAAAGACTTTCTAAAAGGACAGTTTGCTTTAGAACCAATGCTATCAGTCTACAGCCTCTGAGGGAAGGCAGTTTCACAAAGAAAGCTTGTCTCTCACATATTAGAATCTGGGAGGTTAAAGGCATTAAGGAAACTTGCCAAGAAAACAATAAAGGACATATGGGAATACCATTTTGTTTCTTTGAGTAAACTCAAGGGAACCAGGAAAACAGGAGCCCAGCATTAGCAGTTTAACTGAATGGTAGACCCCAAAGCATATGCACAGCTGCCAGCCTTGTTCCCTGAAGAATCCAGAAGGAAGAAGCTTGATGACAGCACTGGAAAACAGTTCTTAGGAAACCTAGCATCATGACCCATAATGCCTACAGCCTTGATCCTGGCAAAGATGTGGCTATAGATAGGAATAAACACATTCATGAAAAACTTGTCTCCTGGTGGAAAGGAGACAGGGCATTTGATGGTGCTGATATTACACACAATTTAAGTTGAGCTCTGTGTGAAAATAATAACAATGGATCCACTATGAAGAAGCTTTTGCCGGGGGGTGAGAATCATCAAGATGTAGATCTTGGTAAAGCAATAATAACATACTGAGAGCAATTTGTTTAGTTTAACAGTCAGTGGTTTCAGTTGATACAAGATCCAACAACTCAATTCCCTTTACTTTTTGAAACATGACTGTTTTTTTGGACCACAGTAACCAAAAAAAAAAAAAATCAAGAATTTTCATCAAATAGAGACTTAGTACGAAATATTACTGGAAAAAAAAGAATTAGGGCAAAAGAATTTTGTTTTTGCTTTTTTAAAGAACTATAAAAAATTTTTAAGATAGATGATCACAGGTGTCTAAGATCACAGCACAAAATAATAGTATGACCTTATAATAATAGTTATTAAAATAGTATGGTATTATTACAATAATAATAAGATAATAGTGATGACCAAGACCTGAGCATAGGTAATACTGGAGGGAAAAGATTATATCAACAAATTCCCCATGATAATACCACTTTTGTCTTTATACTCACATATTACTACAGCAGATTCATATTCAGTCAATTGTATATCTAATATTCCTGCTATATTTCAGTGTATTCATACATTTATTCAATTATACATAAGAAATTTCAATAATTTTAGAGCAGCCATAGCATTTTATAACTATTATTAAAATGTCTGGTTCTTTAGTGAGACTTTTTAATTTTGAACATATTGTTCTTATTCTAATTGTAAATTTTCTTCTTATATTAAATTCTAATTCTCCATCACCATACACTATAACAGGAATAGCTACCAACAATTAAATTTGTTAATTCACTCAAAACCAGGCAAGTTAATCAAAATTTTAAGCAAAGAAATTAAATTATATAGAATTATGTACATAATAGTAACATATAGAAAGAACATCGATTCAATTGACCAGACTTTTCATTTTATAAGTTTATGTGTGCGTGTATGAAATTTACTATCACATAAAATTACAAAGGTGTAAAATGCTTATGTTTGCCAAGTGTGCATGATACGTGTGATTTGGAAACTGGTATCAAAAAGCCAAACAATGTCTTTTGCAGAGACTGAAACAAAAAAGGAAACATCTGCATTATACATAAACCAGCAGGTATCAAATTTAATACTATAAAAGATAAAAAACAAACATAAATTAATTGGAGGATTTTTTTCCATTATATATTATTTGTTCTATACTTCACATACTATGCTTAAAATACAGCAATAAAAAATCTTGCAAGTAAATGCTAAATTTAAGACTGGAATTTATTTCAGGAAGCATTCTCTCCCATCTAAGTTATTTTTAAAATATCATTAGGACTTTGACTAAAAGTAGAAAAAAAGTGTCAGGGATGAAGAAGAGCCCAGAATAGTTTATAGGGGAGAGAGTTGTAGACAGAGTCTGAAGGAATATGTAGCAATTTTTAGTCAGTATGAGCTAAACCACATACAAGTAAAGAAATCTGGATAGTCCAAACCCAAGAACCAGAATACTAGAAACAGGCATATTCAATTACTATGGGGGGGGGTGGGCAATTAAAACTACAAGCTAGAAATTGAAATATTAGCCATCGGAAACACAGACTGGCAGAATATAAGCTTAGAAAGAAGCAAATTGAACACTGGAAATACCACAGGCAAGCCAACTAGGCAACAAGCTTTCATTCCTAAGCAAAAAATACTAGTAATAGAAGGCTCAGTTTTTACTTAATCCAAGAGACTTATGTATTTGTATGTTTGTCATTATTCACAAGTATAAGTACGTCCATAAGTTGGCTAATCTAAGAGCTTTCAGAAAAAGTTGGAGCACTTGGTATAACAAGAGATGAGAAAGTCAAGAACAAGGCAGTTTTCCGCAAGAGTAAACATCTAACTGCCAAGGTTTCTCTTTTCTCTAATATTCAGACAACGATTCACAGTGGATGTGTAGAGTTACTAGTAACATACTTGTACTTTACTTCATTAATACTGAAAAATCAAATGGAGAAATAAGTCACGGAGACTTAATTCTTATCATTGGCATTTGTCCCTTATGAGAATGAGAGATAAAATTTGAAATAGGAGAGAACTTCAACATCCTCTCAAATAGATATTTATTTGGGAGATACATCCGATTAGAAGGAAAAAGAATGTGCAAGACTTCACTCCTGAAAAAATAAAATTAAATCACTAAATAACCCCCATTATGCTTTTATTTAAATCACTGAAGAGCTTTGAACACAAAGAAATTATTAAAAGAATTAAACTCCAGAGAAACAAGCCTCTACTGTAGTCTATATTGGGTTTTAAACACAATGCCTAGCATAGAATAAAATATTACAAGACACACAAAGAAGCAAATTAAAAGATATATAATCAAGAAAAAAACAGAAAATATTCACAAGTGACTCATAAATTAGAATTACCAGAAAAATATTTTAAATAATTATAATAGATATGTTAAAGAATCTATGGGAAAATATGGTGAAGAGAGATGCGTATCAATGACAAAGAGGAGAACTTCAAAAGAGATATAGAAGCTGTGAAAAAGAACTAAATCAGTGTGGAGAAATAGGAACCCTATCACACTGTTGGTGGGAATGCAAATTAGTGCAGCCACTGTGGAAAACAGTATGGAGATTCCTCAGAAAACTCAAAATAGAATTACCATTTGAGCCAGCAATCCCACTCCTGGGCATCTATCCAGAGGAAACCATGACTCGAAAAGACACCTGTACTCCAGTGTTCATTGCAGCACTCTATGCAATAGCCAGGTCATGGAAACAACCTAAATGCCCATCGACAGAGGAATGGATAGGGAAGATATGGTACATAAACACAATGGAACATTACTCAGCCATTAAAAGGAACGAATTACCAACATTTATAGCAACATGGATGGACTTAGAAATTATCACGTGAAGTGAAACCAGTCAATTAGATAGCAACACCAATGCTACCGCTTACATGTGGAATCTAAAAGGACACAATGAACCTCTTTGCAGAACAGACAATGACTCATAGACTTTGGAAAACCTTGGTTTTTCAAATAAGACAATCTGGGGGGGTGGGGGGATGCACTGTGGGTTTGGGATACAAAATCTGTAAAATTGACTTGTGATGATTTATGTACACCTATAATTGAAATAAAATCCATTAAGAAAAAAAAAAAGAACTAAATCGGAAATGCAAAAGTATTTGAATGGGATGAATGGAAACTTGTATATAACAGAAGATAAGAACAATGAACTTCAAAATAGGTCAAGACAAATTTCCAAACAAACATAGAGGAAAAATAATTGAAGAAAATAAACAGACCCTCAATATTCAGCAGGAGAGTGTGAAATGATCAAATGTAATAAAAGGACTTCAAGATACAGAGGATATAGAGAATGGGGTACGATACAGTATTTTAAGAAAAATTAACTAAAAGTTCCCCAAATTTTATCAAAATCAGCAAGCCACTAATACACAGAGCTCAGTGAACTCCATCCAAGATAAAAACAGAGAAAACCATATCTAATCACAAACCTTCTAAAAAAAAAAGGTAAATAAAAATCTTGAAGACAGAGAGAAAATAAGATGTACTATATAGAGGTCAGTGATAAGAATGACAACTGATTTCTCATCATCAAGAAAAAGGGAAAAAGACAGTACTTGAAGGATATTTTTAATGTATAAAATAACTGTCAACAAAGAATTTTATGTCATATGATAATATCATTCAAAGATTAAAGGAAAAGAAAAACATTTTTTTATAAACAAAAGATGAATCGGTTGCCAGTAGAACAGCAAAACAAGGAATGTGGAAGGAAATTCTTCAGCCTGAAAGGAAATGATACCAGATGGAAGCCTGGATATGCCCAAATGAATTCAGAACACCAGAAATGATAAATATGTGGGCAAATATAAAAGATAGTTTAAAATGATATCATATATATATATATATATGCATATACTCTCTCTCTCTCTCTCACACACACACACACTTTAAATTTGTTTAAAGACTTTCAACTATTAAACCAAAAATAATGGTAATTTATTATGGAGATCTCTAATATATATCAAAGTAAAATATACAATAACATAATACAGTGGTTAGGAGGAGATAAAGAGAATTACATGTTAAGTCTCAATAAACATAAAGTGATTCAAGTCTTACAATATATTTTCTGACTCTAGTATAATTAAATCACATGTCAGATAGAGAAAGATATCTGGAAAAAAATCCCCCAATAGTCAGATAGTAAATAACACATTTCCAAATAACTCAGGTTATCTCAAAGAAACTCAAATGGAAAATTAGAAGCTTTTTAAACATAACAAAAATGAAAACACAACATGCCAAAATTTATAGGATGAAGCTAAAGTAGCATTTAGAAATAAATTTATAATAGTTAATACTCTTGTGAATACTGGAGATTTGCTTAGAAAGTACATTTCAGGTGCTCTCACTACAACAAAGAAAAAAAATCAACATATTAATTAGCTTAATTGTATTGATTGTAATAATCAGTTCACTCTACATATTTATATCAAATCATGTAGTATGCCTTACATATAATTAAAATAATAATAATAGCAAAGAAAAAATGATAGCACTAAATGCCTATATTGGGAAAGAAGAGTCATGAGTCTGTCACCTCAGCTTTTGCCTTAAGTATCTACAAAAAGAAAAGCAAATAAAACCCCATGTAAGCAGAAGAAGAAAATAATAAAGATAAAATCAAGGAAATAAGAAGTAGAAAGAAATAAAAAATATGAGTGAACCCAAAGCCTGGATCTTTGAAAAAAATCAATATAATTGATAAAAAAGAAGATGCAAATTACCACCTTCAGGAATGAGAGTGGTGACAAAACTATAGATTCTATAGAAAAATACCAATTACTTTGGAGAACGGTTTATCGCTTTCTTTCTTCTTTTATTTCTTTCCCTCTCTCTATTTCTTTTTTGCTTTTTAGGGCTGCACCTGCTGCATTTGGAAGTTTCCCTGGGCCAGAGGTCAAATGGGAGCTGCAGCTGCTGGCCAACACCACAGCCACAGCAATGCAGGATCCGAGCTGGTCAGCCACCTACACCACAGCTTATGGCAACACTAGATCCTTAACCCACTGAGTGAGGCCAGGGATTGAACCCATGTCCTCATGGATACTAGTCAGGTTCATTACTGCTGAGCCACAATGATAACTCCCTATCATTTTCTTAAAAAGCTACACATACACTTAACCTATAACGATTATTTCTGCCCAAATATTTAATAATGAGAAAAAAACATATGTCTAAAGACAGACTTTGAAAAATATCTTCATTTCAGCTTTATATAGAAAAGTCCAAAACTGGAATGAATCAACAAATTGCATAATATTCACAACAGAGCATACTATTCATTAATCATCAGAGGATTGCAAATTAAAACCATAATTAAATATCACTTCGCACCTGTCAGAATAGCTACCATCAAAAGAATAAAAAAAAAATGTTGGCAAGGATGTGGGGATGAGGGAACCCTTGTATACTGTTGGTGGGAATGTAAATTGGTGCAATCGCTATGGAAAACACTATGGAGGTTTCCAAAGAAACTAAAAATGGTTCTGTCATATAACCAGCAATTCTACTTCTGAGTATCTATCCAGAAAAACAAAAACAACACTAATTTGAAAAGATACATGCACCCCAATGTTCACAGAAATATCATTTACAATTGCCAAGATATGGAAGCAACCTAAATGGCCACCGACAGATGAATGGATAAAGAAGATGTGGTGTATATATATGCACCACATACATACGCATATACACACTTACACACACATACAAACACACACAATGGAATATTACTCAGGCATATTAGACATAAAAAAGAATGAAATTATGCCACTTGCAGCAACATGGATGAACTTGGAGAGTATTATGCTAAGTGAAGAAAGTCAAACAGAGACAAATACTTATAGTTCTTCACTTCTATGTGGTCTCTAAAAAATACAATTAATGAATATAAACAAAAGAAACAGACTCACAGATACAGAGAACAAACTAGTGGTTACTAGTGGGGAAATGGAAGGGAAGAGGGACAAGATAGGGGTAGGAGATTAAGAGGCACAAACTATGTACAAAATAAATAAGCCACAAGGATACATAGTACAACACGGAGATATAGTCAATATTTTATAATAGCTATAAATGAAACATAACCTTTAAAAATGTGAACCACTATGCTGTACATCTGTAACATAGAATATTGTACATCAGCTAAACTTCAATAAAAATTTAATTTAAAAGTTGGCAACGTGATTACCTTTTAGTGAGATAAGTCATCAATTACCAAATTGGGAATTAATAGCTCCTGCCCTTTAAAATTAACATTAGTTTTTTTTAACAGTGTAGAACTTTGAATTTTTAAACTAAAGGGAAATATTAGCTGTATTTTAAAGAAAATAAAGATTTAAAATAAAAAATAGAATAGTACTCAGCAACAAAATTTAATAAGCTAAATGATACATGTAGTATATGTATTTCAAAAGCATTATATTAAGTGAAAGAAGTCACAGAGAAAATTCTACATACTATATACTACTACCACTTATATAAAGTTCCATAATAGGGAAAATTAGGTGACTATCAGAAAAATCAGATCAGTATTTGCCTGTGCTGGAAAGTGACTACCAAAGGGCATGAATGAATTTTCTGGGGTGATTTTAATATTAGATAACTTGTGGTGGTATTCAGTATAGATATTAATTAAAAGAAATAATACTCTCGAAAATCTGTGTGTTCTATGTAATGTACACTCTATATCTTGCTTTAAAAATAAATTATATTATCTATTTTTGAAAAATCTCAAGTGATTACTAAATAGCTTACAGCCATATACAGAAAAATGTCAAGTAATTACTAAATAGCTTACAGCCTTACACAGAGCATTTTCTTTATTTGGCTGTACTCATGGCATGTGGAAGTTCCTGGACCAGGGATCAAACCTATGCCACAGCAGTGACCTGAGTCAATGCAGTGACAACATCAGATCCTTAACTGGCTGCACGACAAGGGAACTCTACAGTGAGAATACTAAAGAAGGAATCTACTTTGAATTTTGAGTAACTGTTTGTGGTAGGCAGAAGTCCCCCATAAAATATTTTAATCTCCTAATCCTCAACAAATTTCCAGAATCTGTGAGCATGGTCTTCAATGATAAAAGAAACCTTGCAGATGTGATTACCATTACAGAGGTGGAAAAGGTACTTATCATATAGGTGGTCCCATTCAAATTATATCATTCTTCAAAGGTAAGACAGAGTTGCAATGATGGGGAAAAGTTTATAAAAATGATTCAAATCTGGTCTCCATCCAAACTGTATACATTTCTTAAGTGTCTTCTTTCTTAAGAAGGTCTGTGCCCTCTTACTAGCTCTGAGATGTAGAAGCTTTGTTAAAAGAATAGAGAGAGGGCCCTAGAAGCTGAGAGCAGCCCTAGATGATAACCAGTCAGAAAATGGGGACTCTTACAACCACACAGAAATGAATTCTACCAAAATTTGATTAAGTTGGAGAATTGCTCATGTTTCACTGGGCTAAAATCAAGATGTCAGCATGACTGCAGTGAGACCTGAATAGTGCTTCTAAAGTCCAGGACTGAAAATAATAAATTAGTATTGTCTTAAGCCAATAAATTTGTGGTCATTTATTACAGCAGCAATAGAAAATTCACACACCCATATATTAGGGTTGAATTAGGAACAGTATACAAAGGAAACAGCATTATTTCTCTCCCAGTAAAAAAACATTTCTTTACTTTTTATCTAATATATTCCACAGCTTTTCCAATCATGTCACCTATAAGAATAATCTCATCTTTAAACACTAAAAAGTCCAGTTCAGTCTAGTTAAACTCTTTACTGTCACATCTAAATTAAAGTGTTTCTCCACTGACATGCTTACCTATAGAATCAGGGACCAGCAGTGGGTAAAAAATCTATGTGCACTGGGGGAAGATGTTATGTAATTTATAGTTGATATTTTTTTCCTTCCTTGCTCTACTGCCTTTGTGCTGTACTTATGGGTCCTCCAGCTCTGGAGAGTGGGAAAAATCAAAAGGATAAAGATTTTGGATTAGCAGTGCAGAGTGGAGATCTTTGGGTTCTGCAAATGACCTTTGTCATGGCAGATCCAAAGGTTGTCCCTCTTTCAATGGGAACATTCACAAGTTCTTCAGACCCTGTCAGTAGCCTACGTGCTGCAAAGTTCACTCACATGGGCAATGCACTCACAGGCTGACCGTACAAGTTTGCATCATCTTTTTCAAAATCTCCAGTCATATTCTCCGGTGGGATTTCTTCTTGAAAGGTAGACCTCTTTGGTAAGATACTTCCAAGATGATTCAAATCTGGTCTCCATCCCAAGTGTCTATTAGCCCACAGTGGGAAAAAATCCTTGCCTTGCCAGGAGTGTCAGTTTCACTGCAGCTGTTCACCCTCTCTCCTCAACCTGCCTACATGGCAGTTTCAGCCAGTTCTCCACTCTGCACTCTAGGTGACAAGCCTGGACATTCTTCTATCTTTACACAACTCCCTAACCCCTGATACATACATCAAGCTCTCTGGTGAACTCCTTCATTCCCCAACCTGGTAGTAGTCTAGAAAGATTCTATAAATTTCCGTAACTCAAAATATATCAAGCTAAGGACTAAAAAACCATTCCTCCCTTCAGACATAAACAACTTCCTTGGACACCTTCACCATCTCTTACATATTTGTTGGGGGAAAGCAAAGAAGAGAACAGAGCAAAATAGCCAAAACATTTAAATTCCTTTTTAAGAATCTTCCATCAATCATATCTCTCTTACCTGATATATAAACTGGATTGGGCTGATTTGACTATCTTTTAATGAATCCATTGAAGAGGTATCTATTATACAAAACTAACATTCATTGTCCTTAGCTTGGGACCTTGGTCAAAATTGGAGTCAACAAAAGTGTTCCATTTCATACCTTATGTGATGTACAATTTCAGGCTGGAAAACAGTACAAAATTTTAAGGAAGGCCTAACTGATGACAAAATGTATTTGAAATGGCAATTTAACTTATTAAAAAAACTATTATCAGTAATTTAAAATGTAATTGTTTTCCTTATTCTAAGCTATCATAAATACGCTCAGTTTTCAAGGGCACCTACATATGCATATATATATGTATGTTAAAATCTGTGTGTGTGCATGTGCACACATGCATCCCATTATCTAGATTTCGACTAACTCTCTAACATTTCTTGCTAGCTTCTCTGCAGATAACTCCAGACATACAAGTCTTCTTGCAGTTCCTTAAACATGTCAATACTTATTTACTGCACCCTACAGGACAGATTCTGCATTTGCTTTTTCCCTTGTCTGGACTATTCTTTCCCCACTTCTCTATATGATTTTTCCTGTACTTTGTTCAGCTCAAATCTCTCCTTATGCATCTGTAAGGCCTTTCCACAAGGTAAGCTAACAGATGTGGCACTCTCCCTCAGTCTTTCTCTAATTCCCTTTCATGCCTTATTCTTTCTCTAAAGAACAAATTTTCACCTGAAAATATGTTCTATACATATGAGTTTTATAAATGAATAATTAATAATTGAAATCAACAAGGGTATTTTCAGTCTGATGGAGGTGACAAAGTATTAAAGTTTAGTTTTGCTAATAAATATTTGAAAGTTTAGTTTTGCTAAATATTTGAAACAATTTTGAATAGTAAAATCCAGTATTAGACACATGGAAAGCAAGATACAAATATCAAAGTTAAAGGGAAGACATGAGAAGTAATCAGAGAGAAAAGACACAATATCTCTAAGAAATGACATTTAGGTTGGTAACTGCTGTTTTACATATCAAAACTGGAAGCCAAAAAAGCATGAAGAATCTTCAGAGTGCCCAGAGAAACTATCAGCTTTGACCTGTGTACTTAACAGAACTCTCTTTCAAGAATGGGGCAAACAGATATCATAGATATACAAAAATTGAAAAACCACTAAAGAAACTTCTAAATATATACTGGAAGAAGGAAAGTAAGAAATGGAAGTTTCAGAAACAAAGATAAATTGTGAATAAAGAAAATGGTAAATATGTCATCAACTCTAAAGAAACTCATAATATACACAGTTTAAAAATGTCTCACTGGTGGTATTATTTTCAAAAGAGAGATAAAGCTAAAGTACTATACCATAATAGCATTAAATTAGGACAGGATAATTGCCTTTAAAACATTATAAAGCTCTTGTGTTGTTCATAGGAGAATGGAGAAAGGAATTAAGTTTAAGATTTACACCAGGAACTATGTCTAATCACTTGTGATGAATCTATATATGTATGTTTAACTGGGTCACCACATTGTACAGTTGAAAAATTGATAGAAAACTGTAAACCAGCTATAATGGAAAAATAAAAATCATTATATTTTTTAAAAAGATGTACTACATAGGCTAAATTTTTAAATGATAACTAAAATAATCTGTGTATTTTTTTTAAATTAGAGGTAGAATAGAATTAGATAATATTTCAACTGAAAACAAAGCAAAGGGTAAGTAAAAGAGTAGGACAAAGAAAAAAGCAATATATGATGCAAAATATGACAGAAATACACACGTAACGTATCATTCATAATAAATAAAAATGAATTGAACTCCTCAGTTAAAATATATAGTTAGATTAGAAAGCAAAATGCAGCCTTAAGCTATTTCTAAGACCTAGACCTAGTCTACAGCAAAGAGAAACTCTGCAAGTAAAGGGATGGCAAATAATGAACTAGGCAAATACTAGGGAGAAAAAAAAGCTCATAATGCTATATTAATATCATGCAAATATAACTGAGGACAGGAGGCTTTACTTGAGATAAGCATCAAATATTAATGAAAGGTTTAAGAAGGATATAACAGTCTTATTCTGTCCATATCTCAGAGGTTCAAAATAAAGTGACATTTTATACTCATTGGCAAACATTTATTTTTAACCATTTTTACTGTTTAGTTGAAATTTATAAATATTGGAGTTCCTGTTGTGGCACCTCAGAAACAAATCCTACTAGTAACCATGAGCTTGCAGTTTCAGTCACTGGCCTTGCTCAGTGGGTTAAGGATCCGGCATTGCCATGAGCTGTGTCGTAGGTCGCAGCCACGGCTTGGATGCCGAGTTGCCATGCATGTGGCATAGACTGGCAGCTACAGCTCTAATTCAACCCCTAGCCTGGCAACCTCCATGCTGTAGACATGGCCCTAAAAAGCAAAAAAAAAAAAAAAAAAAAAAGGAAATTTATCAGTGTATAAAAATATATGTTTAAGTATATATTTATGCCGCACCCGCGGCATGTGGAGGTTCCCAGGCTAGGGGTCTAATCGGAGCTGTAGCCACTGGCCTGCGCCGCAGCCACAGCAATGCAGGATCTGAGCCGTGTCTGCAACCTACACCACAGCTCACGGCAACGCCGGATCGTTAACCCACTGAGCAAGGCCAAGGATCGAACCCGCAACCTCATGGTTCCTAGTTGGATTCGTTAACCACTGCGCCATGACGGGAACTCCTACACTGCCCTTTTTAAAGTTAAGTAGACAATTTCTAGTGTGCCACTTTAATTTCCTTGTCATTTCCTTTAATAAATTTTTGAGTTATTTTCTTGCCTGTTGCCCAGTGGATTATAATTAGCATCTTAACTTTTAACAGTCTAGTTCAGACACAAACTACATTTCAATAGTATCCAGAAACTTAGTTTTGCTCTTACATAGCTCCATTCCCAATGCCCTCCTCTGTGCTGTTATTGTCATACAGATCACATTATTATATATTTGTTTATGCTTATTATGTATTTGTCTTTTAAATATGAGAGGAAAACAAGAGTTCTAAACAACATATACAATTATACTATCATTTATATTTATTTATGTAGTAACTTACTGGTGCTCATTATTTCTTTATGTGAATTCATGTGCTTTTTTACATGTCTCATAGTTCTGTGTTAAAAAAAAAACGGGCATTTTAAGCAACATAATATGCAATTCTGCAATTCTGGAAATCAGATTTTTATCCTTCCCTAGGGTTTGTCATTGCTGTTTTGTTTGCTTACTACTCTTCTACTCTTCTAAACTACTCTTCTAAACTAATTCTATAATGACTGTATGTTGAATGTGGCACTGAAGTCTTTACTTGGTTAACTTAGTGGTCACTTAATGATTGGACAGAGATTTCCCTAAATGTCTGGGATCAACAGTCTCCAGTCTTTTTCAAGGGGCCCTGTCCATATGTGTTGGACACACTTCCAATACTCAGCCAGAGAGCTGACAACTCCACCTTGGCCTTCACTTCCTGTTTGAGCAGGGCCACAATGTCAGCCTGAGATGAGAGCTTTGAGTCTTTCAGATCTTTCCTGACTGTAAACACAGCCCTGAGTACGCACACAGCCTTATCATGAACGTGGCCTTCTAGATACTCAGGAATCAGATGGGGCTTTTCATAACCCTGATGCACATCTCAGTCCTCAGTTTTTCCCTATAGCTTTTCGTCAGTTTATTGTTTTCTCTACTGTTGCCCACCACCCTAAGCAGCCACGAGGTTAATCAATGACCTGTATTTTTTTTCAATGAATGCTTCTGGGGAAAAAGCTGTTATGTCGGGTGTACTCTAAGCTAGGTCAAATAAAGACAACTTTGCAAGTGGACTCTTGTACTGAAGCACTAGACAGGCCAAACAGTGAAAATTCTCTGGGAATGAGGCTTTGAAGAAGATCCAACCCCATTCTGCCCTGTCTGGAGACTGCCAAGTTACTGGTTTTCACTGGGAATGCAGGCTATTATTTGTTAAGGTTACTGTGGAACTGGAAAGGGTTAGAGGAGAATAGGGTGAATTAAAACAAGGCAAAGCTCACTGTTCCTACCAAGATATAACCAGTTTTGTTTTGAATACATGCTTCCTGAGTTGTAACAAGCTTTTCGTTAATTTCCAGGGTTTTTAAAAAAGATAATTCTAATAAATTTTGCCAGTTTTGTCACTGATTTTATGGAGAGAAAATTTTTCAGAGATTTAAACTGCTATTTCTGCTGATGTCACTGTGGCAAAACAGCTTTGGAATTTTACTTTGCATTGCTTATTAAAATTTATTATGTTTCTTTTTCTAGGAGCTTATCATTTTACTCTTAGTTATACAACAGTGAAAGAGCAGGCATGTTCAAGAGTGTTCATAGCAGCACTGATCAAAAGAGTAAAAACTAGAAACAACTAAAATGTCCAACAGAAGAATGAATAAACAAATTATGATGTACAAGGAAAATGAAAAAGTACAGCTATATAAATTGCTACCTCATAACACGATTTTAAGTTTGGGGAGAGAAACCTGAAAAATAACACATTCAATAAGACTGCATTTTTATCAAGGTTTCAAACATATGGTTAAAACTATTAAATAAAAGGAAAGGACTAATTAAAAAATACAACAGATTAATGATTACTCCTAGGTCAAAAGATAGGAATGAGATAAGTACTGAGAGAACTTTAACAGTGTCAACAAAGTACTATTTTTTAGGTTGGATGAAAGGCTCACAGGTGTTTATCTTATTATTATACTTTTAAGTTATTAACGTAACTTCTCTTTGTGTATGCATTCAATGTTTTATAGTAATAAAAATGAGAGAATCTAGACTTTTTAAAAAAAATCACTTTAACCTTTTTTCTTTTTTTATATATTTGTGCTACCTCTATAAAAAATTCCTTACAAGGTAGTTTAAAGAGAACAGAAGACTGTGAGACTTGTGGGCTTTGCCATTTATTAAACTGTGCACAGAATCTTAAAAAGTTACCTGATATCTCTAAGTTGGTATCCTATCAGTGGTACTTACTTTGGGTGGCATTATGAGAATAATGACAAATTACATGTAAATGGCTCAGCCTACAGTAGATACTCAGGGAATGGCAGGTATTGTTAGCAACATGACATCACAATATCCATTCAAAAGAAATACATTCAATTTTCAGATAATCGGATGAGAATTTTTTGACAAGACTTTCAGACAACTAAAGCAGTTCTTTTTCTTGTTTTATGATGAAATTATAGCACTGCTAAAACAGCACCAAAGGGAATCCTTACCAGTAAAACTTGATAAGCACTGTATCAATTTTTCCAGCTATACTGAGGTATTTAAGGTGTACAACAGGATATGTGACACCATTTTTGAACCAAGTATTGAACCATCTATAAATTGAAAAAGTTGCTCATCTTTTGGAGATACTTCTACTTCTAGATGTACTTTTTTAATTGTCCTTTAGAACAGGAAGACCATTTTGAGGCAAATATTCTTCCAATTATATCTTCCAATGTAACAGATATTTCAGCACATTCGGACTATTTGTGTTCCTTAGTTATAGAATCTGAAAAATGGCCAGTTTAGGTATTTGTAGATCTGAGAAGTTTACACCTGTGTGGATTTTAAAATGTTATTAATAACCTGGAAAACTTGAATGTCCCCATAATTTCTGCTGAACACCCCTGAGCATGTCCAGCTGTGCCAAAAATACACCCATTTACTGCTGTAGTTTGCTACACACAGTCAATATAAGCATCAACCTGAGACCTACTCCCTGTGCCTGGACTGTGCTTCTAATTCCTTCAGCTTATCAGTATCCCCAGGGGAAGAAAGAACAGAATCTGTTAAAAGTTAAAGAGTGGTCACAATCAACCTCAACATCAAGCAAAAATTCCAGGTAATCAAATTTGTCTTTGGCTTTTCCTTTTTTGTACACATTTCTTATATCCTAGGTACTCATCCCCTATGAGTTCAGGGACCTCCTTCCAGCTGTATCCCACCTCTCAGTTCAGCACCCCATCCAGGCCCATCCAATTTGAAACAGCTCTTAATTCTCCTCTATTTACCAAGCAAAATGAGTGCAGCCTCACAAAATGCAGTCTTTCAATACGTCAATGCTTTTTCCTTAAGTTATAGATTTACTGGGAAAACAGGGTGGAACATGTGAGAACTAAATGCAGGTGCAGAAGACAAAAGACAAAACACTGAAGTTTTCTTTTTTCACGCCTCTTAACAGAATAATTTACTGGTGTCCTCAGATAAGCTTCCCTATATTCTTCCTAGATCTGAATGAAGTGACACATAGCCATGAGTGTTAATGCTCCTGGCCAGCAGAGGTACCTGCCCTGTCACACTGAAGTCTGCAACAAGGAGATACCGAATAACGTTTTTGGTTAGCCAGAGATCATGGCCATATATCACGATTCTTGGCTAAACACGGCCATATATCACAGTTCTTGGCTACCTACAGTGGCATTCCCGAAGGCCTCCCCAAATTATTAGCAACCAAGGGATTCACAGTCTCTTGGTCTGCAAGCACTACTGCATTTGTTATGGTCCTGCCTGTCCTGGACTTCTATTTTACGCTTACCTATGACAGAGAGAAACCAGCTGCAAAGTCTGAAGTAAGTTGAAATTAATTTTGGAATGTCTGTTATTTGATGTCACCCTGTTTATAATTGAGAACCAAATCCACTTTTCATTTGCAAACAGCTCACAATGTCAAAACCACACACAACCTTCAACATTTTCAATTCTACCCTGCTAATTTTGCAGAACAAGAAACTGAGGCCCAGAGAAGTTAAGTGATTTGCCACAAACGACACAGAATTTAAGTGGCAGAGCTGGATCTTTTCCCTATTCTCTCCTTTTCCTTCTTAACATACTGATTTCTCAATCAAGGGGAAGGAAAGCATTTGTATGAATACTTATTCTTAACATAAATAGCCAATGTTAGTACAGCTGGTGGTCAGCATGTCCACATCATATGTTGTTGACACTTTGTTTGCAATAGGCTATTTTAAATGACTATTTCCTATAAAGCAGAATTAGCTTTTTGTTCAATACTTTTTCTACACATATTCAGCAATTTTGAACACTGTGAAGCTAATAACAAAGATGAATTTGAGTGTAATAAGTGGGCATTCTACTTGAAAAAGTTTCTGATTAAGTTTCAAAAAAATCAAAAAGAAATTCTACCATAACCATTTTTGTTTGTATCAAGTGGGTATGTGCCAGCATAATCTTTTAAAAATTATAATATTGTGGCCTGGCTGTTGTCTGTCATTTGAATTCTTTTGAAAATAAGACTCTCAAATATTTCTTTTAAAATGTCGATTTATTCTAATGCTACAAGTAGCGTACTCAAAAAAGAATTATTCCTCAAGTGCTACTGGGAAAGAGCCAAAACCTCTCCATAAGGCTGATTCCTTTTTTCCTTTCAATAGCTCGTTATCAAAGGTAAAGACTGAGTATTAAGCATCCCCATAAATCTCCTGAGATGAGTAATTAATGTCCTGATGCTGATCATGTCATGTCAACTTAACATGAGGCGTATACATATATACGTAAATACATGAACACCGTTCACCTTATCAAAATGATATTTCTCCAAGTTTTGATTTAAATAATTAGAGCAAAGACTTCTGGGACAGACAATGATTGTAAAGTGCACGGTCCTACCCTGCATTTTTAATCACAAGTGAAACAGTCAGGTGTTATTGAATAAAAATTCATTAGACATAAAGAAAATAATCCTAATTAGATTTTATTTTAGATTAACGAAACTCACAGTGCCTATATTGTTGGTTATGATATAATTCCCCTAAGCCCCACAACAGCTAAAAATACCAAATCAATCACTGCCCAGATTTCATTATGAAGTGTGTGAACGAGTGCATTAAAAAGCCATGTTAGCACCAACAAAGTTTATTGGGGCAACTGCATTCAAGACGCACATGGTATACCTTTAAATAGCACTGTTAAAATACCAAATAAAATGTCAACGTCTGTCAGGTCTCTGGCTTTTATAAATTGTTTAGACTGGGAAATGTTGGAGTTTGGACATTGTTCTTTTCACATGATGTAGAAAAGGAGATGGTAAAAAGAAAAGAACAATAAAGCGTAGTTCATTTTTGAAGTTCTTTCATGGAAAAACATACTCTGGATCATTACCCTTCTAATCAACAATTTCCTTCTTCCTCCCAATCCTTCGCTCTGATATTTACCTTTCTCCCTACCCCCGGTTCCCTCTCTCTGGGTGGTATTCTCAGCTTACACACAGTACTTGGTAATCGTATTTTTTATGTCACTTCAAAAGAGAATCCCAGGAGGGCATGAGAGATATGTATATCCTGGGTATTTTTAACCTGGACCATAGATTTATTCACCATTTCTATGCTCTTAAAAATACCCCAGAGTGTCCTAAACACAGTTTCCCCATGGAGAGGAAGGCCCAGTGAGCAGGATCAGCTACGACCTACCTACAGACCAGTTATTATCACACCTTAGTGGCCATCTCCCTGCCCTCTTCCCTCCACCCCTTTCCTTTTATTACCACACCACACTCCCCACAATTCCCAAACAACAACATCTCTGTTTCAGCGTCTCCTCTGGATTTCCCACACTTAATGCAACCCAGACCTCACCTTCAGCTCTCCTGAGGCCACTTTGGTAGCCAGCTCGATGACACAGCCAACAGCCATGCGTGCAGCACCGGACGAGTGCAGCTCATTCCAAATGGTGTCACTGTCCACCTGAGCAAACAGTCAGCAGAGCCCGAAACAGAGAGAGGGAGAGGAGAAGGAGTAGATGAAAGAGGGCAGGGGGAGGAGGGGAGTTGGGGAGAAGGGGAGAGAAAGAGAAAGCAAATTTGTGAGGAAGGGCTGGCACAGTAACAGCCTATGTACAATAACATTAGTCTTCCGTCTTGGCCAGCTGAAGGGGCCTTCTGGACATGGCTTTGCTTATACTTTTTCTCTGCACTGACTTCTCCAATGGAAACACATTCCTGCCATGCCTCACTGCCATTCCCTGTTTAGATTTCTCATTACAAACAGCATTACATAGGCCGGATCTGGCGTAGTTACAAGGCTTGCAAGAAATGAGGCCCCAGTAGTAGATAGAGTAAAAGCTAAGAGCACTTAGCTATACATAAAAATCGGATTTGCAAGTGCTAGAGGGGGGAAATTCAAATACCTCTCTGGCTGCAGGTTTCCAGGGAGCCAAAGAGAATTATTAGACAGGTAGCAGTAGCAGTGAGTGAGTAGGAAGGGGCAACCACAGTTCAGGTTCTCCAGCCAAAAGGAAGGAATGTGTAGTCCTCACATTTAAAACATCCACAACACTTAACTGTAATGAACAATCTGACTTTCAAAGTAGAAGCTTAAAATTTCTAACATTTAGTGCAGTTTGGCAGCTAGTCTTAGGGCAAACTGGTATTATTAAAATCAGATAGGCCATTAAAATTCATGGTTGCTACAATACTAGAGAATATTATTATCAAAACAAAGCATGAACCACTATTTTGGATTTACTTTTATAAAATGCTGTTTACTCTTTTTTTGTGCATACAATAAGAGAATATATACAACAAAGAAAAGTACAGTAGTAGCTGTCTTAAATTGTCATATATGTTACATTCTTTTAAGTACAAAATATTTCATAATGTAAAAAATAACAGTAGCCAGGAGTAGAAGTCTCTAATTTTAGGACACACTAGTTATTTGCAGCGCTGAGAAGAACAATAAAAAACTTGTGATTGTGTAAATATTAAGACTTCTCAAGTGGCTCAAAGAAGGGAAATTCCACCCAAAATATAAATTTTAAGAAGAAGAATTAAATTCTTCCCTAATGAGAGGGAAGAAATACAATAAATAACAATAACATACATTCACAATGCACTAAGTAGCTTCCTAAGCATTTTCACATGCTTTTTCTCATGAGAACCTTAACTTAAATCCTGTCAAGAATAAGGAATATATACATAATACATGAGAATAAATAAATAGAATATTAAGATCATTTTGACAATAGCAAAAACGGTAGAGAGAAGATTCTGTATCAAATTAGGTAAAACTACGGCTTCAACACTTAAAGGCAAATGACATTGGGCAATCAATTAACATCTATGTGCTTTGCTTCCCTTCCAATGAAATGACTTTTTAAAGTGCAATCTGCGTGTGATTTGGGGGAGGATTAAATGAGTAAGTAACAGGCTACTACTGTAAACTACTACTGTCTTGACTGCTGTTACTCTCATTTTGTACTGGCTGGCACATAGTTGAGGCCTAGTTAAGGGGTTACTGAATGAGCACATTGTGGGTCAGAGGGGCTACTCTACTGGTTTGAAGACCCTCACGCAGACCTCTGACCCTGACAACACATGCCTTTTACTATACTGCTGTTTCTTAAGAACATTCAGACCATCTCATCATCGACACCACCATGGTCAACACTATCAACTAAAAAGTAAAGGAATCATCCAATGAACACTGGGACCTAGTCATTTATGCTCTAAATGGAAAGTTTTATGTCTTATAAATAAACCATTTATTGAACCATTACAAGTAGTTATTTGAGCTTCATGAAGATGTATCCTTGAGGAAGATGGTTGAAAAATAAAAATAAAAACTGACACTTAGATTGTGATGGATACTTTTAAACCAGTTTTTAACCATTACATAGCTACAGGTGCCACAGATATATCCCTCAGATTTAAAATCACTGGGAAGGCCAGCAAACATAAAACAAATCAATAAATCCCCAAAGAATTAATGGGTGACAGAATCACATATAATTATACTTTTCACTTGATTTTGGAAGTCACTGTAAGTTTTCTTAAACTGTATTCAAGGGTTTTTTTGGGGGGGTGTTCCTCTCAATATTTTATTATGAAAAATTTCAAACATACAGAAAAGTTTAAATAATTATGGAATGTACACTCTTAAACAACCTAGATTCTAGAATTCACATTTTGTTCTATTGCTTTATCACATGTTGATCTATTCAGCCATACTTCCTCCATTCATCCATTGATTCATCTTTATTTTTAAAAATTTTTATTATAGTTGATTTACAAAGTTCTGTCAATTTCTGCTGTATAGCAAAGTGACCCAGTTTCTACATATATATATATATAGAACACACATACATATTCTTTTTCTCACATTATCCTCCATCATATTCCATCACAAGTGATTAAATATAGTTCCCTGTGCTATACAGTAGGGTCTCATTGCTTATCCACTCCAAATGAAATAGTCTGCATCTAGTAACCCCAAATTTTCAGTCCATTTCACTTCCTCCCCCTCCCCCTTGGCAACCACAAGTCTGTTCTCTATGTCCATGAGTTTGTTTCTGTTTGGTAGATAGGTTCATTTGTGCCATATATTAGATTCCAGATATAAGTGATAGCACATGGTATTTGTCTTTCTCTTTCTGACTTACTTCACTTAGTATGAGAGTCTCTAGTTTCAATCATGCTGCTGCAAATGGCATTATTTTATTCTTTTTTGTGGCTGAGTAGTAATCCATCGTGTATATATACCATATTTTCTTAATCCATTCATCTGTTGATAGATATTGAGGTTGTTCCCATGTCTTGGCTATTGTGAATAGTGCTGCTATGAACATAGGGGTGCATGTATCTTTTTCAATGAAAGTTTGTTCAGATATATGTCCAGGACTGGGATTGCTGGGTCATATGCCCCTAATATAGGAACACCCAAATACATACAACGAATACTAACAGACATAAAAGGAGAAAGCGATGGGAATACAATAATAGTAGGAGACTTTTAACACCCCACTAACATCCAATGGATAGATCCTCTAGACAGAAAATCAGTAAGGCAACCAAGATCCTAAGTGACACCGTAGAAAACTAGGCTTAATTGACATTTTCAGGACATTACATCCCAAAAAATCAGAATATACATTCAAGTGCACATGGAATATTCTCAAAGTATTGACCACATACTGTGGCACAAAACTAACCTCAACAAATTTAAGAGTACAGAAATTATTTCAGGTATCATCATCTGACCACAATGGCATGAACTATAATCAACTACAGGAAAAGAAATGAGGGGAAAAAAAGTATCTACAAGAAGACTAAACAACATGTTACTAAAAAAACAATGGGTAAACAAGGACATGAAAAGGGAAATTAAAAAATACTTCAAGACAAATGATAATGGAAACACCATGAAACATCCTATTCAAAATGTATGGGATACCACATAATTTCTTCAAATATATTTTCTATCCCCTTTTCTTTTTCTTTCTTCTGGAATCCATATTATGCATAGATTGGCCCACTTTATATTATCCCATAGATCTCTTCTTTTGCTTTCACATTTTTTTCATTTGGTTTTCTGTCTGCTGCCCTGATTCAGTGATTTCCATTATTCTATCTTCCAAGTCACTAATTCGCTCCTCTGCGTTATTCATTCTGCTCTTAATTGCCTTTAACTCAGCTTGTGTCTCCGCAAATGAATTTTTTATTTTTTTCTTGTTTCTTTCTAAAGAAAGAACTAGTTACTGTTCTTTCTTTAGAACAGTTACTTTCTAACTTTAGAATAGTTACTAGTTACTTTCTAGTTACTGTTCGTATCCATTCTTAATTTCTTCATATTTGCTCTTACTTCCTTCACTACTTTCACTATCTCCTTCTTGAACTTGGTGCAGAGGTCTGTTTCATTGTTTGCTTCTTCAGGTGAATTCTGTTCTTTTAACTGGGAACGGTTCCTGAGCTTCTTCATTTTGCTTATATTTTTCTTATTCTGTGAGTTTAGAGAAACCAACTACTGTAGTCTTGGAGGGCTATTTATATGCAAGAGTGCCCCTGGGTATTTTGTGAGGGCTTAGTATTTACTTTTAGCATGAGGGCTGCTTTTGACTTGGATGCTTGCTGTCTCTTTCCTCAGTGTGTGCAGGTAGTTAGTCCTTTGATAGGGTGCTGCGTGTGCTTCCAGGGAGATGGAGGCAGTGGGCAGGACTAGTAGCCTGGTTCCTAGGCCCTTATCAGTAGCAAGGACCGGCAGGGAAGTGGCCCAGGCTAGCTGCAGGACCCTGGGAAGTGGCAATGACCCTCAAGAAAGTGTAGGTGGTACCCAGGGCACTTGGCAGTAGCAGCAGCAGAGCATGTGTGTTCCCAGGGGAGTGAAGGCAACAATAGCTGATGCTCAGTTGCAGGGCCCTCCTCTGTGCTGACCTCTGAGGTGACTGGGGCCATAGGTCGTGCTGTTCATGGACCCCCAGTGGTGTCAGACCATGTCCACCTCTGGAGTCTGAGATAACTGCAGTGGTTTGTCCCTGCACCCTATAACCACTAAGGAGGTTCCCCATCACTCTTTGCCCACACAGGAGGTGCCCTGCTGCCCTTACCCCATGCAAAAGTTGCCCAGCCACCCGCAGCCCATGGAATGGATGCTCTGCTGCCCATAGGCCATGCAAGAGGTGCCTCACCATCCATAGCCTGTACCAGAGAGTCCGCGCACATGAGGGGAAAGATCTTCCTATGGTGGTCCGCCCCCTTCCTCTCGCCCTCCCCAACAATGGCACCTTGTTTCTCCTATGGCCCAGACCTTCTCCCAGTTCCCTTGGCTGTAGCACTCCATTCCCCAGCCCATGGTACACCACTCCCTAGCCCCTCAGGCTGACTCCACACAGCCTAGATCCCTTCCTGGAACTGACCTCGGGAGCCTCAGTCTCAGCACCCTGCCCCTGCCCCAGCATCTCAGGGTTCAGTGTTCAGGGGCAGCGGTACCGATAGTCTGTGCAGCTCTCTCTCTTCTTTGTGCTCCTCAGTCCAGTTGTTGCACTTTTCTTGAGGTTTTGAGGTCCTTCTGTCTCGGTTGATCTCACTGTCAGTTTGGTAGCTCCCAGGGTATGGGTTCCTTTCCTCTTTCACAGCTCCCTCTCCGGAGTGCTAGTCTCATCCTGATTCCTTTCTCTCTCTCACTCTATGTTTTTTTCCTTTTTGCTCTACCCAGTTATGTGGAGGGTTTCTTGTCCTTTTTGGAGGTTTAAGGTCTTCTGCCAGCATTCAGAAGATGTTCTGTGTGAATCATTCTACATGTAGATGGGTTTTTTTTATGTGTTTATGGGAGAAGGTGAGGTCCATGTCTTACTCCTCTGTGATCTGATCCCACCCTAAAGGTTTTTTTTTATAGCAATATAAAATTCCTTCCAAAAAGTTATAAATACCGTACTTGATTAGAAAAATACTCCAAGAGCTGAGAACAATGTCTCTTTTAGAAAGCTAGAAATAACTCTGACATATACCTTCTTGTCTATATAGTTCTCTGTTCTTAAAAGCATTCTTTTCCAAAGACAATAATCTGTGTTGGTGTCATTAATTTTCATGTATAAACCTCTATTAATCAACATACTAATTTTAAAATTTAGCTAACATTTGTTGGATACCTACTATGTACTGGAAACTAAAAATTATAATATAGGGGTTACTTTTATACCAACGATATGGTTACTGACTGAGAGTGCTGGGCACATAGATATTCAATGTATGCTTGAAGTTTTGACAACATCCAAAGTTTAGGCTTATCCCTAAACAGGTTCTTTTTAGGAATCTATTGGATTTATCGTTCATTTATTTGCTTGTTTTTAACATAAAAAACATTTCCCTAAATACCACTTCAACTTATGTTTTCTATATATTTAATTTATAATGAAGTGTAAATAGTGGTAAATTTTGTAGATATAATCTACCCATAAATGAGTAACTGTATTCAATTCTAAATGTGTGAACAGGTTTCTCTTAGCTTGAGCTGCCACAACAAAGTACATAGACTAGGTGGCTTAAACAACAGAAATTTATTTCGCATAGTTCTGGAGGCTAAATCCAAGATTACAGTGCCAGCCAATTTAATTTCTGGTTCAATTCTCTTTCCAGCTTTCAGAGAATTACCTTCTCACTATGTCCTGACCTGGCCTTTTCTTTGCGAGCACACGAGGAGAAAAACAGACCTCTCTCTTCCTCTACTTACAAGACCACTCACCCTATTAAATCAGAACCGCACCCTTATGACCTGATTTAACTTTAGTAACTTCCTAAAACCCCAACAAAATTCAACCACATCATGGGTTAGGGCCTCAACATAAGAATTTCAGGGGAACACAATTCAGTCCGTAACAAGGTTTATCCCAAAAGCTTGTTTATAAGTCAATTTATAAGCATATTTCTCCAAGATATTATGTTCTTAATGGAGTTTCAGGGCCATTATCTTCCAAAACTAGCTACCAAAAGCCAACCACATGTACTTGACTCTATATATCTATCTATCTATCTATGTTCCAATGGTTAAAAAAAAAGGATGCATGACTCATGAACTCTCCCTACCATAATCCCCATCACTAGAACACACTCCAAAATACACTTCCTGCTATTCTCAATGACAAAACATATTTCTTCTCCCCCATGTCCCTATTTGCCAAAAACCTTTTCCTGTATTTATGATAGTGTTAAGAAAGTAACCTTTATATGAGAGCCATGATTTCAACTCTTCAAGACTTCCAGGCAATAGAAAAAAAACTCTAGGTAAGAGAGGATGGTTGACTCCACTAACTGATAGTATTTCCTGAGGTGGAATGGGATACTAAATGGCTGGAAAGGAAAGTAAAAGAACAAGACTATTCACAATAGCCAAGACGTGGAAACAACCTAAATGTCCATCAAGAGATGAATGGATTAAGAAGATGTGGTACGTATATAAAATGGAATAATATTCATCAATAAAAAGGACAAAATAATGCTATTTGCAGCAATGCGGATGCAAATTAGAGAGTCTCATACTAAGTGAAGTAAGTCAGAAAGAGAAAGACAAGTACCATATGATATCACATATCTGGAATCTAAGATAAAGCACAAGCGATCCCATCTACAAAACAGAACCAGATGATGGACATAGAGAGCAGATTTGTGGTTGTCAGAGGGAACGGGGGAGGAAGTGAGATGGACAGGGAGTTTGGGGTTGGTAGATGCAAATTATTACACATAGAATGAATAAGCAATGGGGTCCTACTGTACAGCACAGGAAACTATGTCTAATCTCTGATGGTAGAAGATGATGGAAGATAGTATAAAAAAGAATATATATATATATATATATATGAATGACTGGGTCACTATGCTGTACAGCAGAAATTGACACAACACTGTAAATCAACTATACTCTCATAAAAAAAGAGCAAGAAAAATTCACCTCAGGTGGATATACATAAACAGGATTAGGGAACTGAGCTGGCAATATATTAATGGTGGAAGTAGAGACCAGAAGGGCTTAGAGCTATAATAAGACAGGTACTCTAGCATTTGCAAATTGAGGGTAGAGATATTAGGAGAGTGGGGCAGACCTAGCTCCTGGAATGTAAAATAATGTAAAGTGGAACATATCACCTGAAGAAAGAGGAAAGAAATAGGAATGGAGCAGTAGACAATCCTGCTGACCGCAATAACTGGTTCATAAGACCTTGCTAAAATTGTTGAGACATTCAAGGCAAATTCTTAAAGTCAGAACTACTATAATTTGAAAAAAAAAAAGTCAATGCTCTTTCATCTTTTTTTTCCCATGTACCACATTTATTTCCCCTTGGTCTGCCCACCAATTCATTCTTCTGACTGATGAGTGTGTGTTCATGCACATGTGTGTGTATACACATTGCTATGGAGCAGCGGTACATGAGCTAAAGAAAGATTAGGATTGACATGAAAGAAATGTAAAAAAAAATTGACATTCAAAATATGATTTTTCATTAATGCACATAAAAATACAAATTTTGTGGTGAAAGAGGATTTTTTTCCCCAAGTTTCTTTACATATCAAGAACTAAGCTTAGCAGTCTCAGATTGCAGTCATATGTTAAGTGACAGCATCAAGACAATTCTATCACTGCTTCTCTGAATGATGGTTCAGAGAAGAGACTCTTTTTACCTATGACACCCAGGCACAGGGCTTGCGAACCTAGGTTATAGATAGACTATGATGACAGGAAGAAAATGCCAGAAGTCAAAAGCCATCTTTTATGGTCAGGAGATATGGGAGAAAGGCAAACTGAAGAGGTATGACAGAAGCAGGGGAAGCAAAGAATGATAAATGAGCAAATCTCAGAGAAAGGACAATGTAGTTAGGTAAATTGACAAGGTAATAAGCAAGTTTTGGCTCTTATTTATACTTGGGACTTTTGCAGTCACGTTAACACTCAAGTCTGGGTACTACATTAAAAGGGCTATGGAATACTATGGATGTATGGAATACATCCTCCAAGGGTATGCCCCTAATATGAAGTAACTATGGCTGGGGTCAGATGAAGTCTACAGCAGAAGCTCAGAAAAATTCCAGCACAGAGAGAGCCGAGGTGAGGCTGTTGGAACCTGTAAACCCCACCAAGCTCCGTTATGCTATAAAATCGGAACCAGGAGAAATTCAGCTGCTGACCTCAGTTATAAATCAGTTTCTCTGATTTCCTGGGAAATCAGGAACAATCAGGTGGACTAGAGAGCTTGCATGGAAACATGCGTAGCCAGAGGACAGTGAGTAACCAAGGGCTCCATCAGGTCTCTCTCTCTGTCTCTCAGATACCCAAATGCCATTCTGAGAAAGAAAACTGAGACACAGAGCAATTATCTAAAGAGACTGCATCTAATACTAACTTCATCTTAGAGAATTTTAAAACCAAAAGGAAGCTTCAAACAAAGAGATTGATATATTATTATTAGCTGTGGAGAAGAGTAGTGTAATTAGGAGAAGAAAGGAGTCTATCACATATACAAGAAAGCAGAGGCAATTTTGTGTAACATTTTCAAGGTCAGGTATTTACTCTGTTGGATGACAGAGAAAAGAGTCTAGCCAGGAGCCTGGGCAGAAGTCCCCAAGGATATGTTGCATACATGGCTAGTGGTATATAACAGTATTTTCGTATTAATGTGGCAATATTCAACTTACTTCCCTACTCAGAATTCACCTGGAATGTACACCAAGTTTTGCTCATCTACTACTTAAAAAAAAAACTGTATGCTTTCAACTTTCAAATATTTCTGACAATGTAATTAATGTGCAAAACATAAAGGCAGCTTTCATACTCTGCTAACTGTTACATAGAGGTCTTATTTTACTGTCAGAATTAAAATCTATCAGTCTGGAAATAGTCCCTCCAAAGTTCAAATCACGAGGTATGGAGGAGGGTGTGGACTTAACCTGTGTCCAAAACTGGGGTTCTGAAGTATTAGGGAAAGCTGGCCCATATAATGTCTTTCTATATGAGGAACTGTGAAGATGTATGCTTTAGGGCAGAGAATTACACAAGCTTGGCACATAAGGAAGACTGAGTTAATAGAGGAGGAGGCACAATTCTGAAGACAGTACAAAGGCTGGCCTTGAGATCCTTGTAGCTCCTACTCCCAGAGACTCACATCTATTTACAAGGGTAGAAAGGGTTAAAGTTATAAAGAAAAGTGTAAGGCAAAATACTGTAAATTCTGAAAAGAAAGAAACTGAAGTAAAATGCTTTGATATCAATTTGAAAAATTATAATGTTAAAAGAGGGGAAGGCACACAATCTCTGCTTCGTTATGGGCCTCAGAAAATCTACAGCAACTTGCAATGTGAAAACCTCAAAATAATTAGCAGAGGCCAATAGATGTCACTGATTTTAGAAAAGAAAAGAACAGGATTGGGCGGGTGGGGAGAAGCCAGCAATTCAGAAGCATAGAACAGGTATGCATACGAGTCCTTATCTGAGGCTCCTAACACAATTAGGAAAGTGTTCTCTCTACAGTGACATGGAGGAACTGTAGTAGGAGGGACAGGAAGGGCCAAAAAAGCACTATCTACACATCTGTTATCTATTTATAAAAACTTAGCCACTAGATAATACTCTCCATATCTAAAAGAAGAAACTCATGTTGCAATCTTTTGTATTAGTAGTAAAAAACAAAAAAAAAATGAGGGACGATAAGAAGGACTGCTGTATCAAACATGACTTATGGAACTGAAATGGTAGAAATGTGATGTCATTCACTTGAAGTCACAGCAGAATGCAATTCAGGAAATATACAGAGAAAGCATGAGAAAACTCATATGAACATTCCAGGTTTTCAGTTTTATTGTGATTATTTACTCCCCTACTCTACAAGTTCTGGTCTTTATTATTTATAAATAAGAATTACAATATTAATAGTAGTTGTCATCTCATAATTATAAAGTACTTACTAATATCCAGCCACTGTGAAAAGCTCTTTGCTTATATTAACTCACACAATTCTTACAAAAGCCACTGATATAGATGCTATTATTAAGCAATTTTATATACGAAATTCAGAGAGGTTACTCAGCTAGCAATTAGTAGAGCTGGAAAGAGAAGCTAGAAAAAAAGAGTATGAGTTATTAACACATTTTCATTTCTATTCTAGTAAAATAAAAATCCAAAACTAAATGAAATGATTTAAAAAATATCATATTTGTAGAATCAAAGATTTTCCTAATGAAATGAATCAGCTAAGACCTACATGACTGTTTTATCTTTGAAGGTACTGAACTTCTGTCACATAAAGTTGCCCAAACACTCAAGAAATTCAAATACTCCAAGTTTGACCCGGAATAGTTGGGCTTTTCATAGGTGTTATGGTTTTGCTGGCATTATTCTAAAGCAGTGGTCCCAGTGGGGGTCATTTAGTGTTTTCTGGAGACATTTTTGGTTATCAAGACAGAGAGGGTAGATGACCTGCTGGCGTCTGTTGAGTAGACATCAGGAATTCTGCTAAACATCTTGCAGCACAACAGGATAGTACAACAAATAATAAACTGGCAAAAATGTCAGTAAGGCCAAGGTTGAGAAATCCTGCCCTACACACATTTAGAATCTTATAAAATAACAAAGCTGTTTTCTTCATATTGGCTTCTAGAAATCTCAGAGCCAAATCTGTGGTCCCTCTCTAGTAGAAGCAGTAGATACTATAGCATCCATATTATATGCTAATCTTATTCTTGGCTCACTGTATTTTCACTTTTGAATGATTACCACACCTACTTTACGACACACACATACGTACAGTTCATGTTTGTTTTAAAAGCTGTTTCATTCCTTTATGGAATATGGCGAGAACAAAAGGAATAGGGAGAAAGGAAGAAGGACAAGCAAAATGAGGAAGCTGAGACAAAGCCCAGAGACAAGGAAGGAGGGGTGAGAGAGGAAACGGCGAGGAAAGCTCTATTTTCGTTATTACTTTTTAAAGTGACGATTTGTCTTTTGCTTTTTTACTTGGAATACAACCAAGAATAATTTTTATCAATGTTATTCTTTTCCTGAATGCATCCAAATAATTCTGTCCACTGAAGAGAATCAACACTAATATAAACTTATTTTTCAGGACTGTTCTGCTCTTTTCAGTTTCTTAGGTTTCACAAACATTAGCAACAGAGCCAGGAAAAACCTTTCAGAGTTCTTCCCATTCTTTTGCTCCAATTTCAACTTATCTTTCCTCAATATATCAAAGAAAGAGACTGCAATTCCTTTTAATGATTTTTAAAAAATAGATAATTACACAATATCAGTGGCGAGATAAAAGATAAATGGACATCATATGATTACTGGCACCTATACCAAAAAGAAAAAAAAAAAAAAAAGAAACTGGCGATCTCCACCTGGTAAAAGCCAGATCCTTGAGGAATGGTTGTTCAAGATGATGCCGTGTTTGCCCGTGCACATATGGCAGGCCAGGAGTACGTGGACAGCCTGAGGCCTTTGACAGGCCATGATTTATTCCACTGAATAAGCACATGTAAGTACTCTTTCTGAGTATATCCATCCTTCCAAACGTTTACTTCTTTTGGAATGGATTCTGAGCATCTCAGAGCTGGGTAGAACATTTCAAACACCAATGTTTTCAGTTTATCTCACTATTAAGAACATGAATTAAAATGACCTAAAATCCATGGTCAGGATTTTGCAAGACATAAAGATGTTCCCTGAATGCCCTGCCTTCTTCAGAAGTCTCTGTGCTTTCACAAAGCTTTTGGGCAAGTGCCTAATGGCCTTCTGTATTTTTCCTTTTTAAAACTGTTTATGAAGATAGTGGCCACATAAAAATGGATAGAAAAATAAAAGTGACATACAGTGCACAAAATAATCAGAGTCCAAGTCAGTGAACTGTCCATAGATAGATCTGTCACTGGATAATATGCACTGTCATATAATTTATGATTTAAAAAATAGCATGAGGTTGCGGGTTCGATCCCTGGCTTTGCTCAGTGGGTTAAGGATCTGGCATTGCTGTGAGCTATGGTGTAGGTTGCAATGCTGCTTGGATGCCGTGTTGCTGTGGCTGTGGTGAAGACCAGCAGCTATAGCTCCTGTTAGACCCCTAGCCTGGGAACCTCCATATGCCACAGGTGCGGCTCTAGATAAAGGCAAAAGACAAATAAATAAATAAATAATAGCAATAATTACAGTAATCTTCTCCATAAAACACTTTCACAGATCTGCAGCAGGTATAATTTAAATGTTAACTAGGACATAAAGAATTTTCTTGATGTTAAAGCAATTGATGACCAATTTTTAATAAGCAAAGTCCATGAAGAGGAACCATGTGCCAAAAATGAACCTGGAGAAACTTGCATACAGAAGTGATGTAGTGTGGGAATAAAGCAGTAGCCTTATGTTCTAATGATTTCAGCGGCCAGACAGGTCAAGCAGACATAATATAAGATAAATGGGGAAGGGTGGAGAGGGC
This sequence comes from Catagonus wagneri, assembly GCA_004024745.2. Lineage (NCBI taxonomy): Eukaryota > Metazoa > Chordata > Mammalia > Artiodactyla > Tayassuidae > Catagonus > Catagonus wagneri. The sequence goes on from PVHT020000173.1 coordinate 15,491,210, forward strand.
TAGGTACAGCTTTCTGATCTTAAATATTGATCAGAATTCACATTAAAAAAATTTCACAGCCAGGCCAAAAGAAACCTATTTGTGTGCTGAATTTGGTTCCTGGGAAGAACAACTTCTGTTATCCACAGCGACTTACATTTTACACAGTTTGAAAATTCTAAAGCAGAAAAGGCAGTAATGTATCTCCAAGGTACTAGCTAGGTTGATTCCTTGTGTAAAATGATCATGGCCCAACTCAAGGATATTTCTTAGGGTGGGGTACTTGGAGAGTGTAACTATACCTTGTGTGTTTATAAAGGATTCTCATCTCTGCTTGAGAATAAGACTAGAGCAAGGATGCTCAGATTAACAGTTCAGTAAGTGTTAAAAATATTCACAGCACTACAGAGAGTTTTATGGCACTATTAAATTTTGTCATTTGAGTAAATACATAGTGGTGAAAAGTTGTAAATAATTTTAAATTAAATTGAGTTATATTAATCAAAGAAGTGCCTACATGTATTTGAAAACGTAGTCTCATATTTTTGAAACATAATATTTTACTCCATGGACAATGTTGGTTGTGCATGTGAATTCACAGACTTATAATAAATAACTCACGGCCCTCCAGAAGTTTGTGAACACAAGTTAAAGACAACTGGTCTAAATTTAATCTATTGTTTAAAATAAAGAAAGCTTCAGAAAATGATGCACCCAAACTAATAAAAAGAAAAATGCTGGTAAATATTAATATCGAGAGGTATTTGGAAGATGAGGTTGCAAGGCAACCAAGTAACCTAAACTGTTTAACACAGCTGTAACTGGATTCTTGGAAGGAGGAAAGAGAGAGAAAAATGAAGCAGAACAAATATTGAAGAGATAATGACTTAGAATTTCTCAATAATACTGAAAGCTGATATTATACATAGAAAACCCCAAGGACTCAACCCCAACATTACTTGAACTGATCAACGAATTCAGCAAGAAGCAGGATATAAGGTTAATCTTCAGAAATCAATCACATTTCTGTATACTAACAATGAAATATTAGAAAAAGAATACCAAAATAATTTACCTTTTAAAATTGCACTCCAAAAAATCAAATACCTGGGAATAAACCTTACCAAGGAGGTGAAAGACTTATATGCTGAGAACTACAAAACATTAATCAAGAAAATCAAAGAAGATACAAAGAAATGGAAAGATATTCCATGCTCATGGGCCGGAAAAATTAATATTGTAAAAATGGCCATACTACCCAAAGCAATCTACAAATCCAATGCAATCCCTATCAAATTACCCATGACATTCCTCACAGAACTAGAACAAACAATCCAAAAATTTATATGGAACTGCAAAAGACCCAGAATCACCAAAGCAATTATGAGGAACAAAAACCAAGCAGGAGGCATAACTCTCCCAGACTTCAGGCAATATCACAGGGCCACAGTAATCAAGACAGTGTGGTACTGGTACCAAAACAGACATACAGACCAATGGAACAGAATAGAGAACCCAGAAACAAACCCAGATACCTATGGTCAATTAATTTTGACAAAGGAGGCAAGAACAAAAAAATGGGAAAAAGATAGTCCTTTCAGTAAGTACTGATGGGAAACCTGGACAGCTGCATGAAAATCAATGAACTTAGAACACACTCTCACACCATGCACAAAAGTAAACTCTAAATGGTTGAACGACTTAAATATAAGACAAGACACTATTAAACTCCTAGAAGAGAACATTGGCAAAACTTTCTCTGACATCAACCTTACAAATGTTTTCTCAGGTCAGTCTCCCAAAGCAACAGAAATAAAAGCAAAGATAAACCAATGGGACCTAATCAAGCTGACAAGCTTTTGCACAGTAAAGGAAACCAAAAAGAAAACTAAAAGACAACTTATAGAAAAAAGAAAAGGTGAAGCTAGAGATAAAATTAGGAATGTGTTAGAAATTCATTAATAAATTATCCCTATCAAGATAAGTTGTCCCATTACAATACACACACACACACACACACACACACACACATACAAGGGCATGTCAGAACATTCTCTATCATTGACCACATACTGGAGTACAAAACTAACCTCAATCAATTCAATAGTATGGATGTTGTTTCAAGCATGTTCTCTGACCTCCATGGCATTAAACTAGAAATCAATCACAGGAAAAGAAATGAGAAAAAAATCTGACTACATGGAGACTAAACACCATGCTACTAAAAAACCAATGGGTCAATGGCGAAATCAAAAAAAGAAATTTAAAAATACCTGAAACAAACAACAATAAAAACACAACCATACAAAATCTATGGGATGCCACAAAAGCAGTTCTTCAAGGGAAGTTCATAGCAATATAAGCCTTCCTCAGTAAATAAGAAAAACTCAAATGAACAACCTAACCTATTACCTAAAAAATTAGAAAAAGAATAAACAAAACCTAAAGTCAGCAGAAGAAAGTAGGTTATCATAAAGATCAGAGAGGAAGTCAATACAATAGAGATTCAAAAAATGATACAAAAAATAATAAAACATAAGCATAAACTAAGTTGACAAACCTCTAGCCAGAATCACCAAGAAGAAAAGAGAGAATCTACAAATGAATTAAGAAATGCAAAGGGAGAAATCTCAACTGATACTACAGAAATACAAAAAAAAAAAAAAACGTAAGAAAATACTATGAGCAATTATATGCCAACAAATTTGACAACTTAGAAGAAAAGGACAACTTTCTAGATGCATACAGCCCACCAAAACTGAATCAAGATGAAGTAGATAATTTGAACAGACCAATCACCAGAAATGATTGAACATGTAATAATAATAGTAATAAAACTCCCTACAAACAAAAGTCCAGGACTAGATGGCTTCACTGGTGAATTCTACCAAACATTCAAAGAATAACTTATACTGATCCTTTCTAAACTGTCCAAAAGACTGAATAAGAAGGAACATCCCCAAAGACATTCTATGAAGTCACCATCACCCTAATACTAAAACCAGGCAAGGATACTACCTAAAAAGAAAACTACTAGCCAACATCTTTGATAAATGTAGACGCAAAAATTCTCAACAAAACTTTAGCCAACCGAATTCAACAACACATAAAAAAGATCAAACACCATGACCAAGTGGAATTCATCCCAAGTTCACCAGAATAGTTCAACGTATACAAATCAATCAACGTAATACACCACTTAACAAAATTTGAAAACTACATGATCATCTCAATAGATGCAGAAAAAATATTTGACAAAATCCAACATCCATTCATGATAAAAAAAAATCTCTTACCAAAAGGAGGATAAAGGGAACATATAAAAGCTATTTATGACAAAACCATAGCCAATATAATACTCAATGGAGAAAAGCTGAAAGCCTTCTCACTAAAATCTGGAACAAGATGAGGATACTCACTCTCACTTTTATTCAACATGGTACTGAAAGTCCTAGCAACAGACATAAGATAAGAAAAAAATAAAAGATAACCAAATTGAAGGGAAGAGATAAAACTGTCACTCTATGCAGATGATATGATACTATACATAAAAAAAATCCTAAGGACTCCAAAGAGAAACTTCTTGATCTTATAAATGAATTCAACAAACTACAAAGTTAATATTCAGAAATAAGTTGCATTTCTGTATACTAGCAATGAAATATCAGAAAGGGAATGTTAAAAAAAATGCCATTTAAAATCCCACCAAAAAAAAAAAAAAACACAAAAATTGGAAAAAAAACCTGACCAAGGATGTGAAAGACTTATATGCTGAGAACTATAAAACATTTATCAAGTAAATTAAAGAGGATTCAAAGAAATAGAGATACCCCATGCTCTTTGATTGGAAGAATTACTATTATTAAAATGGCTGTACTATCAAAGCAATCTACAGTTTTAATATGCTCTCTATCAAATTACCCATGACATTTTTTCACAAAACTAGAATAATCTAAAAACTGATATAGAACCATAAAGAACCCAGAACTGATAAAGCAATATTGAGGGGAAAAAAAATAAAGCAGGAGGGATAACTCTCCCAGACTTCAGACAATACTACAAAGCTACAGTAATCAAAACAGTGTGGCATTGGCACATAAACAGACATATAGCAGTTCCCGTTATGGCTTACTGGGTTAAGAACCTGACATAGTGTCTATGAGGATGGGGCTTAGATCCCTGGCCTTGCTCAGTGGGTTAGGTATCCAATGTTGCCACAAGCTGAGGCATAGGTCCCAGATGTGGCTCAGATCCAGTGTTGCTGTGGCATAGGCCTGCAGCAATAGCTCTTTCAACACCTAGTCTGGGAACTTCCATATGCTGCAGGTGCAGCCATAAAAAGAAAAAAAAAGCAGACATAGGGATCAACAGAATAAAATAGGGAACCCAGAAATAAACCCACACATCTCCAGTCTATTGATCTTCAACAAAGGAGGCAAGAATATAAAATGGGAAAAAGACAATCTCTTCAGCAAGTGGTGCTAGAGAAATTAGACAGCTGCATCTAAATCAGTGAAATTAGAACACACTCTTACATCATGCAAAAAAATAAACTCAAAATGGCATAAAGACTTAAACATAAGACATGACACCATAGAACTCCTAAAACAGAATACAGGCAAAATATTCTCTGACCTAAATCATTCACTGTTTTATTAGGTAATGCTCCCAAAGCAACAGAAATAAAAACAAAAATAAACAAATGGGACCTAATCATGTGTGTACCCCTATGTTCACAGCAGCAGTATTTACAATAGTCAAGACATGAAAACAACCTAAATGCTCATTGACAGATGAATGGATAAAGAAGATGTACATGTACACAACGGAATACTGCTCAGCCACAGGAAAAAAAAAAAAAAAAATGCCACTTGAAGCAACATGGATGCTACCAGAGATTGTCATACTAAGTTAAGTCAGAAAGAGAAAGACAAATACTATATCACATATATCAAATCTAAAATATGGCACAAATGAATCTAACTGCAATACAGAAACAGACTGACACACCTAGAAAACAGACTTCTGTTTGCCAAGGGGGAGGATGGAAGGAGTGAGATGGACTGGGAGTTTTAGTTAGTAGATTTAAACTATTCCATTTAGAATGGATAAACAACTAGGTCTTAGTGTACAGTGCAGAGAACTATATTTAATCTCAGAGAACTATATTTAATCTCCTGGGACAGACTGTGACATAAAAGAACACAGAAAAAAGGATGTGTGTGTGTGTGTGTGTGTGTGTGTGTGTAACTGAGTTATTTTGCTGTACATCACGCACAATATTGTAAATCAACTATACTTTAATTTGAAAAGTGATAAAAGATAAATTGTCCCAAAACAAAATGACTACTAATAATTTTCTAAATATTACAACAATAATTTCTACCTAGAGGCTTCCATAATGCCAGGTTTTGGAGAAATTATCAGACACTCTAATAAGCTTTTTAACAGAAATTCCAAGAAACCAATATTCAGACAAGATCTCTGCTATCTTATCCCATTCTTTTGGGTGTTAGCTTTGGCTTAGGACATCACCAATATTCAATGTAATGATACCTTATTTATTTTTGTTGACTTTAGAGTTAGAGACGTCAAAAATCACCACCAAGTTGTTCAAACTTGGACAAGTTCATTAACCATTTCAAGCCTTAAGAAAAATGGAGATAATACCACCTTCCCCATTGGATTATTATTAGCATTAAATTAGTCAGTTCACATAAAGTGCTTATCATAGTACAACACAATGGTGAAAGTAGTAAATTCTCGGTAAATGCTAAGAAAAAGAATTCCAAAGTTTTGTTCCAAAATTACTTTCTTTTCTGCAGCACATCAAAACCAGAAATCAAATGTGAGAATCCTGGAAGCCAGAGACTACCTCCAATCAGAAAGCTACATTTTTTTAGCTACATATGGATCTAGTTCAACTAGACTTTCCTGAATGAATGTGAGCCTCTTCCAAGCACATCCAAAGCAGAGCAATCATTGGCACCCGAAACAAAGCCTGTGCTCTGAAAAGCCACACATGATAGAAATTAAGCTACCTGTACTGAAAGTGCATGTGAAAGTATTTAAAAGGGAAAGAGAATGACGTAACAGGAAAGGAATTTAGGCACCGTCTCCTTAGTATAATCAAAACTTAGCTTGTTGATTCCCTTTCAAAAACATTCCAGAGTTAAATGTAATACTACTGTGTCCACTAACAGAACAGGTTTCTTATGCACTGTGCCTGGTTAATGTGGTACACGATTCTTCCTTGGATGTCTTGAATATTTCCCCCTTGAAAGTCGGGAACCGACACTCCTCAGCCAATACTAAGCTGTTCAGTAAGCTCTTTCTGTCTGCTAAGCTGCTTCTAGGGCCAAGGGCATTGCTGAATAATCGAGTTTAAATTTAAATAATGATCAGATGCCCTGAGAAACCTCCTGACAGACACCAGACTCAACAAAGAAACTGAGATTTTTCATCACTGTACTCATTCTGTGCCATTTTAGGCATGTTGTAGAAAAGTGAAACTGCAAAAGAAATCGTATTTTCAACCTTTGCATTGCATCAGGTGAAATATATTTTTGAAATGAATCATCTATTATGGACCAAATATTTCTGCATACAGCATCCTGGTAACTTAGAAGTGATCAAATATTTTTTCAATGAAATTGTTTTAGCTTGATTTAATGTTTAATTTTAGTTTTAACTTTTCTACATAGCCTATTCATTTAAACTCTACATTACAGGAGTTCCTGTTGTGGCTCAGCAGAAACAAACCTGACTGGCATCCATGAGAATGCACGTTTTGGTCCATGGCCCCACTCAGTGGGCTAAGGATCTGGCATTACTGTTAGCTATCATGTAGGTTGCAGACACAACTGGGATCTAGCGTCGCTGTGTCTGTGACACAGGTAGGCAGCTGCAGCTCCAATTCGACCCCTACCCTAGGAACTTCCATATGCCACAGGTACGGCCCTAAAAAATACAGGGAAAAAAAACAACAACTAAACTCCACATTACATATAATTTAGTATCTGTAAGCTAAATTTCTTACTTGTTCATTTTGGGACTAGAGTAATTACCATTATCCACTTAAGAGATATTTGAAAAGTTCAATATTTTTCTATCATCAAGTTTCCACTTTTATAGTCAAAGATTTCAGTAGATATTTTCTTTCCAGGAATACTGATAGGGGTGGGAGTAGGAAATATTGAGAGAGAGAAAAGCCTACTTTATTAGTAGATTCAGTGCAAGATGTAGAAAATCAAATTTATTACCCAAAGACAGGAAAAAGTAAATATCCTGGGTCAGCATTTAAAAAAAGACATACGGGGCAGCAGGGATACCTAGTAAGTGTTGGACACTGTGTTAAATATTTTACAAACATAAAATTTATTCCTCTAGATAGCTTAAAAATGTATTTGTGTCACTTTTACAAAAGAGGAAACTGAGTTTGAGAGGTTACGTAACTAGAATAAAGTTACCAAGTTGATAAGGCACAGAGCTGGGACTTCGATGTCAGCCCTAGACATGGACAGTGTTATGCACCAAAATGTGCCCCCCTCCAAATTCAAATTGGAGCTCAAAGTGACTATATTTTGCAGATAGGGCATTTATAGAGGTAATCAAGGTTAAATGAGGCCACAAAGGGTGGGTCCTAATCCAATAGGACTGGTGTCCTTATAAAAAAAAAAAA
>PVHT020000173.1:15499869-15534101 GCA_004024745.2 Catagonus wagneri
GATTGCTGTAGCTAGGACCTCTAATACTATGTTGAATAACAGTGGCGAGAGTGGACATCCTTGTCTTGTTCCCGATTTTAGTGGGAAGGCTTTCAGCTTTTCTCCATTGAGTATTATGCTTGCCGTGGGATTTTCATATATGGCCTTTATTATGTTTAGGAATGTTCCCTGTATTCCCACTTTGATAAGAGTTTTGATCTCCTTCCAGCATCTTGATCTTGGACTAATCACCAGTACTTCGAGAAAATAAATTTCTGTTGTTTGAGCCACCCAGTCTGCGGCAATTCATTACGGTAGCCAGAGCAGACTGATAGAGATATGAACTTTACAAAGATTTTCTTCCTATACTGTTTGTTCTGTAGGTCTCTTAATAATCTACCAGAGAAGCTAGTTTTAGGTGCCATGAGTGCAAGACTATGGGTGTCTGTATCTTCAGAGTCTGATTTTTGTAAAGGGAATAAACTAATTGACAATAAATTCATTCTATACTGATATTATTTCTTGACAGTGCTTTACAATGACTAAAAGAAAGGTAAGGTGGATATAAAGATTCCTCTCCCATTTAGGACCTTAATACATACACTGTTTAGTGAAGAACCCTTCTCTTTCCTTCAATTAGAGCTAAATCTGAGCTCTCACTTGCCAGCATTGATTTCCTCCTTTCCCTGGTTTGGCATCCAGCAACACCCGAGTTGGAGTTTCCTAGAGCTACAGATTTCTGCTGTCATGTTCACCCCTGCCCCTCACAGAAACTTCTCTCCCTATAACTACTCGCCCAATATAGAAAGACTACTTGTCTAAGTCTTGGTCAACCAGATCCCCAAGTGTGTCATATTTATCCCCAAGAAAAATAATAAAACACATTTCATTAATCACCTCTACTTAACAGAAATAAAGAAACTGAGGCACAGAAAAAAGAAATGACTTGTCCTTTCTTGGTCACATAGGCATGGTCTGGTCACTCAAACTGTGGTCTATGGGTCAGCAGCATGCACATCATATGGGTGTTTGTGAAAAACAGAGACTCTCAGGCCCCATCCAGTTCTGTTGAATCAGAATTTACAGTTCAGTCAGAGAAACACTTTTGGAGTTGTGACAGTGAGGAGATTTGAATCCAAATATTCTAATTTCTAAATCAAGCTTCTTTGCTCATGTGCTTCACCACAGGGGCTTCTAAAAGCAATCCCCTCCCCCCGCCAGTCTCCCTGTAGTGCCATGACTGTAATGGTAGAACATCAGTCGGGTAGGTGCATCATATGAGACCTCAGGGTCTCAGAGCTTTAAAGAAGCTTTTAAATCACACCCTTCAAACAGCAGCCTACTTATTCTCTGCAAAACTAGAACTAATTAGGGCCACCCATCAAAGTGGGGAAGTGGCCATCCTCTACACTGAGCTGCAGATGTAGATGTACCCTACATCAGTACATTTCATCTTCACAATAATTCAATGATAAAGGCTTCATTATCCCTATTTTACACAAGAGGAAACTGAGCCTCACACATATGAAATAATTATTAACAGAGATTCTACATTGCTGGTTTCTCTGACTCTTGGTCTGGGCAGAAGGACCCATCCCCTAAAGTCATAAAACCACTCAAGGATAGTTCTGCAGTCACTTAGGTAGTTAACACTTCAGAACCCTTTCAGAGCCCTCTATAACTCTGGGTGACTATCACAACTTTCCTCCTCATTGTAGGATAACAATGAGAGACATACTTCTGAGCTGAGGACCTATGGCATCCTTTATTGTACTCTTCTTTAGTTGGCTCTGCAGCCTGTAACAAGGGTGTTCTCATTTCTTTCATGTGACACAACATGCCAGCTCTTTGAATATATATATTCACTTCATGTTAGATGTTCTGCTGAAACCCTGAGACCTTTGAAATGGAACTGGGATGGATTTATGATGGCAATGGGTGCATGAACCCACATACTTTCTCTCTTTTGTTCAACACGGGGAAGAACACATGAATGACAGCCCATTCCCTTGGGATCACTTGTAGGTTATAAGTCCCACACCTTAGCTTCTTTAGTCATGGTGAGATGAAAAAGAAAGAGAGCAGCTACAGGGAAGACCTTCAGATTCCAAGTAAAACCATGGATATGATGAATGAATACTGTGACCAATATTCCATATGGAAAGAAGGGTGAACTATTAATGCGCAGCTGGAGGAGACAAGGGCCAGGGCATGTACGTTAATGCTCTACTACAAACTCCCTCCCAGGATGATCAACTGCTTTCTGGCAGCTCTACTGACCTTACGTGTGAATTTTTAGTCACTCTTCATCTTCTGAAAAATATCCCTTTGCTATTTACATGCCAGTAACAAGAAAAAGCAGAGTAACACGTTTGTTGTGGCAAAGTGCTACATCTTGAGACTCAAAGGGTCTTTTAAGACACTAGTGGAATCAAGGACTGACAAATAATACATGGATTCCTGTGCGTTACATGGTCAGTCAAGGAATGTGAGAGTTCCCATTGTTGCTATTCACAGCTGCAGTGACCCGCTGGTCAGTCCTACCAAGACTGAGTTAGAGACACAGCCAAGTAATGTCATTTCAGTATTTTCCTACTGCCTCTTTATTTAATCTGACTACGTAAAGGGTGGTCCATAATATGCTGATCTTTTTTTATTCACTAAACAGTGCAGGTTAGAGCCCCTTTCCTACCAAGAACAGCTTAATAAAATTAACTCTGACTCGATCGGTGTGTGAAATGATATTCTCTCTAGCCCATTCCACAGTGGTTTGTTCCAAGGGCAGAGATTTTTCAGTGTTCTAGTGAGGATTGAAATGTTGTATACAGCTACATAATTTTTTACCCCAAATTAATGATGTCTGAGTTCATGGATTTAATACTTTATAGGAATTTCAATAAAAAAGAGAATGTTCTTGGCAAAAGAAACAATTGTGCTTTTCTTATGGTTAGGGTTATTCTCATCTGGGAAAGGAGTGCTGACAATCATACGAGGTTGAAATTATGGCGAGTGGTGTGTGCACAGAACTGTGTAAGAGCTTGGGAGATTTCTACTTCACCACCTACTAATTGCATGACTTGAAAAAGTTACTCTGCTCTGAGCCTCAGTTTCCATTTCTGCAGGATATGAAGCTTCATGTATACAGTCAGTAGTAAGTCTCCTAGGACTGTGAGGATTAAAAGAGGTGAAGTAGGTTATTATGAGAAGCTACATGTAGAGGGAGTTCTCACTGTGGCTCAGCAGGTTAAGAACCCAAATAGTATCCATGAGGATGTGGGTTTGATCCCTGGCCTCACTCAGTGGATTAAGGATCCAGCATTGCCTCAAGCTGCAGTGTCAGTCACAGATGTGGCCTGGATCAGGCATTGCTGTGGCTGTGGTATAGGCCAGCAGCTTCAGCTTGGATTCAGCCTCTAGCCTGGGAACTTCCATATGCCGCAGGTGCAGCTGTATAAAGGAAAAAAAAAAGGAAAAAAAAGAGTTCCCATCGTAGCTCAGCGGAAACGAATCTGACCAGCATCTGTGAGGACGCAGGTTTAATCCCTGGCCTCACTCAGTGGGTTAAGGATCTGCTGTTGCCATGAGCTGTGGTGTAGGTCACAGATGTGGCTTGGATCCCACATTGCTGTGGCTATGGTGTAGGCCAGTTGCTATAGCTCTGATTCAACCCCTAGCCTGCGAAACTCCATGTGCAGAGGGTGCGGCCCTAAAAAGACCGAAAAAAAAAAAAAGAAGGTACATGTAGAGAACAGCTAGTCTCTGATGTGAGGGTGTGCATCAGCTCAGTTCTGTGACAACCAATGGGCTATGTTTTCAAGGGTTTTCTATGGCCCTGCATAGGCTACGGCACCTCCCCTTTCTTCTACCTGACAGATAATCCTGTCACTAAAGTCAATCCTCTGAACACCATTAGTGCCAAAGTTATGAATTGTTATTTTACTTATATGGTTATAGTCCAAAATAGCTGACTTTTTTTATTGACTCAACTCATTTAATAATGAATATCCTGAAGATCAGAAACTGAGAGTTAATAGTTAAGAAGCAGTCCTGGAATTCAGACTCCAGCCTTTGTGTTCCCTGTATTGCATACATATGACACAGGACTGGCTGTGAAGAAATCAAGAAGCCTCCATCCTTTGCTCTGTGCACTAATCCAATGGGATCAATAAATAAGTTAACCTGAATCGTGCAGCTCAGCTATAAATCAATAGGCAACAGCCAGAGACAATAGTTGCCACAATGTAACAGCATCATTCAAAAAGTCACTAGAAAACACATGAAAGGCACTGGTCTCAAATTTGTCAACTTATGTAAGAAAATATTTTGGAAAAAAAAAAAGTCACCAGGGACCGGGAACCCCAAAGCACATAATGCTAAGATCTGGAAGCACCCAGATATCTCATAGCCTAGGGTTTGAGTTTCAGACCTTGAGTACTTGAATAAGTGCCTCCACTTTCAAGCTCCTGCAAGGTCAGATCTCAGGATCTCAGGCTGTGCCTGTAAACCCAGCTTGCCTGCCTTTCCATCACTCAGTCCAGGAGTCAAAAAGGAGGCTAAAAGCTCTGCAGGTTCTGGATAGTACAACTCTTCGCCCAGCTGCCACAGCTGAAGATGGAGATTCAGAACTCTGAGAGGTCTTAACAAGCTCCCTCCCCACTCCTTGGATCATCACTCTGTCTTGGGCCCTCAGTATGGATATCGCTATTCCCTGTAACCTCTTAGTCCCCATAAGAAGCCAGGACTTCCAGGCCATCCCTCACCCATCATTTCTAATATCCAAAACAAATCACTTCCCGTTAATCACCAGTTCTGTGCCTCAGCCCCAACAGATGCCAAAACCTTTCCTTGCTTTCTTTTATCCACAACAGCTATTATTACATTCACATATTTAAACTAATGTGTACTGGTTTATCTGTCTCTGCCACTAGAATATAGGTTCCATTAGGTTAGATTTGTTTGTTTCATTCTATTCCATGCTGTACCTGCAGTTCTGGCATTTCTAAGCATTCTGACAACAGAAGACTTTTAATAGCTTTATTATATTCATTTTTTACTTTAAGGAGAAAGTACAAATGAAATTTCCAAATGCATCCTCGGTGTTTAGCCATATTGTCAAAGTAATTGAAAGAATTTAATCAGAGATGGGAAGCTACATTTAAGTGAATTAAGGAGGAAGTTAAGGTTTTCATTTCTAATTTTCCTCTTCTCTGCAATGGACATCAGACACTTAGAGGGTCTATAAAATTTTATAGTTGCAGTAAACACAGAGTACTATATATATGTCTGTCTCTGTGAGGAGTGTTGTCTACTTCTCTGTGACTATTATTGAGTATACACAATTAGCATAATCTATGCAATACTGGAAATTTCCTTTGTTATTTAGAAAGAATTCCCTGGCTTGCATAATATTTTGTATTATAATTTCCAAGTCTGTGGCAACATGATCTTTTTGTGGAATCCACAGCGCAAAACAAAATTCTCAAAACAATTTCATTAAGGCCGCTTATCTGTTTTACTTTTCACAGGTGCCCTGGGGTGTTCCTGCCAGTATCATGTGCATCAAGTTTAAAACTAATGAAAATCCAAATATAATTAGAAAGGGAGATGGGGAAAAGAGAGATTCCAAATCAGGGTGGATCCTCTTATTGTGCTGGAGGGAAGAGGATTGTGATGCATCTTTGATAGCAGCAGTGGGGGAAATGAAACACTGATTGCGAGCTGGGTTTGAGCTGACCATTAATACGAGTGAAATCAACATTATCCTGATTACTCCATGTGAGAAACAGATGCCGTCCCCGTCCTCTTCTCTTTCTGCAGATGTAACAAAAGGCTTCGCGCCTGCTTGGGACAACTGGGTGGGAATAACACATGATAAGAGGAAGGGGTCCCTGAAACATTATCAAAATTTCAGGAACGTCCAAATTTTGGCATAAGCATTAGGTTTTGGCTTTGTTTTTTCTGAGGAAAAAAAATCCCTACTAACTGACAACTGCTTAAGTGCATTTGTCAAAAATACGGTGTGTTATAAGAACCTAAACATTTAATGCCTGGATGCCTCCCCGAACTCCACACTCATAACCCACTCCATACACACACACACACACACACACACACACACACACACTCCTAATTGTTCTTGAAGGTTTAGCTTACAAATGCTTGAGTAACCGCCACACTCCTTTCTTTTCTGTTCTAGAAGCTCCCTCCTCTGTGCTCCCACAGCACAACACTTTTCCAAATCAGCCCAATGGAAACTCTATGAATAATGAGAAAAATAGTCTTGTCTCTTTAGTTTTTGCATTCCTGCTCCTTGCCTAATCACTGGCAACAAGGCTTATTTTTCTTGCTCTTTACTCCTCTATGATGGCACATATTACACCTTCTAAAATGCTGATTTGTTTTGTTTTGTTTTGTTTTGTTTCAGAGAGGACCACTGTAAATAACAGGAGAAAAATGTGTTAATCAAATCTTTCTGTTACACTGAATTTAACTAATGTTTATAGATTTGGTCACAAAACAAAACATTCCCTGATATTATAATATAATAGAGAAGGGCAGAGTAATATTTGAAAGGATTGACACTGGAACTTTTTTATTGTCATTGGAAAGGATAAATGTGGAGGGTCAATGTAGTATAATAAGTGGGAAAATAATAGGTATAAATGCACTGTAAAATGACAGAATTTTCTTCTGAATATGTATTGTGTACATATATATTTATATATGTGTAAATTTATATATCAGAGCACTTACATTTTTAATTTGACAGAATGAAAGAACATTTGATGCATTTCATCCAAATCTGCCTTCTTTCTTGGGAGTACAGTTAGTAAATATAACTAAAATGTCCACTGAATACCTCTGAGCAATTGAAATGAGGTTTAAATTACCTCCATACAATCACCTAATCCTTCTCCCCATCTCTCCCTCGCAAAATCACACAAAAAAATGACATCCATAACCCTCACAGAGTGTCAGATCTAGGTGTAATCAAACAGAATATGGACAGAGTAAAAATCTGTAATAAAAAGCCAGCTTGGTGTTCACGGATTGACCGAGTTCCTGCCGGAGAAGGTGCCTTGATTAAATCTCCCAGAGCCTCATTTCTGCCACATCTTTGACCAGTTAGGCAGGCCCTGATTCTGCCCCTGCTCTGCAATTCCTCATTTCTCCCAAGGAATTATTCTGCCTCTTCCACAGCTCCTCCTCCTCCAATCAAGGATCTGACACTGCCCATTGACCACGTTTATTTTTCTGCCTTTTGGCATAGGCGCTTGTCTGTTGTAGGATAAAAGTAGAATTCTCTGCTGTCTGCAAGGCTTTCCCCAGGGAATAGAGCATGAAACCCAAACTTATATATAAAATCATATCCTGTTTGCAAACATCATATTCCCTTTGCTTCTCACTAATCTGGTCCTGTAAACCCCAGCACAGCTTGAGAGCCCATTCCTCATCTAAACAAATGCCATAAGCCCCTTTATACTTTTACAACCATGTCAAAAAATAATATTGCCTGCCAATAGTGATGTGATTGGAGTTGCCTCCTCCGAGCCATAAAAGAAGTGCAGAGTCTGTTATCAATTTCTCTAAGTGTATCAAGGGAATTATGGGTCGATTCAGTTCCAAGTTATAAATGACAACTCAAAAGCCACAGAAGCGTTTGAAGCTGGGAGCTGATGACGACATTATCATAAAAGCCTGCTCGTCCTTGCTTTTGTGGGTTTTTTTGTGGCCTATCAAGTGAAGAGGGAAAAGTAAGGCTGAGAAATGACTTCAAGATTTCTTCACACAGCAGCAGGTCAGATGGTTAGGAAAATGATCACTATTTTTAGTGATATACCCTGAGGAGTGAGAACTAAAGTGGCCCTGCGCTGGCTTTTGTTTCCAGAGTCCCTTAATTATCTGTTTCACTCTATGACGACCAAGGCCTGGGATTTGGTAAAATGCTCTTTTCAATTGGTGCATTTTCTTGTGGTGCAATCACACAGTAATCAGAAGTGAGTCATGCCATAGTAACTAAACAAAATGAGAACCAAACACAAAGGAATTCGGAAACCTTGAGATTATTGCTCAAATTGCAATTCTAAAAAGCATACTTTAAAGCACCTTAAACACCATTCACCCACTGAGCTGAGTAACACTGTTGAATTACCACATGCAATTTTAGGGGAAAATTTAATAAGAAGTAGGGATTTTTCTTAAATTTCATAATGTCCCAAGGAGACCCCTCAAAAGTCAATTAATCCATCAGCATTCAGTAGGTATAAATTAAACCTATCTAGCAGGAAGGTATATATTCCAGGTAACTGAGTTTTATCTTAACAATTGGAGAGCATTAAATGTTTTGGAATTTAAACCAATGTATTCATCTTAGATAATATGAGCCAGAAGAGTGCCTTAAGACAAAAGCAATTTCAGTGGTTTCCAAGATTGCTGGGGTGCCCCCATATTGCCAAGATGGTTACTCCAAGTTCAAATAGGATATCTTTTGTATACTTAATATGTCTTGGGGTGTCCTGGAGGTAAAAAAATTAGAATGATACAAATCCACAGGACCCAGAGTTTCTCTTAGGGCTTAGAGCAAAACTGAGGATCTTAGGGGTCAAGATGGTTCCTAAATGTCTAAGAACATTACTTGGTTCATTAAAAAAACAAAAATACTGAATCAAGCTAGTTCCAGAGCATCTATCAATGTGGGTGCATACACACGCTCACCCAGATCTATATAAACACCATCAGAAGACCTATAGGCCAATTTGATCAACAGAGGGGCCTCTCTCTAGCCCTTCCAGCAGTGACGGCATGAAGTTAATCCAGTCTTACCCCTCCTGCCTCTGCTGGTTCAGGCTAGACTTATCCACCACCAATGCTGCTACGATCCTGATTAGCTCACTGCCATTCTATGACGCCCACTATGCCAGAAGCAGCAGTCACTATTCCTTGGGTACTTGTAAGGGCAGTTCTGGCTAAAGAATCAGAAGTTACCTTGGTTTGGGTTTAGTGCAGTTGAGCGTATGCACTTTGTGTTCAAGGGATAGTGAGTTACAGAAAAAGCAGAGGTCAAACTTGGGAAGTTTGGGTCCTAGGGAACTGTTCTCATTTCAACTCTGGGCCACAAATGTACTTGTAAATGAGTGGGGGTTTGATGACCACCACTCTTTTAACATCTTTGATTTTTCTCCCCATCACCATACCCAGTAAGCAGTCATTAGCTTTGTTTCATTCTTTGCCTCATTTACAGGTAATCAGCCATTCCCTTAAAATGGCCACTTGGGATGTTAGCAAATAAGTGCAAAAGCCAATGAAACTCATTTAAAAAGTCAGTTTAGTCTCTGCTTTCGAGGATGATTTCACAAGTTCTGGGCTTTACAGAAGGTTTGCTTAAAAAGGAGCAAGGATTAATGTGGGACGGTGATTGTCCTGGGAGTCAAAATCAAAGCTCACTGGTGAGCTGCCACAAAGGAGACCACACTACATTAGCCACACAAGTGCACTGCTAGACTCCAGGGGCTGGGCTAGTCTGTGGAAAATCAAAGACTTGGAAGGACCTAATATGCTCTTCTGGAACTCCTCCACGTAGACATGCATGTCAACCTCATACTTCCTGTCTTTCATCCTTTAAAATGTAACTTCAGGAAAATAACCTCACTTCTCTGAACATTCAGGTCCTAGCCTGCAAAATGGTGTTACTTATAACGACTGTTTTATAAAGTTGCTATGAACCTCACTTGTATGTCGGTAAACTGTAAAGTCCACATTGATATTGGTTGTAGTTGCCGTTATTCTTTCTAGAAGGCAGAGTCACAGGTGAAAGATGTCAATCTAGCATCACTAAAATGACAAAATTAGTTGAGGGTGTACGAGATTTTCATGTATAAAATTTAGTTATAGTAAAATATTGGCTAAAACATATACAGGACTAGTTTTGTTCTTTCCCTTCCAAATTTGAGAAGCCTAATTGATTTACATTCATTAGTCTTCGGAAAACTGATCTGAAATTATTTTGATCTAATGTGACTTAGCCCTTGGTACTAAAGGATGATGGTTACCTTTAAGGGTTAACTTTAAATAGACTGCAGGTTATAGGGTATGTTCTAAAAATCCACAAAAATGTAGACATTTTTCCTCACACATCCCTGGATTCAAACACATTTGTCCTTGAAATATGGTATAAATATTCTCAGTCAAAAAGGCTTTGCTAATTATTGAGGACAAAAATGGCCTCTGGGGGTTCACAAATAAAATGTCCTACAATGCAAAGTGCTTTGTGAAATTTATGTCATTTTCACCAGGAATACAATGTATGTGCATACTCAGGGTGACTCTACTGAAAACTGAATTCTGCTGTAAAGTCATGTTAAACCTCTAATAGTATCTTCTCTCTAGCTATATAAAAGTCTAGCAAAGCAGCTTCACACAGGACACTACAGTCATAAGGGCCCCACATTTGGTTTATTAGCTATTTTCGCCGTCTTGGAATTCTTAGTAATTTTTGAAGAAGGGATTTTAATTTGGCATTGAGCCCTACAAATTATGTGGCCAGTCCTGAATTCCAGCATAACTTTTAATGAGAAGCAGCCTTAAAAATAACTGACCAGATAAATCAAAGTATGTAATTTTGGAAGCTAATGTTATTTAAAAGCAATATACAAACTCATACTTACCCCAAGTCCACCACACGGTAACGAAGAAAAAAACTTTTGAGAGGAGTCACCTACACGGTAAGAAGACATGAAAAATACATTTAAATTGGGAATGTCATAATTTTAAAAATTCTTGGTGCTTATTAACACACAATATTATGTCACATGATTAATTGACTCAAATGTAAACTGATCAAATTTTAGACAGTTAAGAAGAAAATTGATACAAATATTAGACGTAGTATCTATTACCCCATGTGAACAAACACGTATCCATGAAATTTGAGTCTCAAGATTTTTTCAACTGCCCTACACATCATATATCATAGTATTTTTTTACTTATAACTTAATATAAAAAATTCAGATATTCACTAAGATGTGATGCTTTACGCTACAAGGTTTATGAAATACACTATCATCTTTTAAATATCTCAAATATTAAAACATTTGTTTTGTATACAGACTTATCCTTGAATTCTACTTTAGATTATTGCTAAGTTTATTACAAGCCTCTCTAACATTCACAATTTTTTATGTTTTAAATTTTTAAATTAAAGTATAATTGACTTACAATGTTGTACCAACTTCTTCTGTACAGCAAAGTGATTCAGTTATACATATACCCAGAGATTTGATATAGATCTTCAGGCTATACAGTAGGACCTTGTTGTTTATCCATTCTAAACGTAACAGTTTGCATCTATGAACCCCAAACTCTCATTCCATCCCACTCCTTCCCCACTCCCCCAAGGCAACCACAAGTCTGTCCTCTATGTACGACATTCACAATCTTTAAAACAAACAAGTCATAACACACTATAGAAAGGATAACCTTTTGATGATCTACATAATGTATATATATAAACATATCTTTATATGTCAAAACCTTACTTGTGACTATCTCTTGGAACTGAGATTTCATGGAATTTTTAATAATTTTTGTTTACCTGTACCTTCATTTTCTACATTACCTACTACATATAAAAAGAAAGCAAAAATAACTACTCCTAAACTTACAAGACTAAAATCTGTCCTGAAAAGTATTTAAAGGAAAGGCAGCGGCCATTTCTATGTCATAGTCAAATAGCTCAAACTGACTCATGGGTTACTCAAGAGATTAGTGGTAGAACCAGATACAAACTTTTGTTTCACTTATCCTAATTCATTTGTTCTACTGATGATCAATGAAATAAATAAAGAAAATTGAAAACAGCCCTGTGATGGTATTCACATGTCATGTCAGTAAGTAGACTTTACCGTCAGAGAAAGAAAGTTCATTTTGAAAACAATAAATCATATGAGTTGATTTTTCAAATGCAATTGCTAACAGATGAAAAATGATAAATAAAAAGATAAATGCAAATGAAAAAATAAGATATCTCATTATATATAAGGATCTTCATGGAAAAGAAATAAGTCTACAGAAAAAAATAAACAAGTCATGGGAAGATATCAAAACTGGATAGTGACATCAACAAAAGATACATAATTAATTTTATGGATAGCATGGGGAGGCGTAATATTTTCTTCAGTTGCTCCTCATAATAAAGATATTTCTGTATCACAAATTTGCAAAGATGTATTCACATGTCATACACAAAATTAAAATATATAGTACTCTATATTTTAATGTCTGAACTCTTCATTGCAGTCAGTGAAAAGGGTTAAAGATAATATTATAATGTAACAAAGTAACTTTTAAAGTAAAAAATTATTAAACTCCGTAGGTTCAGAAAATAAAGGATGTAATATTTGAGGAGAATCTACTTTAGTACAGTTTAAATAATACTAAATCACCAAATTAATCAATGATTTAAATTTGTAGTGTGCAAAAAAAAATTTTTACTGAAATTATTCAATTTATTTTTTAATAATCTTTTATAGCTTTATCCATGGACGAGATCTGTCTAGCCACAAGATAATGAAAACTGGTAGTAAGACTGACAGGAATATTAATGCTAAGGAAAATCTCTCACCAGAAATGATTGGAGAGAATGTTTTAAAAGTGTCACCTTACAGGGTCTAGTGTATTTAAAGAGATAAATGGTGGCCATTTTCAAATCTAATTATTTTATAAGCTATAGATGTCTTTCAAAATACAAAGACCAGTAGGTCTGATCCTAATGAACTCTTATTTAAATTCTTCCTAACTCCAGAACGTAACTATCAAGAGCAGCAATATCAGTTTAACTCAGCAAGTTCATCCAACTGACTGCATTTCAATTCACTGTGTGTGCACTGACAAACCCTCCCACCTCATCTGCATTGGGAGGGATTAGAGGAAGAAGAGAATGGATGAGAATGAAAGAAAGGGATAAAGAGAGAGAAAATAGCTTGATAAGAATTTCTATACATTCATACAGGCAGTTTCAATCTAGTCTTTTAGGTATCAGTAAAAAAACAAGCCACAGGAATTCAAATTTCATAAAGAACAAAAATATGTGAAAAGTTAAATTATTAAAAAAGAATGCCACTATTCTCTTAGAACCTGAATAGAGGAAAATCAGTAGTTTCTGGATTCATGGGAGAAAATAATGTAGCTCAGAAGCATCATCAAAGTTGAATTCAGTGCTTGACATTAAGACCTGGCAATGCACATCCTTGTTTACCTTTCCTCCTGTAGCCTGCACAGGATGCTGACATTGGTGCACTGGTCCCTGAAAGGTGCCTATGGAACGTTACATGTGTATCTAAATTTAAATGTGAAATCATCAATTGTATGAATTTTATACCACATTAAATAATCAAAACTAATGAGATAAATGGCCAATTTATTAGGATTAAAACTGTAAAAATTACATTATTGGTACTTGGTGTTTGTATTGCATACCTATCTGAAAAGGACTTTTGTCCACGTTCCAAATTATATATTGGAATTCATTTCTAAATCACCAAAATTTTAAATGATATATGTATGCTGATATTTTGAGAAGACCAGTTTTGTTCAAAAGAATCAAATTTCATTAAAAAAACAAAGTATGGCTATGTTTCATAAGTAAACAGTTCAAAGTGCCAAAGTTTAAACTTCATTTCTTTTACAAATATGTCCCTTCTCTTAAAATGTGCAGTAATGGTTGTTTAGGAACATCTCTCAAACACCTATGTGTAAATGTATCATAATTAAATCCAAAGTACCTAGTCCTATGCCTAGGTTGATTTATAGTTTGAGACCATAGTTTAAAAGAGAAAGAAATTGGGGTAGTCTTCTATTTGTTTACCTAAATTAAAAAATAATCAAAATGGACATAGCTCACTATTTTTAAAATCCATGACTATTTTGGAGTTCCCACTGTGGCACAGTGAGATAAGAATCTGACTGCAGCAGTTCAGGTTGCTGGGGAAGCTCGGGTTCAATCCCCAGGGAGGCATAGTGGGTTAACGGACCCAGCACTGCCACAGCTGCGGCACAGGTCACAGCTATGGTTTGGATTCAATCCCTGGTCTGCGAACTTCCATATGTCACAGGTATGGCCATTAAAAAAAAAAAAAAAAATGCCTGAGTGTTTAGACCCAGGAAGACCATGAAAATTATTGTCTGGTTTTCTTCACCATTTTGGTAAACTGGGTGCAGTTAGTAATTTATGTTAAAACAAGAAAATTTATTACACAATATCCACAGCAAAAGAAGTATTTTATTTGAAGACCTGCATATGCAGAGACTGATTCTTTCAACAGAAAAAAGAAAACCAGAGTATATATGTTTTAACTAGCTCTTTTGCCTTTATATTAATATATAGCTTTAATTCTACTATACAAATTGTTTTTCATCATCAAATTTTCATAATGTTTTCTAAAAATTGAGTAATCTCTCTGTGCTCCACTTTCTCTCGATTTCTCCACATCCTGCATGCAGCATGTGAGCACAGGTGTACATTTGTGCACACACGCGCGCACACACACACACTCAACCACAGGCCCTTCCCTCCCAAATTTAAGGATGCCTCCCACTTGTTTTAAAAGGGCACATTTTTTGGAGTTCCCATCGTGGTGCAGCGGTTAATAAATCCGACTAGGAACCATGAGGTTGTGGGTTTGATTCCTGGCCTTGCTCAGTGGGTTAACGATCCGGCGTTGCCGTGAGCTGTGGTGTAGGTCGCAGATGTGGCTCAGATCTGGCGCGTTGCTGTGGCTGTGGTGTAGGCCGGCGGCTACAGCTCCAATAGAACCCCTAGTCTGGGAACCTCCATATGCCGTGGGTGCAGCCGTAAAATGACAAAAAGACCAAAAAAAAAAAAAAGGCACATTTTCAGCATTATAATTGGTAACCGTTAATTTCCCCCTTGTAATTGCTCTCCAAGATGCCTGCCTACTACACATCATACACTTGCTTTTGAAATGTTAGAATCAGTTAACATAAAACCATTTTGAAATAATATTGAATTGGGTGAAAAAGCCCAATAATTTAGAACTGACATAATAGGTTTATTTGAAAAGGACAAGAAAAAGTCCTAAAATGCCTTTTTAGCTAAAACACTTAAAACATGATCCTTTTGGCATATTGTTATCCTATTATACAAGATTATTAATTAACAGAATTGTTTCAGCCAAACTAGGTTTTATCATCAAACTTCTTCAAAATCTGTTGTTCCTATCACTCATATAAAGTTTAATAAAATTGTGAAACAAATTTTATTTTTTAATTTGATTTTAAACCTGATAATGTTTGAAAAATCATAAAGATTACAATCTTAGTTTTCTACTTCTTCCAACTACTTTACTATTTAATTCCATAGTTAAAACATGCATTACATAAATTACATTAAGATTTAAAATGCGCTTTTACTATCAAATATAGTGTTCTAGGTATAGTGATAACGAGTTTTCACTTCAAATAACTTGTATTATGCCCTTTGTCTGTTAAGGTCATAGAAAAAAAAAGCTGAAAGACACAGAAGAATGTGAAAACATCCCGCCCCTTTTTTTAGTCTAAAACTTAAGCAAGTAAACTCCCCAATACATTTATCCCCATAAACTAGGAACAGTGAAGAAATGCTACTCTAATAAAGGTTAATTTGAAAGTAAACATCATGAAACTTTCACTTCATTTTTTTCTAATGTAGAATTTTCTTAATCTACATTGGTTTCTATTGTAAAAGACTCATTCCACAGAGCAATGCTGTTGGAAAAGCTGATTTTTTGTCACACTGCTTGCCAAGTATGTTGTACTGACAGCAGCACTGACTAATGATAGTGCTGGAATGTGCTGTTCTCAGTAGAATGGAGGCTTGTACAGACCTAAGAGTGTCCTGGGGTCCAGCTTCTGTCCGTCCAGGGGGTTGGTGCCATACAACAGTGAGTGATGTTCAGAATGAACAAGCTGTATTTCCTCCAGGCTGGCTTTTCGACCTTGAATTCGCTGAAAGAAAACAGCAGAAGCCTATAGTACTTCACTGACAACATTCAGAAGAAAGTAAGACCCCAAGTCACATTTAAGATGATTAATAATGGGCTGAGTTTCATCATTTAGGAATGTGACACTGATTTGCTTAGTAAAGTACCATAGCAATATTTGAAAACTGAGTGTATATGAGGTTCAGATCCAATGGACTGCATATGCCTAAATAGGCAACTGGCATACAGCATATTCTTCTTTGGCATAAAAAAGATACCTATAAAAATTTAATAATAATTAATACAAACATTAATAATTAACAGTTAACTCCTTTGTAAAAGTATCAGCTTAAAAACAAATGCGAGCTACTCAGTAGCTGAAATGTAAATTCATTAAACTTTTACTTTACGCTCTCCTGAAGAAGTTGTTGAAACAAATTTCTTATTGCTTCTTAAAGGACATAAGTAAATGCCAGCATATTTTATGTATTTGATTATTACCCATATGCTAATCACTTCATGTGTGTGCACCTCATGGTTGTATTCATCTAGAACAATTACTCAAAAGTATGTCCTCTGGGATCAGTTTAACAGTTCAGGAACTGTTTCTGAATGGTCTTTGAGGAGGTCTACATAAAAATTGACAGTAAATATTTAGAAACTTTTTTAACCTGACAGAGTATGTTTATATCTATTGAGTCAAAAATAATCTTACATGTCTTGGATTTTTATTTCACTGTTGCACCATCTCATTTTAATGTATATTATAAAAGCACTGGTCTGTGTCTGAACGAAAATTAAACCAAGACAATAAGTGCTGTTAAATCAGAGATAGTTGAAACACTCTAGACTCAGTCAAAATTTTCATACCCATGCTAGGGAAAAACTTGCACTTCAACTAACAAAGAATGGTCCTTCAACATAGACAAAACTGTAAACTAAGTTAAACCTCTGTTGGGTCAATGGGCAAAGAGTTCTTCCTGGTCACATCTTTTAGGCCAGTAAACATCATGCTAATGTATGGAGTTAACTGGTCTTATTTTTTTTAATTGCTGTGCTTGCTAAAATTACCAAGACAGTATTATTATTTCAGCTAAAATGTGTTTCATAACAAGATACTTGTAAGATAATATTTAACAGAGAACTACAGTGAAACTCAAAGAGAGTCTGGTCAGGGAATACTGTCCTTTCATGTCCCTGACCATGGATCACCAGTACACACGGAAACGTCAGGTGATAACAACACCTCTCTCAGAATCAAGACAATTCCAAGTTCAAGCTCCCTAATTTAAGGTGATGTGGCTGCTGCTGTGTGGTTCACTGAGTGGGCAGGTGAGGAGAACCTCAATACACTGACACTTCCTAAGGGTTTACTGAGTAGAGGTGCTTGTCATTGAAAATAAATCATGATGTCACAGTGAGGCAGAAATGGCGGGGGACCCAAGGGTTAACAGGAAGGTAACAGAGGTGATGTAAAACAGAAACTTCTTGACACTGTGCCATTATGTGCTGAATAAA
Source organism: Catagonus wagneri (assembly GCA_004024745.2). Lineage (NCBI taxonomy): Eukaryota > Metazoa > Chordata > Mammalia > Artiodactyla > Tayassuidae > Catagonus > Catagonus wagneri. The sequence continues at coordinate 15,517,342 of PVHT020000173.1, forward strand.
CAAGTAAATGCTTCTGGAATTTTCTTTGTTGTAGCATTGAAGTTCCCTGTTTTGACATCCCATGTACATTTCTAGAAAGACTAGAATATACTTTAGAAAAATTATTCCCAGGTAGGTTTCGAATGTTGAAATTAAACCATGTAGGAAACGCTGAAAACTAATGACCATCCAGTCAGCCATTAATCTGATCAATAAACAAACATGTTATTGACATAGGAAAACATTTAGGGAAGACCAGAACCAAAGACACAGAATGGTAAGTAACAACATAAAAGCAGACAGATAAAGTTCAAGGGCACTATTAAAGGGAAACATTTGAACTGTGAGATTCAGCTTGTTGAAAATCCCCCAAGATAAATAGTGGTAACTCCATGGTCTGAGTCATCTAAAATTGGAATGAGCAGCACACTGGAAACCAGATTGTGGCAACCAGCCTTAGTCTGGCAGAATAATGAATGCCATGGAATAACTGGGCTTCCAGCTCTCACTTCTATGAGTCCATGAAATCCACAGCCACCAATATTTTATATGCTGATGCACTGAAACATTGCTATCTTAAACAACGTCGGTAAGTAGCTAATAATCAGACTCAAGTGTGGACTGTTAAAAAGCTTCATCATTTTTTCTCTTTCTCCTTTTCTACAAAGATACTACTCAGCTCTACAGTTAATTTTTGACTCTGGTATAACAGTAAATGCACTAATAATACATATATCTTTATGTTTTCAGAAACTATCCATATATATTTACATACCATACATTCCATGCTTATCCCAGCTCCTTTCTCATTCTCCCATAATCCCGCTAGAATTCAGCCTGAATGCTCAATAACACATTTGAAAAATAATCTGCTAACAAGATTCAATTATTGACAGTAGCTCAATAAATCTTAAGAAGACACCTGCTAAATCTCAGTCATCCCCTTGTGTAATATCAGTTAACTAACAGTAAGGATTGAGCATCTGGCCCAGCTTATTTAGCTTCTACTTATTCTAAAAGAATTCCTTTCTAGTTTATACCCTAGTCCTCTCGCTCCCCATTAAAATGTATCAAAGAACATGTTTTCCCTTTAATTTCTTCCCTCCACCCCCTACCTTGCTCAACATCTTTTTGATGCCTAAGAAATATTTTATACTCCCTTTTTTTTTACTATTATAGAATATGTTTCTTAAAAAATAATTACACTAAACCGAAGTATGAATTCTTGACAATCTTTCTGCTTCTACGGCTGCTGGAGAACAAGATCCACAAACAAAGGTGTACATGTTTGCACAGAAAGAGAGCAGTGAAAACCAATTCTACATGAAAAATATTTCTACCTGGAAAAAGGATCAGGAGAAAGCATGTTCTGAGATTTATATCTCACAGGGGCACTGTTGTGGAAACTTGTTGGATGACTAAGCCAAAAATTCTGAAAGAGTAAGAGCTTGCTTTCTTTGTTAACACATAGGATCTCCAGTTCTGTTTTGCCTCTGTATTATCAGATGTCTTAAATTTGCCACATCTTACTTTTCCTCTCAAACTGAGGTCTCCAGCAGTTTTCATTTTTCTGATATTAAAATAATTAATTGTTACATGTTTATACTTAAATATAGATATCTCCATTTGATCCCTTCCCACATTTTCTATTTCCTGTGTACCCTTTACTCCGTCAATTTTCTCTCATGATGCTCTCTTGAGCCAAAGGTCAACCGCATAATGACTCACAAAATAGGATAAAGTGCTCTGATAATCATAATTTAGAGAGATACTGATTTCCGTTCTCATAGATATTTAGTCTGCAGGATGTCTGTCTAAAGTCATCTATGATTCTGACCAAAGATTTTTGAGAAGTCTGAGCATATGTGGACGCTCAATGCATATAAGGGATGGCATGGAATTCATCTGGCTCTTTCTCACTTGAGATCCAAATAGAGGTCTTAAATACCTTGTCAGTATAAGTCTAAGAAAGCAAGCTTATAGTTCGTCTTTCAACTTCTATTTTTTGTGGTGGGAAGTCTTTCTTTCTTTTTTTTTTTTTAAGTGCCGCACCCATAGCATATGGAAGTTCCCAGCTAGGGGTTAAATCTGAGCCTACGCAACAGCCACAGCATCGTCAGATCTGAGCTGCATCTACAGCCTACACCACAGCTCATGGCAATGCTGGATCCTTAACCCACTGAGTGAAGCCAGGGATCGAATCCACATCCTCATGGATACCAGTCAGGTTCATTAACTGCTGAGCCGCAACGGGAACTCCTTCTTTGAACTTCTTAATAGGGAAATCCTGTGATGTAGGAAGTATTCATTATTATATTTTCATTCTCTATGACTTCCATTCAAATAGTTTCTTCCCTGAGAGGAGGAAAGGACTTAATGTGCCCCAAGGGCCTACTCTGTACTAAGCACCTAAAGAATATGACCTTATTTAGACTAGTGCTCCAGTCTGCATTCAGATTGGAAGTGTGACTCAAGTTGTTCAAAATGACCATATCATTGGTCTCACAATACACCATGGTTCTTTCCTAAAGAAATAGTCTTTCTGAATTAATGCCTGTTAATGCAACTTGATTACAGAAGGAATGTTCTGAACATGATCTACGAAGTCATACTGTGACAGGATAAAATGCAGCCTACCCACACCCACCCACACACAGAGCACACACACGGTATACATTCATATTTTTTTTCTGCCAAGGAGCAGGGAAAAAAGGAAACAGTTCTATTCCTTCCCCTCCTGTGTTCAAAGCCTGGATTGAGGCCAGTGTCCTAATCAGTTCTCATTGGCCCTGGAGGAATCAGAACCTTTTGTAAAATATAATAAAGGGCATAAAATCATGATAAAATGCATGAAAAAGCAGTGCCTTTGGTTAGGGAACTAGAAATAATTTAGCAGAACAGATGGATTGCATTGGTTTGGTATTATTGAGGACATGAAAGGGCTCATTTTGTGGCAGTTCCAAACTAAGAGAAAATGTCCAACTTAAATTTGACAAGTCAAAGTACCTGCCTCTGCTGGAGGAGACCCTATTTTCTTTAATCATTTTCAAAGTGGTGACATATTAGGCAAGAATTTCCACTGAAATATCTCATTTTCTGAAAATATTTCATCCAGTGTCCTTAAATCTAGGGATGGGTTTTATTTTTTTTTTTTTTACAAAAATATGCAGGGCTGCAGACTTTTAAAGAAAAGCATCATAAATGACTTATCAGTGTCAAAGTTACCCTCTGTTGCAAATTCCATACTTTATATTTAATGAATCAGTTCACACGTACTCATTATTCTCGATACACTTTTCTTTCTTAAACAAATGCAAAAATCTGGTCTCATTGCTCAGGCCCAAGCTTACCAACCAGAGTTTTCAAATGCTATAATCAACTGCTTCTTTAAATGTTACATAAAAGACGGTTTCTATCCCCTTCCCCTACTGCATTCTCTCATTCCAGAGATCCTGAATCATCTAATAACCTGTTCTCATCTAAGTTTTTCTTATAAAGAAAGGGGAGTGAGAGAAGGAAGGAGGCTACAAAACTGGCAGGCAGCCCACCAGGCTCTTGGCCCTTTTGTTGGCCATAAAAAAAGTGCACTGTAAGTCAGGAGTCCTGGGTTCTGACTATCACGTGCCCTTAATACGTCTATAGCCTTCTATGAGGTTATCTTTCTGGACCTTTGTTTCATCATTTATAAACATAAGGAGATTTAACCAAATTATTTTTAGTCCTAAAATGGCTATGTGAAATTACCTTATATATAATAAAAAAAAAAACTCAATATAAATCTTTTATTTTGATTTAAAGATTTGAGTTATGGAAGCTAATATAAAAACTGAAGTGATTATTATCATGGCTGGAGTAAGAGAGGAGATCTCACTCTGAGGGTTTCCAAAAGGACGCTAGCTATTCCTTGAAGCCCATTTAAAAAAATGCTTAACTATATTTGTTAATGCTTAACTATAAGAGTATTTTTAGAACTCATATTTCAAGCCTATGATTATATCAAAATAATGAATATTTCTCCCATTTAAAAAAAAAAGTTTGTGTAAGGAGCTTCTGAGGCAATGCCACCTTTGTTTCTTGGGTAGATGCTTACTTACATTACTCTCCCATCCCCAAATATTTGACTCCATTTACTTGTTTGTCTCTCCCTCATTAAGTTTATGTTGAGAAGCTGAGTTTCTGTTGCAGTAACTTTTGTGGTGGGTGGGGTATTTTTAGGGCTGCACCCACAGTACATGGAGGTTCCCAAGCTAGGGGTCAAATCAGAGCTGTAGCCACTAGCCTACACCACAGCCACAGCAATGCAGGTTCCAAACCTCATTTGCGACCTACACCACAGCTCACAGAAACACTGGATCCTTAACCCCACTGTGCGAGGCCAAGGATCAAAACTGCATCCTCATAGATGCTAGTCAGATTCGTTTCCACTGCACCACAATCAGAACTCCTGTTGCAGTAACTTTTAACATTCGCTGCACCTTGGAATCAGCTGTGTAAGTCTAAAAGATATTAATGCCTGGGTTATACCTTTGGAGCTTCTGGTTAACTTTGGGTAAAACCTGGGCATCTAGAAACTTAGAACAACCCAGTGGATTTTAATGAACACCCTGGGTCAAGAACCACATGGAAGAGGAAGCTGTTCCTTCTTCCTGTTTGTAAGCGAATTCAAGATATTAACACTGTACTGACCAATATTGGGGACAATGGAGGAGTCAAAATAATGGCTGGCAGAGGGAAGATCAGCAAGTTAAAAAAAAATGTACGTCTAATCTTCAAAATGACACATTCTACTTACATGTAATACTGCTTGATTCAATCACTATAATTCATTTCAAAATATCTCTGGGCATGAAACAATTTCACAAGTACTTCAGAAAATGGTCCATAATAAATGGGTGGTAAAAAGAATATGTACTATGTATTTTTTTTCAGTTTTATTTCTACCCATTTCAAATCATTATGATCAGCAGAAACTAATGAAAAATGTTATTCCTTAGAATAACAGCTCACTTTTTATAATTTTATGCAACTGAATCTTGTACTGTAATTATTTTTATAAACATTGTAGTGAACATTTTAATAATTTGAGTTAAAGCATTGTTTTCATAATAATCATGTATGAAACATATTTGTCATAACAAACATTTTGTTACTTTTTAGCACTACAATTTTTAGATGGTTGAAAAAACATATAACTAGTCTTTTATATCAATGAGCTTTAATGCTACTGTTTTTTTAAAAAAAATCTTCTATCACTCTACAAATGGACCCAGAAAGGCCTCCTATCTTACTTCCTTTTATGTGTTGTTTTCCACATTAATTCTTCTTTTGCAGAAATCAAGTCAAAACAAGAAATTCTGAATCATCTTAATTCTGATTATGGGCTGCACAAGTATTTTTAAAATATTTATCTGCAAGGATCCACTATACTGTGGTATACAAATCTCTCTCAGAATAAGGACCCCCTGGTTTATTCATCACATCTAGTTCATTTGCACTGCTTTCCATATTGCCATATCATTTAGAGACAATTCACGAGATTCCTCATTTGAGTTTCTCATTGTTTTGTGGTTAGATTCTAAGAGACAAACACACACACAACTTTTTTTCAAACTAAACAAAACAGTAAGCAGTTATGTGCTGCCATCTAGTTAGATTACTCTATAAAACAAATGTTTAATTGAATTTCCATTAACTTGCAGTATTCAATACTTTGTAGCCTTGATGTCAGAAATCCGGGACATTTCAAAATTGTTTTTCGAAAGAGTATTATAGCTCTTTATTTAGATTTTCAAAAGGTATTTTAAAATCACTTGTGTGTGTAGGAAAGTTTGCTGGAGACCCTAAATCCGAGCTACTTGGCATCTTAAGATTTTACACTCAGCCTTCTCTCCACTTTGCTCATTGGAACTGCTAAGAAGTCCCAGAAGGGGCAATAGTAGCTTGGTTCTGTGTCCCAGAATTGTTTTGTAATTACTTTGTGTTGGCACTTGAATAAAGAAGTTAAACATTTCAGCACAGTATGCCGCTTATGGTTCTTACTTATGAATTAAGCGAAACAAAGTTATTCAATATTAGTCACATAGAGGCAATGCAAATTCCACATAACCTGTAATCCAACAAAAGCAATATAAAATGTTATTATTCTCCAAACAAATGTGAGAGCAAGAAACTGTCTGTGTGTGGCTTGGTGGGGCTGAGAGTCATGAGCACTTCTGGAAAAACAACTGCAAGTGCATTTCTAACAGATGATGGGTCAACCTCTGCAATTTTTTTAAGCACAGAAAATCACATCCTTTTCTTCGGGGGGCACACCTACTTTAGAAACCTGGCTACCTCATCAAAGAGCTTGCTCCTGAAGAGGACACCCAACGACTCTTTCAGATCCATTTCTTAGTGTGACAAGAAAACTAATGTTTTTTGCTTTTTGCTCCCAAAAGAATCACTAAAGTATGAATGATTCAATGGGGGAAAAAATTAAATGGTATTGGCATGATGGACTATTAACCACCTCAATTTTTTATAAAACAGTACCATGTCATGCCAAAAGAAGTTAACCCATGTAAACACTGTAATCTAATGCAATGAGGATTAATGTTTTCTCTGGCTGCTAATCAGGACTAGTAGGGACAGCCAATTTACACCACAGCTTACAAACTAAAAGCTATATATTTACGAAAACATTCTAAAAATTTTGTCTACCGTTAACAAAGAAAATGTTATGTTTCAAATTAACTTTTTAGCCGTCTAATTTCACATGATATTGGAGCTGGAAGAGACCTTAGCAAATATCCCGCTTAACACCTTCATTTTACTCGTGGGAAAACCAAAGATCAGTAAAGTTAAATGATCTGACAAAAGGACATAAATAATTAACGGCAAGACAAAGGTCAAATTTAAAGTTAAACAATAATCTTTGAAGGAATCCATTCTAAATTTTCTACATTGAGAAATGAATTGAAAGAATACATAAGTTGATTTGTGGATAACTCTACTGTTTAAAAACACAGAAGCCCTTATAAATATTTTCAAAGTGCCATCTTTTCAATAATTGTTTAATTGCAAAACTGACCATCCTTTGGCTGAGGAAAGCGGATTTCTCCCCATATATCAGCAGCACTGAGATACCTTACCCATTGTGCCAGAGAAATAGTGACCCCCAGAGACAAAGGAATTGAATAAAGATGGAAGGAGGAAAAGCTCTTTAACTTAAGGTCTGAGATACTTCCTGCTTACTCCTCTAATATGTGACATGTCTTCTATCTCTTGTTCAGAGAGCCTCTCAGACACTTTGTCAAGATTACTATGGAGACAGCTGACCACAGTCTCTCATTTTATTCCTTCTCCAAGCTCAATCACCAAGATTTTAAAATCCATGCAGTATAAAACTAGTGACTCAACACCCCTTGAGAGTCTGCAATTACTTATTTATTTGTGTGATCATTTGATTAATGTCTGATGACCTTTACAGATGGTAACCTCCTTGAAGGCAGGGGCTGTATCTTCTCAGTATTTCATCTCCAGTTCCTAACACTGGAGCCTGGAAAACTAAAATTCTTGATAAAGACTGTTGAATGGATATATCACTGTTCTCAAAATTGGTACCCAGGTCAGCAACACCAGGATTACTCAGACATACAGAATCAATACAAATTTTTGCACCCACACCCCCCCCCAATGCAATAAGACCTCACTCCTACTGAATCAGAAACTCTGGGGTTGGAGCCAGCAATCTGTATTTTAATGTCCACTTAGACAATTCTGATTTATGCTAAAATTTGAGCAACACTGTAATCAATAAATGAATGTTACCCAACTAGCCACAGGTTTCTGCTTGCTAGTAGCTGTATGTCCCCAGAACTCTGTAGATTCCCTCTCTGAAAGCACAGGTTGATCACTGACCATGGGTGGCTACACAAACCTGACAGGAATATTGTGTTAAAAGATGGCAAACTGCTTTCTGGATATTGGGAAAAAATATATTGATCCAGCTTTTAGGTAATATATTCCTATTTGATTATATCCTTTTTTAAAAATGAAATCTAATAAATCCTCTCTCTCTTGAGACAATTGAGCTGAGGTCTTATTTCTTGCAACCAAGAGAGGAATTTGTCTGCACTGCTAAGGACAGAGCGATAACCTGTGCACCAGGGCTGGTACTGAAAGCCCTGGAAGCCCAAACTGATAGATTTGACCTCTCAGGAATGCACAGTTTAGACATAACCAAGGAACAGAGCTGGTTTTTAAATTCCTGATAGTCCTACCTAGGCAATTGAGAAAGAAAGGCCTAATTTTCCTTAAGTCCTTAGGCCATAATGGTAAATATTCATTCAGACCCAAGCAAGAATCTTCTTCTAACTTCAATGAAGATATTTTCATTGGCCTTGAACACTTTAGAAGCCTCACAAACACTAACAAGGTATCCTGTTAATACAGAAAATTCTTGCCTCTTCAACCAGGTAATGCACCCACCAAGAATACAGTCACTTGCCCATTACAGTATGCTTTTATCCTGGTTTTTCAGAAACTGCATTGTAATATGTTTTGGTTAAATCTTATAATAAGTTTTGGTAAAATGCTAAAAGGTTTGCTTTATTTTTTTTTTCCGCAGAGCACTGACATTTTCAGAATAATCTGGCTTGAGAAAGAAGGGTTAGCATCCTTGCAAGATGGTTAATAATAAATTAATAAATGCATATATTAGAATTAACATGTCACATCAAAAACTATAAAAGAAAATCCGCAACAAACAGGTAACACTGTTTTGGTTTCATTTACTGGGGAGAGTATTGATTAAGGAATCAGAGTCCACTATTTCTGAGTGATCTAAACTGAGTGAGCTAACTCTTTTTGTATGTTCCCTTCTTATATCCTCCCCTACTCTCCTGATAGAAACAATCGAGGAGAGAAAATAAGTCATGTTTCTTTTGGTTGTATGTTTTATTCTTTTTGGTACTATGACTTTTACAGAATCTGAGTCTCTAGAAAGAGCTTACATTGGTTTAGTTAGTAATCATTTCTAAAACTCCACTTTGAATATTTCTAAAATTATACACACAGACCAAGGAACATTAGGTTCCTAGCTATCTTAACATTAATTGTTCTTTAATGGCTTCAGAAATTCCACTGCATGTTTTGGATTAGGTCACTGCAAATCATAGATATTTTGATAACATAGGAGCAAATAAATACAAACAGGCAACAATTTTGCCACTTAGGAAAGCAAACACCTGATGGTCTGCTCTTAAAACTATGTTAGGAAAAAGACTATTCTGTTTGCGTTATTAAAGTTTTAGGTCTGACTTTTGTGCTTGATCTTCATTAAGAACCAGCCCACAGATCTGGGCTTTCCAGTGCACTATTTGTTAACTGTGTGACTGCTAGAAAGACTCTTATTTAGCTGACTGGACTGGAAGACATTTACTCGTTCTCATCGACACCACAGGGCTTCTAAGACTCCACCTATATCTTTTACCACATCAGTCTGTGCTGTTGTATAAGTTGAATTTCATGGTTTCAACTAATACAAGACTAAAATGGCGCAATGTATCAGGAACCGAAAAAGCAGGTTGATCAGAAAGGGATGATAAAAGACTAAAATTTTAAGACCAGTGTGAACCATATTACATTTCGTCAACTTCTGCCCTTTGCTCCTTTCACAGACAGTGTTCCTTCAAGATTTATGGAATATCACAAACTAACAATGCATTTGAGACTGTGATCAGCCACTGCTAATTTGGAGTGGTTGGACTAGGGCTCCAGGATATAACAAAGAAAGACTTGAAGGGGGAAAAAAATGTAAACAACAATGCCTCAGCTCACAAAAGGACAGAGAAATTTCCAAGCTAGAAAACATCTATGGTAGATGAAAAGGTGAGGCAGGAAGGCTCTCATGAGTAAATATCTACTAAGACTAGGCTACCACACATAAGTTTCCTTGATTGTTTACTTTACAGGTTCCATGTGGGACTGGGCAGATAAGAGAGTGGCTTGGCTTCCACAATGCATTATCAAAAAACATGAAAACCTTGAAGATAACTCTAAAATTTACCAAAGAATACGAAAGCCTTCTGCCATATACAATATGGATGCTACTGGCAAAAGATGAATAATAGACTTTCACTTGGGAAGGAACCAGAGAAATAAATCTGGCTGAAATTTCTTCACTTTGGGGTTTTTAGGTAAAGGACACATGTAATCAAAAGCAGAACTCTAAATATGAAAAACGTTTGATAATTCTATTATCAACATAATAAAAAACCTTGTGAAACTAAATCTGTAGACACTGCTCTGGTGTATTTATTCACAATCCCAATTGCTGAATGACTCACAGACATTATCTATGTTTTGATGTAAAGAAAATAACCATTTAATTCTCCTGTAAGATGAGCTATATGTCATCTTCAAAAGAGAAAATAAAGAAAATAACTTATGCTTAGAAATGAATGCACTGAATGAATGATTTTGTACTTTCAAGTCAGTTATGTTTTACTTTGCAGAGAAGAAAGGTCAGACTGAACTAACTCCTGCTATCAAACAGAGGCAACTGCACTTGACTCAAAGAAACATTCTGTCTGCTTTGAAATTTCTATTTCAACTGAAATATTTTACAGGCTCACTTGAAACTAAATTAGCTTTGAATAGAATTTTGACTACATTTTGAGTTGTCAAAATTAATTAAAAGTAGTCACAAAAGATTGTGTATTTTATCAAAGTATATCAAATTTAATATGGTTTCAATGTATTAGTTTCCTCATGATGTAACTAAGTCAAAATATTAACCATTTACTTCCTTCCCAAACTGGTGAAAACTTGCTGAACTTCCTTCATTGCTCTACAAAGAAGGACAATGGAAACAAAAGCCACATATTAAATTATCAATCTATTAAGAATAGGGACCCTGTTTTTCTTGTGAAATTCCATAATTCTAGCCCCTAGAACACATCTGGAACATAACAGAGATCCAGGAAAATGTGCTCTGATCAATAAATGTTAAAGTAATGTAAAAAAATACATGGGTGATATTTTTCTTTTAAAAAGTTTTAGACTCAAATATAGAATGCTACTGGATCTTAAGCAACCACAAACATTTACAGCAACTAAATCAAACTGCTTGTTGTTATATATTTTGTAAATTTGACAATAGGAGTCTTTTGTCCTGATATCATTTTTACTTTTAACCTTTGAAAACCTCAAGAAACAGATTTTTTCTAAATAAAAAAATGGGACTCCTCAAGAATATACATAAATGAATCTACACATCAATAAAAATAAGTGATTTTTCTTGGTAAGAGGACCAGTAATATTTTAAACCTATTCATTTTCATAAGGCAAAACTGGCATATATCTGAGTTCAGAGTATCACTTCTAACAAGAAATAACTACTTAGCACTTAATGATCTGTGAAGTTTCTCAGAAAATTAATAAATGCTAACTATTTGGAAACAAGAATGCTACTGTGTATACAAAAAATGATTCAGTAATAACATACACATCAGGCAGCTGCTTAGTTCCTCAACAAAGATGGAGCACCTACTGTGTGCCCAGCCCAGTGTCAGGTTATAAATTCTATACTACCAGGTTCTATGATGGTTCATCAATCATGGTGTTTGTGCTACAGAGTTAACATTTTTCTACAACTACCCAAATAAATACTGGCCTCTTTGCATGATTTATTTAAGTAAGTAAAAGAGTGTAGCCAATTCAGGATTACCTCACATTTATTTAGCAGCCCAGTTTCTTGCAGCCGTGACCAGATGCTCTGTATTCGTCCAGCATGCTCCGGATGAGTGGTGGAATTGCCACAAATGCACTGGTGTTTCAGCATCAGAGGATCATAGGCAATCCCTTCAGGATAAGAATATACAGCACAAGATGAGTTACGATAGAAAGCAATGATACAAGTTACATAACAATATGATTACTCTAAAAAGGCCACTCTTTAAAAAACAAACTTATAATAGAGAAATAATACATATCCACAAATTCCCAGGAGCACATAAGAGCTATTTTGTTCTATGTATCTGAACATATATGCGAAAAAGTCAACTCATGGATTCATCAGTACTGACTCTAGCTTATTTAGTAAATCAGTAAAGTGATAAAGATAGTGATATTTAAGAAACTTCAGGATTTAAAAAATTCTGTAATTTTACCAGTACCTTAAACCATTATGAAGCATTTTTGGACAGATAATTCAATAGAGGCTTAAATTGTATCACTGAAGCCATAAAGTGAACTGAGTCTTTAAACTGTTCATTTATTTCATGAGTAATTCCATCCTTACTTTAGATCGGGGTTACATCTGCAATAAAATGGAAGAATTTCCAACTGCTTGCCTATTCTGTTTAACAATCCCTTTAAAGTTGTGCTTGCTGTGCTTTTCTCATAATTTATGCCAAACTGTATGTAAAATAAATACTACAGATTTTACAATATTGTAGGATATGTAAAGGGTTTCTTTTAAAAAATTTATGTCAGTCTCAATACCTTTAGTACAGATCACAAAGATACTTGATAAAATCTTTTAAATTATCATGAGTTAATATAGTTCATATTTCAGACCCTTTGATGGAAAGATTTTATAAATGTTTGATAAAATGAATTATTAGGGATACATAAAGTGGGACTTTTAAAAATTAGATGATAATTATAATTCTGGTTAATTTTGAAAAGATTTCCATCCTTAACTTGATTCTTTGGGGGGAAAACGTTATTTACAAAATTGTCTGACATAAGAAATTATTTAACCAATCAAATATTCCAATAAATTACCATGAAAAGACATTCTCTGGGGGCATGGAATAAAGGTAGTAGAATCCATTATAAGAAATTGCTAAATATCTATACAAAAACAGATAGGTCCTAGCAACTAATGTTATAAAATAGGTTCAATTAATGCATTTTATTCTCCCTTACATTATTGTGTTAGAGGAATGTTACTCAAGAGGGAAAATATTTGTCACCGAGTGTATTAAAATCATGCAGCAAAATGACATTGTTTTGAAACCATGTGGTAAAAATTACTTCTATGAAAAAGTATCACTTTGCTGGTCCAAATACCATTCACTCTTTTTTATTAATTAAAATACAGTTGACATACAATAATATGTTGGTTTCAGGTGTAGTACAAAGTGATTTTACATTTACATAATACATTACAAAATGATCATCATGATAAGCTAGTAACCACCTGTCTCAACACAAAGTTATTAAAATATTATTAATCATATCCCTTATGTTGCATATGACATCCCCATGGCTCATTTACTTTATAACGAGGTGTGTTCTTCTTAATCCCCTTCACCTATGTGGTCCAATTCCCCAACCTATGTCCCGCTGGAAACTAACACATTTGAGTCTGTTTTTATTTAGTTTTATTTGTTTTGTTTCTTAGATTCTAGATCTAAAAATAAAGATTTTAGATTATTGGGAGTTCCCGTCGTGGCTCAGTGGCGAATCCGACTAGGAACCATGAGGTTGCAGGTTCGATCCCTGGCCTTGCTCAGTGGGTTAAGGATCTGGCGTTGCCGTGAGCTGTGGTGTAGGGTTGCAGACGCGGCTCGGATCCCACGTTGCTGTGGCTGTGGCGTAGGCTGGCGGCTACAGCTCCAATTGGACCCTTAGTCTGGGAACCTCCATATGCCGTGAGTGCGGCCCTAGAAAAGGCAAAAAAAAAGCCAAAAAAATAGATTATATGGCATTTGTCTTTCTCTGTTGGACATAATAACATGATACCCTTTAGATTTGTATCCATTCTTAAAACTCAAATGGCTTCAAAATCCCTCCTTGTGCCCTGACTCACATTTTCATCTTCGGTGCTCATCTCCCTTCTAAGCGCTACACTTGCACACTTGTCTATTCAACTGACCACCCCAAATCTCCATTTGGATACGTCCTGGTTTTCATAAAGTGAGACTATCTTGGGGTTCATAATCAAATTTCACACACTGTTCCTCATTTCAGCAAAGGTCGTCATGACCCACCATTGCTCATATAAGAAATCTTACTCTCCTCTTGACATTGTCTCTTCAAGAAACCAAGTATTGTCTGTTTTCCCTGGAAAATATGACTGCATCACTCCTTTCGTATCTGCAATGCCAAAAACCAGGCAAATCAAAGTACTGTTATCTCTAATCTGAACTCTGAGATAGCCTTGGAACTGGCTACCTGACTTTCACTTTATTCTATTTGCCACTTAATGGTATATCTTTGCTTCAATCCTTTGGTGACTTCATAGATAAGGTTAAAATCTCTCAAGAGCAGCACAGATAGGCCCTGGCCCACTTCTCCAGCTTTAGCTCCTGCTCTTCTCTCTCTTAATCTTTATTTCTCCCACAATTACCTTCCAGTCCTCAAAAGACTCAAAATCATACCAGCCTTGGGATCTTTACACATGCTGGTCCATCTATGCCAAAAACTCTTCCTTCTTGCCCCTCCATCCCCATAACCCTAGCCTGCATTTGGCTAATAGTTACTCATACTTCAAGACTGTTTTAAAGTCACTTCCTCAACAAAGTATTCCCTAGTAATCTCTAAATTAAATCTCCTACCTTATGCTCTCCTGGCAACTTCCAGGTCTCCTTCAGAACATTTACCACATTCTATAATTGCATAACTGTAATTCTATAATTGCAGTATATAATCTTGTTAATTGTATATCTTCATTACTATCTGGTAAGATCTATGAAAACACAGACTACAGTTCTACTGTTCACCTTGGAACTTTTTTCTCTATTTTAGGTCCACACCCATGTCATAAGGAGGTCCTCATGCTAGCCTATACCACAGCCACAGCAACACCAGATCCGACACATCTGCAACCCACACACAGCTCACTGCAATGCCAGATCCTTAACCCACTGAGTGAGGCCAAGGATCAAACCTGAATCCTCATGTATGCTAGTCAGATGTGTTTCCACTGAGCCACGATGGGAACTCCTCACCTCTGAACTCTTAGTGTCTGTAAATATGCTTTGAATATTGTGGATCCAGAAAAGTATTTTTAATGAATGAATTTTGAAAAACACCAATAAATGAGCTGTGATAAGAAATAAGTCAGAAATCTCTATTATAAAGCCTTCCTTGACAAATATACTTAGTGGATCTCTTCAGAATACTGAATTTTTTTTTACCCTCGTTTCTTTAGCACCCTACCTTTTATTTTACATGCCTTATCTTCCGACTGGCAAGTGCCTCTAATAAAGGCATTTCTTTTACTCATATTTCTACCTGGCATTTTACACAAAAAAGAGATGAAATATATTTAAATAAAGTCAAAAGGGAAACATGAAGAGATGCAGGGAAAAAAAGTAAGCAGGCATAAAAAGTAACATTCAAAACACAATGATATATGACTTGTCTCCACAATTCAGATGTATCAAGTGTTTATGAGTTACCATAATAGGAACTGTTTAATATATTTTCAACTACAGTTTTATACTGCATAAAAAATGTATTAATGATTGACATGGAAACATAAAATATAGTATTTCCCTCACTTTGAAAACATATTCTTCAAAAGAAGAGATTTGAAAGATTAAGTTGCTTATTTTTTTTGACATATCTAACTTCACCTCCATAGTAATTATTTTTCTTTTAACATTTTCTCCATATCACTGCCAAAAGAAAAAAAAATATGAAAAAGATTATGGTAGCTGAAAGTTATTGCCAAGTATCTGGAAATTATAATACAAAGTCCAGGAGCTCTTGGAAAGACATTTGAATTTAAGGGAAAATAAATAAGGTCTGGAACCTCAAACATTCACTTACTCATCTTAATGACGTAGCAATGAAGTGTTAACAGGTAGACTGCAAGGTGAGACTTTAACCTCATCCTTCATCTCCATTCCTTTCCTCTTTATTGTTTTCTTTTCTTTTCTTTTTTCAGGAAAAACGTATAGGGTGTGAAACAAGCCTGCTCTTCTCTTTGGGATTCATATGGAATTCTACTTTTCTTTGACCCTTTATGCCCCACTCATTACCACTTGCAACATAAGCCAATGGATCAATCTCACTCTTTTAATCAATGGGAAAAGAGTTATAATTAGGTTTTGAGAAAATACACAAAGACTTAACATAAAGTCTTTACATTTTAAACACCAGTAGTTTATTTTCTACCAAAACAAACAACAAAAAAGATTCTCAAATTTTTTTGTTACTTTTAGATGAGCTTGTGCTTTCTCTGGCTTTCAGTTTTATTAATAAGTATGTGAAGTTATCTATCCCTTTCCTTGATCATTGCATTAGTTAAGTAATTACTTAGTCATAGAATCCATACATATCTTCAGGTTTATGCCCAATCTTATATGTCACCGCGAGGCTGAGTCCAGCTTGGTCTCTTAGGAAAGTTGAGTCTAGCATCTTTAGTCCAAACTCCCAATCCCTAGTTTTTAGCATTCAACTTCATATTGCCTTCTGATTAATGCCTGAGGTTCCACACCTTTCCAAGGATTTGCTCAACAACACTATTAATCACCTTGCAGGGCCAAAGGACTAAAGACGGCACAGATATATATATAACATGATATCTCTTCTGAAAGATGCAGGTTCAGTAAACAGTCACTGAATGATCACAATGATCCAGGTGCCAGCAACTTCATTTTATTACATTTAATTTATGATCTAGCAGGAAAGGTGAGGTATCCACAACTACATTTTTTAAAAGCTCTGTGTGATAAGGAAGAAAAAAATGGGGCTGGGAGGTCAAAGACAATCTCTTAGAAATAAAAAAAAAGCAAAAAAAGCAATTGGTAGAATTACTGAAACAGATGGAGCTAGACTTA